>QRFJ01001277.1:0-236777 GCA_006176705.1 Cocos nucifera
AGATCCAGATCTAATTTTTGGAGGATGTGATAGAGAAGAAGAGGATCTCTAGATCCAGCCTGAGTGGATACCGATAGAGGCCAGGCGCTTGCGTGGCTAGATCCAGAACCTTCCGCTGCAAACAGGATCATCAACGGGTAATAGGATTACCCAAATCAAGGTAAATTAAATTTGATTTAATTTATTTATATTTTATTTTTATTATTAAAATAATAAGAATCAGATCTAAAATATTCTAGATCTAATATAAATCAAAGAAAAAATTTTTGAAATATATCTCTTGATCCGATCAGATCTGAACGAACCTGGATCGAGGAAATCAGGATTTTCCTTCAACTGGTATCAGAGCCAAGGTTCTAAAGTATTTAGATCTAATTTTAAATTTATTTTAATTAAAAAATAAATGATTTTAGATGTCACATGAGATGTGATCAGATCTGAAATCAGAAAAATTAAAATTAAATGATTTGGATCTAAGATTAGAAAATATGCATGACTAGTTCTAAAATAGAATAGTTCTATAGAATAGTCTTGCATGTTTTTGATTTAATCTGATTAAATCATATTTTAGATCTATTTATTTACTATTTTTTGATATTATAATGGTTATAATAATATCTAAAAATATAGCAAATAAAAATTATTTAATTTTAAACATCATATGAGATATGATTGATGCATGTCTAGACTAGTTGTAGAATAGTTCTACATAGTTGTCTAGATTAGAATTTATTTTGATTAGATCAATTTAAATCTAATTTTTTAGATTATTATGAGATAATTTAGATCTAAAAATATGCATGATTTCGATACATGAGATGTATGCAAAATATGCCATGATTAGATCTAATTTGTATATGAGATATATGATATAGATCTAAAACTATTTTGTAGTATTACATGTTCCTGATTAAGGCGTTCCTCTTGGCCGTCCGGTCATAAGAATGAAGAAGGGTTTAAAGGCCCTCTCCTTCCATCCGATGGGGTGTTCTTATGATGTGTAGGGGTGCTGCGCGTTCGTCCTTAATCAGAAATCCAAAACTTACTTTCTGCAAAACCCTAGATCCTGAAACCCTAGGATTTATTGTGCATATTTTGTTTATGAACCCTACTTAATTAAGAATTAAGATTATGGAATATAAATTAGGTCTAAAATTGAGAATTTCAGATCTAAGACATATTCATAATACTGGGTTCGGGCTTGGGTAGCTCAATTAGGTCTAAGCGGTTGATCAAACCGAATCAAGAGTTGGTTAGATGGGATCAACAATGCTTAAATTGACCAGCCTAATAGGATTAAGTCTGGGTCAAGATCGAGTCACGATCAAGCAAGACCTAATTAGGCTCAGAGGTTAGAGTCTGGATTGTAGGCTAACCCAATTGGTTCTGACTCAACAATTTGGTGTCTAAGGTAAGTTTGGCACATACGACCGACTGGTTTTTAATTGGAAGCTACTCGACCTGAATGCGTTCTTGTACGAGTTAATGGCATATTCCTTCCACCGGTCTCACTTACCTGGCCATATCTGTTGACACAGTTCTGATCTGAGGTGGTCAATAATCCGAGCTAACCCATGCCACTAGGTTAGTCATAATTGTTATGACTATGACAAGTCTAGTTTAATGAGACCTGAATCAATTCTTCCTAAGAAAAGATTAAGTCTGAGGTCTTCCACCATTGTAGATGTGCGGGCCCTTCCCGGAGGTTGATTGTTCTCGGCTGGATACAGTGGCTCAGTTGCACCAGGAAGATGCAACCATGTCTATTAGGCATTGGATGCTATGGGCTGGAGGATGAGTTGGGCTCAATATTTTGGATACGGTGAGAGACTCAATTAGGAACCCAGTCTATGCAAATGGTGGGTCTGACTTAACTAAGGAGTGGATCAATATTCCGGATACGGTGAGATTCATGAATTAGAGACCAAGTTTGGGTGCACCATGATTAGAGAATCATTGAACAAGAGTTGTTCACTCATTGGCTAACCCATCACCAATAACTGTTAGGTGAGGTGATGAGTCAGTTGGTGAGACCGCACCACCCACTAGAAATCATTAATCATGGAGATTTTTCGCATCTCTACAGAGGGAGTGTAGGGATCCGAGAAAATAGTGGGAGCTAATTTGTTTAAAAATAAAATTTCTAAACAAATTGGTCAAGTCATAATTACAGTATCTAACTAGAATCTTTGACTCTCTACAGAAAAATGTCTGCGTCCAACCCATTGGCACGTATCCTGGACACACATAGACTGATCGGACCCAATTATAAAGATTGGCTCAGGAACTACAAAATTATTTTGGGTTTCGAGAAGTTAACCCATGTATTGGACCAGGACCCTCCCACCTTACCAGCCCGTCCATCCACTGAACAGAGAGCATCTCTGGAAAAATGGATAGACGAAGATAATAAGGCCAGATATTACATGTTGGGCTCGATGTCTGATGAGCTCCAGCGCCAACATGAAGATATCGGGACTGCTCGCCAAATGTTGGCTCACCTGTACAGGAGATGTTTGGTGAACAGAGTCGCGCAGCCAAAGTATCAAGTCACGAAATGACTTTTTAAGGCTAAGATGCATGATGGGCAGTCAGTCCAAGATCACTGTCTGACAATGATCAAGGACATGGAAGAGCTTGAGAAGCTCGGTGTGAAGTTAGACTTGGATCTGCAGAACGATATTATTCTGCAATCCTTGACTGATGCATATGGGCAATTCATCATGAATTACCACATGCATAAACTTCAAAATTCCTTGGCCGAATTAATGAATATGCTGGTTACCGCTGAGCTTTCTATGAAAGGTTCTAAAGGCTCAGTTCTTGCTATGGAATGGACTTCTTCCAAAAGAAAGTCTTATGGAAAGAAAAAGAAGTCTGTGAAAAAGCAAGAAGGTGGAAGGATCAAAGAAGAAGAAGGCAGAACCCGAAGATGAAAGGCCGCTGTCAAAGGAAAGTGTTTCCATTGCAACAGCGACGGCCATTGGAAAGCGGAACTGCCCTACTTACCTGGCCACCCTGAAGAACAAGAAGGAAGGTCCTTCTGGAGGTATGCTCGTTATTGAGTCTAACCTTACGGATTTCTTCTGCATCCAGTTGGGTGCTTGACTCTGGTTCTAGTGCTCATCTGTGCACTTCCATGCAGGGTCTTGAGGATAGCAGGAGGCTGAGGGATGGAGACATGATCCTACGCGTCGGTAATGGAGCAAGAGTTGCTGCAGTAGCCGTGGGAACATACCCTCTTCGATTACCATCTGGTTTAGACTTAGTTTTGAAAGACTGTTATTATGTGCCTGCAGCTAGCAGGAATTTGATTTCTGTTTCATGCTTAGCACAAGAAGGCTATGTGATTACCTTCTTTAAGGACCATTGTAACATTCTTTATGAAAGAAATAAAATTGCAAATGGTTTCCTTATTAATGGTCTTTATCAGCTACATATTGATGTACCTATTCTAACTATCGAGCAAAACGTGAATGCCAAACGACCTAGGGATAGTCCAAATGATAGATATCTATGGCACCTGAGATTAGGTCATATAGCAGAAGATAGGATCAACAAATTGGAGAAAAATGGGCTATTGAGTCCATTGACTTTCGAGTCATATCCAACTTGTGAATCTTGTCTTCAAGGCAAAATGACTAAACTCCCTTTTGTTGGACATGGGGAGAGGGCCACAGATCTCCTTGCCCTAGTACATACTGATGTGTGCGGCCCATTTGATGTGCCGGCTAGAGGCAATTTTGTCTACTTCATTACCTTTACCGATGATCTGTCTAGGTATGGGTATGTGTATCTTATGAGACACAAGTCTGAAGCTTTTGAAAAGTTCAAAGAATTCAGACATGAAGTAGAAAAACAAACTAGGAAAAACCCATTAAGGTTCTTCGATCAGATCGAGGAGGTGAATACCTTAGCCGGAATTCCTAGACTATCTTCAAGGAAAATGGCATAGTCTCTCAATGGACTCCACCAGGAACACCTCAACTCAACGGGGTTTCAGAATGGAGAAATCGGACTCTATTGGATATGGTTCGATCCATGATGAGCTTCACAGACCTCCCTGATTTTCTTTGGGGACACTCATTGTTAACTTCAATTTATCTACTGAATAGGGTTTCCTCTAAAACCGTTCCTACCACACCGTATGAGATATGGCATGGTAAGAAACCAAGTCTGAGTCATCTCAGAATTTGGGGTTGTCCGGCTCATGTCAAAAGACAACAAGCGGACAAGTTAGAGTTTAGGTCCTTTCAGAGCTCGATTCATAGGATATCCTAAAGAGTCATTAGGATACTATTTCTACATTCCAGAAGACCACAATGTGATTGTGAGTCGACATGCCATCTTTCTTGAAAAATAGTTTATTCAAGATAGCGGCATTGGAAAGCAGATTAAGCTTGATGAGAAAGTCTCACAAGTACAACGAGCTAAGGACCAATTGGAACCAAATCAGGTTGAGCCAATAAGAACACTACCTCCTCCACCTCGTAGATCGGAAAGAGTTTTCCATCCCTCTGAAAGATACTTAGGTATTATTTCAGAGGAAGTAGAGGAAATATTCCTCGTAGGTAATGGTGCTCATGGTGATGATCCCAAAACCTACAACGAGGCGATATCAGATATCGACTCCGAGAAATGGCTAGAGGCAATGCAGTCAGAAATTGACTCGATGCACTCAAACCAAGTCTGGACCTTGGTAGATCCACCAGAAGGTATAGTACCTATTGGGTGTAAATGGATCTTCAAGAGAAAGATTGGTGCAGATGGGAATGTGGAGACATTCAAGGCTAGACTAGTGGCAAAAGGTTATAGTCAACACGAAGGCATTGACTATCAGGATACCTTTTCCCCAGTGGCTATGCTAAAATCCATCCGCACATTGCTTGCCGTTGCAGCCTATTTCGATTATGAAATATGGCAAATGGATGTGAAAATGGCATTCTTAAATGGATATCTTGAGGAAGATATCTATATGGAACAGCCGCTAGGTTTCACATCCAGTGATACTGATCACAAGGTTTGCAAGCTGCAAAGGTCCATATATGGACTTAAGCAAGCATCTCGGAGCTGGAACACTCATTTCAATGATGTGATCAAAACGTTTGGTTTCATCAAAAATGAAGAGGAACCATGTGTCTTCAAAAAGGTCAGTGGGAGCGCTGTTGTCTTCCTCGTATTGTACGTGGATGACATCCTCCTTATTTGGAATGATATTCCCATGATGACGATCAGTCAAAATATGGTTGTCCAAGGAATTCTCCATGAAAGACCTAGGTGAAGCATCCTTTATTCTAGGAATTAAGGTCTATAGGGATAGACCGAATAGGATGCTAGGACTTTCACAGAAGATGTACATAGAGGAAGTACTAAAGAGGTTTAGTATGGAAAACTCTAAGAGGGGATTAATACCCTTCAGACATGGTATTCATCTTTCCAAGAAGATGTGCCCTAGCACACCTGAGGAAATAGAATGCATGAGCAAGATCCCTTATGCTTCTGCAATAGGGAGCCTCATGTATGCCATGCTATGTACACGACCTGATATAGCCCATGCTGTGAGTGTCACAAGCAGATATCAGTCAAATCCAGGTGAAGAACACTGGACTTCTGTGAAATGTATCCTTAAGTACTTGAGAAGAACTAAGGATATGATGTTGGTCTTTGGTAATGGAGAACTCCAAGTCCATAGGGATACACAGACTCGGATTTCATGTCCGATGTAGATGATCGAAAGTCGACATCTCAGAGTCTGTTTGTGTGCAATGGTGGTGCTATCAGCTGGAAGAGTTCCAAGCAAATCATGATAGCAGATTCCACCATGGAAGCAGAATATATCGCTGCATCAGAGGCTGCGAAGGAAGCATTCTAGTACAAGAAGTTTGGTACAGAAATCGAAGTAATGCCATTAGATGCCATTCCGCTGTACTGCGACAACAATGGTGCCATAACCCTTGCTAAGGAGTTGAGATCTCATCAGAAATCCAAGCACATTGAGCGGTTATACCACCTCATCCGCGATTATCTCGAGAAGGGTTACGTCGAGGTCAAGAGAGTCAACTTGGCAGACAATGTGGCAAACCCACTTACAAAGCCATTAGGACAACAAAAATTTCAAAGCCCACCTTGAGAAGATGGGACCTAGATTTATAGCCAATTGGCTTTAGGACAAGTGGGAGATTGTTAGATATATGTGCCCTAGAAGTCAGAATTGGCTGACACTTGTAACACACTTTTGGGGGCAAAATTGTAATTTTAACTATTATCAATAAAATGGGTTATTTTCTATCACATATGTGTATTTAGTGTCTGTGATACATCCTTTGAGTTAATGATAATGATAATTCATATTTTCAAGAGTTGAAAATTTAAGACATGAATAATCATTATTAACTCATAAAATGCTTCCGACCATAGGATCATCATGAGGATGGTGATTGATCCGGAAGGTTGGTGTACAATCGCTTCTCTTTAGTAGATGAGTCTTGAGTCTATGGTGTGGAGACACCGAAGTGAGAGTACAGATACTCGTTAGAGAATGAGGGCACTGAGCGTGACCACCTCGAGTAGTCATTAGGAAGTCTACCTTCTCATCAATGACTGACTCGATGCTGCAGTGGTGTGTCTGGTTCTTTGACCTGAGGTGCATCGGCAGTTCACCTTGAGGGTGTTATAGTTTGACTACACCATTACTCGGATCTCCTAGCCATATGGAATTCTGAGGTGTATGTTGGCTATAGCATGTTCATTGTAGGAACTGGATTGCATCAAGATGGAATCTATCTACCTCGGTGGTAGAGGAGCAGCCCTATGATGATCATGAGAATCAAGTCCAGAAGTCCATGGCCATGGTAGAGTGAAATAATAGAAAGAGTTTCTATTTAGATTTTCACATCAGACTTGAATCGAATGATTATATCATATGACAGAAACTAGGGTTTGACGAGTTCACCTTAACCCTAATCTGATCGGGGCTCAAGATAGAAGAACTTAATCACACAGGTAGCTGCACCAAGAGGTTTCGCATTCAGCTCTGATGGGTTGCCACCATATACTGCTAGGTGTCACTGGTGGATTTTGGGAGCAATTAGAATGATTTAGATGATCGATCATTCTAGCTGTTCGAATCAGAAGAGTTCTGATCCATCGAAAGGAGTTTCGATGATGTCGATGATAGAGATCATGACATATCCCATTACCATACAGAACTGAACCTAACTGGGTCACACAAACAAGGGTTTGAATCTGATGATCATCAATTGAACTGATCTAGTTCAATTGATCTGAATGAGATTCAATTAGGTTCAAGAAAATCATGCTAGCACTCGATTGAACCTAACATTTTTCTTTTACTATCATTAATAGTTGTCATAACTGAGCCAAAGGAGTTTGTGCTCAATCAGATGCCTTCATTTGGTCTGACTAGAGTCTGTCCAGGTTAGAAAAGGGTTGTCTTATTTTGTAAGATAATATCTGCCATTTTTGGTCACCTACCATTTCTCGTCCTTTGACTTTGGTCAAAAGTTGACCTTTGACTGGTCAAATGTTGACCATTGATACTTTGACTTTTGTCCATGTGTCATGCACCTATTGGAGAGCTGGTGGGGGCTTGTCCCCCTGCCAGAACCTAGCAAGGAGGAGGGCGCACGCCACCCTTGGCATGTGCCCAAGTTTAAGGCGCCCAGGAGTCCCTGTTGGACAGGGACTCCATCTCCTTTTTGGATTTTGATTAGACTCCTCCTAAGAACCAACTTTGACTAGTCTTAGGCACCATCTAAGGAGGAATCCAAGGGACTCTATTCTCACCAATCAGATTTAGATCTGATTTCATAAAGGATTGTGATTGGTTGGGAAGAAGAGGAGTTGGATCACACATAGTCTATAAATAAGACCCTACGCCCAACTCAAAAAGCATTGAAAATTCCCATGCCCCAAGGCTGCCTCTCCTCTCCTCCTCCATGCCAAGTCCATCTTCTCCCTCTCCTCTCCATGCCCAAAGGAGTTTGGGATCTTAGTTGGTGCAATCCAGACGAGAGAAAGGCGACAAAAAGCTAGAAGGCTGCGTTGCTGCAAAGGACAACTATTGATCTTTGAAAGATATTTTGAAGATCCTCCAAATCAGATTCAGATCTAATTTTTGGAGACGTGATAGAGAAGAAGAGGATCTCTAGATCCAGCCCAAGTGGATATCAATAGAGGCCAGGCACTTGCGTGGCTAGATCCAGAACCTTCCACTGCTTATAGGATCATCAACGAGTAATAGGATTACCCTTCATCAAGGTAAATTAAATTTGATTTAATTTATTTAAATTTTATTTTTATTATTAGAATAATAAGAATCAGATCTAAAATATCTCTAATCTAATTTGGATGAAAGAAAAAAAATTTTGAAATATATCTCTTGATTCGATCAGATCTGAATGAACCTGGTCCGGGAAATCAGGATTTTCCTTCAATAAGTTTCAGACTGGGTGATCTCCTTCATTTCATATGGGTCTTCCCAATTTAGGATGAGCTTTTCTTGATTCTGAGGTTGTGAGACAACTGCTCACTGAAGTATCAGATCCCTTACTTTGAATGCTTTGCTTCTAACTCTGAAATTGTAATAGCAGGCTAGTTTCTACTTGCAAGTCGCCATCCAAACTCAAGCCTCTTCTTATTTTTTCTCTAATAAGTCGAGGTTAGTCTTGAGATCCTGTGAGTTACGCTGTCCATTGAATGCCATGACTCATGTTGATGGAAGTTTGAGCTTTATCAAGATGATTGCTTTTGTTTCAAAAGCTAGGGCAAATTAAGTCTCTCTAGTTGACAACCTTTGTATAGTTCGGTATGCCCAAAGTACATGATAGAGTTCATTTATCTAAGTTCCTTTCACTCTTTCAAGTCTTATTTTTATACCCTATAATAGGGTCCTGTTAATTACCTCGGCTTTACCATTTGCCTATGGATGGGCTACCAATGTAAAATTATGGGATATATTCAGATTTTCAAAGAAGTTGATAAATTTCGTTCCTACAAACTGGCATCTATTATCTATTATAAGAGTCTGAGGTAGGTCGAATCTATAGACTATAGACTTTCAGAGGAAGTCCTGCATTTTAGCTTCCATGATTTTTGCCAGAGGTTCAGCTTTGATCAATTTAGTGAAATAATCTATTGCCACCAGGAGGAACTTCTGCTATTCGAATGCCATAGGAAAGTACTCAAGTATGTCCATCCTCCATTATGCAAATAGCCATGGAGTGCTCAGGGGTGTAAGCTTAGAGGCTTGTTGTCTTTGAATATTTTCATTTCTTTGACAACAGTCACATTTCTTGACATACTCCATTACATCCTGATATATAGTCGGCCAGTAGTAACCCTACTGAAGTAGTCTATAAGACAAAGATCTAGCCCCTGAATGACTTCTGCATATCCCTTCATGCACATCCCACAAAGCAAAGTCAGCTTCAGAAGATCAGAGATACTTTAAGAGTGGCAAAGAGTACGATCTTTTATATAGTTTGTTCTCATAAAGAACATATCGAGAGGCCTAATTTTTTAGTTTTTGAGCTTCTTTTGGATCTTAAGAAAGGACACAATCTTTAAGATAAGCAATAAGTGGGTCAATCTAGTTGGGCTCATGGTCGACTTGCATTACAATCTAGGGTTCCTCCGAACTTGGACATTTTAGAACTTCGAAGAAAATTTTTTTAGGTAGTTCATTTGGAGCTAGTGTGGCTAACTTGAAAAGAAGGTCAGTTCTGATATTTTTTGCTCTTGGGATATGTTAAATATTAAAACTATTAAGGTCGGGATCAGACTCCACACCTTTTTCAGATATTTCATCATGTTTTCCTCTCAAGCTTCATAATTGCCACTAACTTGTCCTACAACTAATTGAGAGTCATTGTAAGCTTGGAGCCGATCTACTTTCAATTCTTTGGCTATCTTCAACCCTACAATTAGAACCTCATATTTTATCCTATTATTTATTATAGAAAATTCAAAATACAATGCATATTCGACAATGATTCCCTTTGGGTGAACTAAAATCTAACCTGTACCTGCACTAGAAGCATTGGATGAACCATCTACATACAGGGCCCAAAAGCCTTCAGGGAGATCTACTTTTTTTTCAAAAAAGTTTGGCTGCAACCATGGAGCACTGGCTTCATTTTGCTCAACTTTGGCTTCATCCAAAATAGTGTATTCTAATATAAAATCTACTAATATTTGAGTTTTGATTGATGGCCGAGGTTGAAAATTGATGTCAAACTCTGTGAGCTCAATTGTCCATTTTGCTATTCTTTCAGAGGTATCTATTTAATAAAGAACTATCTTGATTGGTTGATCAGTGAGAAGCATTATAGTATACCCTTAGAAATAAGGTCAGAGCCTTCGAACTACAATGAATAAAGCATAGATTAGTTTTTTTAACTTAGTATACCTGATTTCTACATCCCTCAGAACTTGGCTTATATAGTAGATTGGCCTCTGCACTATCACCTCTTCCTTAACTAAGACCACCGCAAGGGCCATTGGAGAGACCACCAGGTATAAAAATAATTCTTCTACAGGTTCATGTTTGGCCAATAGGGGAGATAAGCCAAGGTAGCTTTTTAGTTTTTCAAATACTTGTTGACACTCGAGAGTCTAGTAGAAGTTTTATGGTTGTTTGAGGATTTGGAAGAATGGCATACATCCCTTGACTGACTTTGAAACAAAGCGATTCAGAGCTGTTACCTTTCCTATTAGGCACTGACCTTCTTTTATTGACTCGAGATAGTCATCTCCTAAATAGCTCGAATCTTCTTTGGATTTGCTTCGATTCTACATCTCGACACCATGAACCCTAAAAACTTTTCCAAAATTACTTTGAAGTCACATTTGGTTGGGTTCAGCTACATCTTATACTTTTGGAGTGTATTGGATGTCTCTTCAAGATCGGCGATATGATTCGATGAAGATTGGCTTTTGACAAGCATGTCATCCACATAGATCTCCATGTTACGACCAATCTACGTTTTGAAGATTTTATTCATCAAGCGCTGATAGGTCGCTCCTATATTTTAAGTTTCAAGGGCACGACCCTATAACAATAAAGACCACGATCAGTAATAAAAGCAATTTTCTTCATGTCTTCTAGTACCATCTAGATTTAGTTATAGCTGGAGAAGGCATCCATTAAAATGAGGAGCTCATGGCCCCAAGTTGCATCCACTAATTGATCAATTCTGGGTAAGGGATAGCTATCTTTTGGGCAATCTTGTTCAGCTTCTTGAAGTCTATATACATTCTCCATTTGTCATTTGCTTTCTTAAGGAGGACTACATTGGAGATCCAGTTCGAATAAGAGACTTCTCGAATGAATCCGGCCTTGAGGATTTTGTCAACTTCTTCCATAATTACCTTCTACCTTTCTAGAGTATAGTCATGTATTTTTTTCTTCACTAGCTGATGTTTGAGATCAACAGCCAGATGATGTTCCATGACTTCAGCATCAATTTCGGGCATGTCTAGGGGAATCCAAGCAAAAACATCTGCATTTCTCTGTAAAAAGGCAACGAGCTGCTTTCTAACTTCTTCTCCTAAGTTAGAGCCGATCTGCATAATATGTTCATTGTTCTCATCATTTAAAGGAATTGATACAAGATCTTCTATGAGTTCTTTCTGTTCTTCAGTAAGGTCATCATGGACGTCAAGCCCATCTACTGGATAAGGATCTAGTTGTCCACTCCCTTACAAGGCAATCGAATAGTAATGTCTCATCAGGACTTGATCTCCTCTAATTTCTCCAATCCCATAACTCATTGAAAACTTCATTTTCAGATAATAAGTTGGCACCACTTTCTGAAGTGCATTCAAACCAGGTTGGTCGAGAATTGCGTTATAAGCAGATGTGACCTTCACCACCAAAAAATCAACCTATGCCTTGGACTATCTTGGGTACCATCCTATAGCCACTATTAATGTTATTATCCCTTCAACTGGCATAGTATCGCCAGTGAAGCCTAATAATAGAAAGTTCATTGATCCTAATCGATTATTAGATATTGATATTTTGGAGAAAGCATCATAAAATAACACATCGGTAGAGCTTTCATTGTTAATAGGAATGCGGCATCCATCATAGTCTGCTATATTTAAAGAAACTATAACCATGTTGTTATGTGGGAATTAAATCCTTTGAGCATCTTCTTCAGTGAAAGTAATGGGCTCTTCAATCATATGCCTCTTAGTCGGCTCTACCGATCCACTGATCTCTCTCCATCGAAGTCTTCTAGAGATAGTATTGATGATCCTGAGAGGTGGCCGATCTTCTTACTAGTCCTTCCTCCTTGGTGGCTCTAGCTGTGGCAGTGCTCTCAGCCGATCTTTCCTTCCTTTAAGATGATATCAAAGAAATCAACCAAGCTGGCCTCGCTTGATGAGCTCCTTGATTTCATCCTGAAGCTAAATGCATTCTTTAGTATCGTGATCATGGTCATGATGGTAGAGGCAGTACTTGTTAGGATTGTGCTTGCCAGAATGAGTGCATATCTTCTCCAGCCTCGGTAGTTGCTCCTTGATTTTCATCAGTGCTTGAGTCTTTGGAGCATTAAGGGGAGCATAATTGTGGAACCTTCTGGGAGGAGAGTTCCACCATGCCTGTTGGACAAGGTTTCTTTATTGATGAGCTCGAAGAGGAGTTCGGGCTCATTTGCACTCAAGAGGAGTTCTAGAGCATGGCCAAACTTCACTCAACTTTTTTTCAACTATGGGCTTACCATATTCACCCGCTTGCTGCTCTCCCGTAGCCTCATCATCCTTCAACTTGAAGCCCTCCTCAGCTCGGGCATAAGCTTCAGCCCATGCCAGCATCTCAGCAAAATTCTTGGGATACTTTCTCTCCAGGGAGGATAGAAGATTATTCTTCTGAAGACCACCTTTTAGCATGTTCATAGCAATAGATTGCTCTAGGTTCCAGACTTCTAGTGCAGTGGCATTGAAGCGGTTGACATAAGCTCGAATGGACTCCCATTTCTTCTGCTTGATATTGATGAGAAAGTTCGAGCCTCATCTTGGATGTTGGCTACTTACAAAATGAGCCACAAACTGATAGCTCATTTGGTCGAAAGAAAAGATAGTATCTGGCTTAAGGGTCGAGTATCAGTTTCTTACAGCTTCCTTCAAAGTTGATGGAAAAGTTCAACATAGAATGATGTCTAGTGCACCATGGAGTAGCATCATGGTCGGGAAGGTCTTAAGGTAGTTGACCAGATCAGTGATCCTATCATAGCTCTCGAATTGAGGGAGCTTGAAGTTCAGTAGGATGGGTTCCTACATGATTCACTAGGAGAAAGGAGGATTGGTGTAGATATCATCATCATGGGTGGGGGGAGCATGGTAGAGTTCCTCAATCCACTGATTTATTTTCTAGAACCTCTGATCTAGAAGATCCTCTTGATCATGGATCTTGAGGGTCTTCTGGTAGAATGGAGGTAGGGATCCTTCAGAGGTGGAGTCATGGTCAGAATAGGGGCTCTTCACCTTCTGTTTCTCCTTTTTGAGGATCACTAGATGACTTGCCTAGGTGGGTCATCTGAGCATCGGATCCTGGTATTCCAGCGAGGTTCTCTTCGGCTGAACTAGGGCTTGGGGCTGTTGCATGGTCTGCACTACTTCTGAGGCCTTTCACCTATTGGATCAGCAGGTTGAACTACTCTACATCCATCATTGCTATCGATGGAGGAGCCTGGGGTGCCAAAGATGAAGTCAGAGTAGGCAGATCCGGGTGAGATCTAGTGGTGGAAGCTATAGATCGCCTGGTTCATGCCTTCTTAGGTGGCATCTTGCAGGGTTGATCGAAGAAAAAGAAGCTAAAGTAGAGAAGGAATTTTGCTAAGTGCTCCTTTAAGAATAAGGGATTTAGTCCCTTCGTCTAGTGCTAATTATGTTGGTATAGAATTTGGTTGATGTTGAAATGAGCTGGAGCTAGAGAAGACATGGTTGCCGCTAGGGACCTACAAGACAAGTCCTGATCGGAGTTGGAGGTAGCTCTAATAGGACCCTTCGATGATCAAGTTAGCTCTTCTCGCCAATAAAAATAGAGCACTCAGTGGATTTTAATAGGGTTTTGAGCTTCGAGAAAAAATGTATGTAGAGAATCTCTTATATAGGCAAAGCTTGTAACAAACTGATAGTGATAGCCATAACTGCCTGATAGTGGACCGTTCAGAGCAACATGAAGTTTATTATGGAGGGTGTGGAGTTTGTTGTCATGACGTGATAGTCTGTTAGGAATTAATAGTTGAAGTTTGGACGAAACAGCTATAATTAGTGAAGAACTTCTTATCACAGCAATTCAGGAGAAGTTCAGACTTCTCCGAGGTCGTTTGCATGTTGATTGATATTCATTATATTAGGAGTTGAACTTATGTAGATGTCAAGGTCGTTCTGACGACTGAAAGGAGTTCGACTAGAAGGAGCTTGCCTGGTGACTGGAAGGAGTTCAACTAGAAGGTTTGAAGGAGTTTGGTCAAATTCTAGGTTGGCTAGGCTGGACTATCCAATAGATGAATATTTAGGACTTCAACTACTTAGGCGACTGCTTTCACTATTCAAGTTCGTCCAAAAGAAGTTTGACTGGAACTAACTGCTTATAGTGAAGAAATTTGACTGTCTTCATAATTTATCATCAACAAAGTTAGACTGATTGGGTTCTAATACTAAAGCCTTTTCATCAAAAGGAAAGTAATCAGTTTTACTATTCAAGCTTGTCTGAGCGAGATCTGCAATGCTTTGCCAGTTCTGGATTGAATCCATGAGGTCAGAGAAGATCAGTCGGTAGATTGAAGGTCAGCCATTTTTGGAATTAACTGGAGTAACAATTTATGCTTGTTAAAGTTCGGTCACGGTCGTCACCATCGGATGGGGTGACCTTATAATTAGACAACTTGCTGAACTTCGGTAGGAGCAGGTTTATCTCCAATAATTTGATATTAGCGATGGTGACGCTTGTGTTGCTAATAATCCAAATTTACCATCGCCAATATATTTTTTTGTTTGAATATTATAAAATATATTTTTCTTATTTTTAGAGATGGCTTTTGCCATCGTTAATAATATGTTTGTCGTCCCTAATATTATTAGCGACGACATTTTTATTATCGATCTTGCAATGGCAAAAAGCTTTATTAGTGATGGGTTTTGTTGTTGTCGGTAATATCATTGCTAAAATCTAATTTTCTTGTAGTATCAAGTCTTAAGCTGGGTACCATCTATTTTTTTGATCAATTGAGCCATCAATTTATGGCTCACTTTGTCAGTGGCTGACATCAGAGGTGGGGTTCAGATTCCCTTATCAGCATCAAGAAAAAGAAGAGGGAGTCCATCCAAGCTTATGTTAGCTAATTCAATACCACTACTTTGGAGGTTTGAAATCTGGACCAATCAATTGCTATGACCATACTAAAGGATGGCCTTCTGAAGAATGATCTCCTCTTCTCACTAGAGAAAAAGTATTCCTAGGACATTATCGATATGCTAGCTCGGACTGAGGGCTATGCCTAAGCTGAGGAAGCTTTTAACCTCCGAGATGATGAAGCTGCAGAAGCGTGGCAGGTGGAAGAATCTATAGAATTTGGTGTGGTGCTCCCAAGCCTTGGGGGGGCACGGAAGGAGCCAGGGTATTTTCTCTGGGAGTCTAGGATGGGTGTGAGTCCTAAGACTAGGATAGGAGTTATCTTAGGGTAAAGGCAGCATGTAAACCTGCACGGGCTCGAGGTTCAAGTGTAAGGAAGGGATTTGGTAGGTGCTCCGGAGATTTGGGACACAAGATGGAGCAAAAGACCAAAGTCAGAAGAAGAATCAGCCAAGATAAGGGACTGATACACAGATGGGCTGGCTTGAATATGTAGTCAAGCTGGCTTGAATTGAGATCGAGTTGGTTCGAGGTATAGTCGAGTCGGTTGCTCAGGCAGATAGAAGATAAGATTTAGATGAGATGCAATCTATTATGTTGTCAACTCACTCCGATACCAAACTATTAGAATATCAGTTATTTTGATATCACTTGTTAAGAATCTAGTATCAAATTATTACGATAGAAAGAAAGAAGAAATAAAATAAGAAAACAATCAAGTACGTGGATCAATCTAAAGGCTCGCCTCCATGGGGCATGCAAATCTTCACTATGAAAGAGAAAAATAGGTACTAGAGGAGAACACCCTCTCTCAACTTATCGTACATAAATCTCTCTCAACTAGAAGCTATCCTCATAAAAGATCTCATAAAATTCTAAGAAGTTCCACAGAAGCTACAAGATGCTCTGCCCTCATAGCCATCTTGCTGGATGCTATGCACTTGTTGCTTCTCTCTCTCATGGGCTACACGTACACGGCACTCTGCCAAGCTTCTCTCGATGGCTGCTTGAGCCTCTCTCCATGCCTCTTTTGCCACATGCACTACCTTTTTGCTCCATAGCATCTCAGCCCTTTAAATAGGATGAGAATCCTCTTCTCAGTAGTTCACAAGAGTTCTAATAGGGCTCGTTCTCCTAATATGAGTTGAACATGTCTTTGATGAAATCTTGGAATATCTTTTGATCTTCAGATCATGATCGCAACCCTTCATGGCCACTAGATCCTGTGGTCCATGTGCAACTCCCAAAGAATCCTTGGATTAATCATAATTCGAGTCCAAATAGAAAAAATCCCATCATGTTTTATTCGCCTCCATCGAGCTGGCTCGATTAGGGGTCGAGCTAGCTCGACTACATCTTCTCTAGATTTCTACCATCTATCTGCCTGAAAGTGCCAGCTTGACTATGGTTCGAGCTGACTCGACCACATATTAGAGCTGGCCCGACTGCTATGCTGAAGATTGATTCTCTTCTTGCTGTGGATTGAATTCGAGGTGTCAAATCCTAATAATCTCCATCTTGATTCGACATTCGACCTCTACCTGACTTTGAGAGCTTATGATCCATCTCGCCCCCATGCCCTGCAGCATGCCTACTGATCATGAATGGGCAAATATGGGAGTCGAGTCAGACCACTCGATCTGACCTCTGTCATAGGCTGTGTCCACTTTGACCAAAAATCTACTTGGAGAATTCTTCTACGGCAATAGGAACTTCACTCTACGACGTCGCCTCTCATCCTCCTGAGTCTTCCATTTCGTGCCCGATCCATCTCTACTTGGAGCTCCACCTTGCACTAGACTCCCTCTGGCTCCTGAAGCTCCACCTCATACTGAACTTTCTGTCAGATAGTAATGTCCTCTTGTCTTCTTCTTTTCCTCCAATATCATTCTATCATCATGCATGACCTTCAGGATTACATCACCAACTATCCTCCTATAGCTATTTAAATCCAATCTGCTAAGTGAGATAAGATTTTGCTTGAAATTAGATATGTATCAGACCTCCTCCAATCTCATCACCGCATCATCATGTATTCTCCAACTGATCATCTTGATGCCTCTGATCACACAGTTTGATTCATCTGGTAGATAAATAGTGCCATCACTGCTCTTTAGGGAGTCAAACTGCTCCTTTCTGCAATAAACAAGATATATGCATGTAGAATCTAAAATCCACTACTAGAAAGAACTAGATATCTCATCAAATATCTCTAAGACATCACCGTCTGTCTCACTACTGGTCGTCGCTGTAGTAGCCCTCGTTCGATCCTTGAGTTATGGGTAATCCTTGACTCAATGCCCCAACTTATCACACCTGTAGCATATGATCTTGCTAGGATCCCTTGTCTTGGATCTAGATCATCCTTCTCATGATCCTCTATCGCTCCATCTACTGTCTCCTGCTCTTTCAAAAATTGCCAAAGCTGAGCTGCTGCCATTTGAGCTTGAAGCAGGGTTCTCCCTCCTGAGAACCTCATTCTAGAGTATCGCTGTAGTAACTTCATACATCTTGATGGTGCTCTTTTTTAGAAGAAGAGCAATCATGAAGGACTCATACGAAGGAGTAAGCAATGCTAGCAAGACCAATGCACTGGTCTTCTCCTTAATTTTTTCACCAATGTTGAGAAGGTCAGTGAGGATCTTCTGAAAGTTGGATAGATGCTCCCGCATGTTTTGGCCTTCGTCCATCCGTAGCTGGTAGAACTACCTTCAAAAAAATAGCATGTTCGTGAGCAACTTCACCATGTATAACTCCTTGAGCTTCGACCACAGCACCATCGAAAAAGTCTCACCAAGTACATGGATCGCCACATCATCTGCTAGGTACAAACAGATCATGCTCACCACCTGCATCTGGATCCACTTCCAATCCTTCACCTCTATGGTGGTTGGCATTTCATCATACAAGAGAGTGTCGATCAACCCATGCTAGATAAGGACATCCTTTATCCTTGCTTGCTACAAGGAGAAATTGCTCTTCCCATCAAACCTATTGATCTTCATCTTGAAATGCTTGTCTTCTCCATATTCTTTAATTTCTATCCATTACTATAATCTATGCTCCGGTACTATCTGATTTTGATACCAATTATTATGGTATCAACTCACTCTGATACCAAACTATTGGGATATCAGCTACTCTGATATTTCTTGTTAAGGATCTAATATCAAATTATTATGATAGAAAAAAAAATAAAATAAAAAAATAATTATGTACGTCGATCAGCCTAAAGGCTCACCTCCATGGGACATATAAAGCTTCACTATGAAAGAGAAAAATAAGTACAAGAGGAGAACATCTACTCTTAACTCAATATACATAAATCTCTCTTAACTAGAAGCTACCCTCAAAAAAGCTCTTTCAAAATTCCAAGGAGATCCATAGAAGCTTCAAGATGCTCTGCCCTCATAGCCTCCTCATCGGATGCTATGCACCTATTGCTTCTCTCTCTCGTGGGTTGCACGTACTCGGTGCTCTACCAGGCTCCTCTCAATGTCTACCTTAGCCTCTCTACGTGCCTCTCATAACACACATGCTATCTTTTTAATCCACAACACCTCAGTCCTTTAAAGAGGATGAGAATCCTCTTCTCAGCAGTTTATAGGAGTCCTAAGAGGACTCATTCTCCTAATATGAATCGAACATGTCCTTGATAGAGTCATAGAATATTTTTCAACCTTCAGATCATGACCATAACCTTTCATGGCTGCTAGATCCTATGGTCCATGGGTAACTCCCATAGATCCTTTGGATTAATCATAATCTGAGTCCAAACAGAAAAACCCGATCATGTTCTATTTGCCTCCATCGAGCCAGCTCGATCATGGGTCAAGCTGGCTCGACTGCATCTCATCCAGACTCCTACTATCTGTCTATCTGAGAGAGCTGGCTCGACTGTGGTTTGAGCTGGCTCGATCTCAATTTGAGCTGACTCGATCGTGTATCAAAACTGGCCTGACTGCTATACTAAAAATTGATTCTCTTCTTGCTATGGATTGAATTCAAGACATCAAATCCTAACACCATCGAGCCAGCTTGGCAATTCATAGAGCCAGCTCAACAGTGGCTAATAGAATTGGATGGAGTATTCTATTTGAGTCTTAAAGCCTAGTCTAATAAGGTTTTAAGGTGGCTAACTCATGTATGGATCGGATTTAGATCCAGAGGATGAGAGCATGAGAGACATGGGTGTATATGAACTCGATGAGTGCTTTAATGTATTGGGTTTGCCTAGGAGAGTTTTTCAGCTGGAGCTTGGGTTTATTATGGTTCATGTGGTATAGCAAAAATCCTAGGATATATAAACCTAGGTATTGTAATCTTTATAATAGAGAAAAATCAATATAGAGCTTTTCTTCTTAACTCTCTTATCTCTTTTCTCTCTAGTTCTAATGCCAAGCCCTAGGTGCCATCATCAACTTTTGCTCTTCTTCATATTTTTGGATTAACACCCAGGTTCGTGCAAGAGATTGAATCTACAACTATGGTTTTGAGTAGCCATAGACATAAAAATTGGTATAAAAATAGTACCGCATGTTCCAACACTTGGTATCAGAGCAGTATCGATTATTTCAACATTTGGTATTAGAGCCCGATTAAGCATGTAGGAGGAAGAAGATCAAGTTTTAGTAGAGATCAATAATGAGATTCAGATCTAAGATTTTCTCCAAGCTTCATAAGAAAGAAAGAAATCTAAGGCCTGTAGTCCATCATACCTAGTCAAGATAATTTTTAGATCTATCTATTGGCTATTTTTTATTTGATTTGATCATGGAGAATAGCGAGTTGAAGGTAGAATTTGAGAAGTTTGATGGAAATGATAGTTTCATGATATGGAAGGTTAGGATGGAGGATCTGCTGATTCAGATGAGACTAGATTCGATCTTGAAAGATAGGTCAGAGGAGATGATAGACAAGAAATGGAAGACCTTGGAGAAAAGGGCATGTGCCATGATTAGGACTTGTCTGGTAGATAGGGTGCCATATGGCATGTTGGAGGAAAAGACATCCAAGGATTTATGGTCAAAATTATATCAATTGTACATGGGAAAGAATATATGCAACAAGTTGGTACTGAAGAAGAAACTATATAGCCTTTGAATATAGGAGGGCGAGGATGTTGCAGGACATATTCAGCATTTCGATTGAATGAGCATGGACTTGCTCAAAACATTAGGGTGGAGCTTGAAGAGGAGGATAACAGTTTGTTGTTGCTATGTTCACTACTTGAGAGCTTCAATCCATTGATAACTACACTACTGTA
Organism: Cocos nucifera; assembly: GCA_006176705.1. Classification (NCBI taxonomy): domain Eukaryota; kingdom Viridiplantae; phylum Streptophyta; class Magnoliopsida; order Arecales; family Arecaceae; genus Cocos; species Cocos nucifera. The sequence goes on from QRFJ01001277.1 coordinate 20,652, forward strand.
TGATAAGGAGATACTGGTGTACGAGGAGATTGTATCGGTGCTAAGATCCAATGAGCAATGAAAATGGATGATGAAGAGGAAGGTCTTCTAGGAGGGTCTCATGGTGTTAGAGAGGCCTAGGTTAGAAAAGAAGAAGGATCGACAAAGGGGCAGTAAGGGGTCCAAGAAGTGCTTCAAGTGTAGTGAAGTAGGCCACTTTAAGCGAGAATGTCCACGTTGGAAGAAGTGCAAGGAAGGAGAAAAGTTAGATTTCATCATTTCAATCGCTAAAAGTAAAGAGTCGGATGAGCTTTTGATGATTTCAAAGGAGCCTGCGGGGTGCAGTATATTTAAGATAGTTTTGGAGGGATCCATGGAGTGTGGAAGGTCTGAAGGAGCAATGACTGTATTTGAAGTGCAGTAGCAGGTTCAGCAGTGCAGCATTGGATGGTTGGCCTCAAAGGATTCAGTTATAGAGTCAACTTTTGTAGCATTAGGGGGACTTCTGTTTCAATTGGAGCATCGGATAGAGGTGGCTTCACAATTGGAGAAAGTTTTAAGGCGAATTTAGAGTAGAAAAGTGCAGAAGGACCAATATCCTAGCACCAACACTGGAGCAGCACGTGTGGATGGATAGGCAAAATTTTGAGCAGATCATGTTAGGATATGTAGTGGGTGTCAGCATAGGATTACTATAGATTCTTCGTAAAAGTTTAGGATAAATGGTGTGACTATCAAGCAGAAGGGTGCTTACAACTCCAAGAATGGTGCATAGGTGCAAGTCAAGGTCTTCAGTAGTGGAGGTGGTCATCCCAAAGGCCTCAAAGGAAGCTTAGCAGCTGAAGAAAGATGGTAGTGGCAAGGTATGCACAAGTAGCTATCAGGGCATGCATCCATAGTGGGATCATGCAAAAAGATATTATCAGGTGTGCCAAGGCTTTAGCACACCAAGATAGAGATTGTAGGATTTGGTGTGGTGCTTTCAAACCTTGGGAGGCCACAGAAAAAGCCAGGGTGTTGGCTCTGTGAGTCTAGGATGGGTGTGAGTCCTAGGGCTAGGACAGAAGTTATCCTAGGATAAAAGCAGTGTGTAGCCCTGCATGGGCTCAAGGTTTAGGTGTGAGAACCTTGAGGGGTTTGGTAGGTGCTTCCAAGATTTGGTACATAAGGTGGAGCAAATGACCAAAGTCAGAAGAAGAACCAACCAAGACAAAGGGTTGATACATAGGCGGGCTGGCTTGGATATGCAGTCAAGCTAGCTATCTCAGGCAGATAGAAGATAGGATTCGGATAAGACACAGTCAAGCCAGCTCAGCTATTGACAGAGCTGGCTCGATGGTGGCAAACAAAATTAGATGGAATTTTCTATTTGAGTCTTAAGGCCTAGCCTAATAAGATCTTAAGGTGACTAACTCATGTATGGATTGGGTTTAGATCTAGGGGTCGAGAGCTTGGGAGACATAGATGTACATGGGCTCGATGAGTACTTTCATGTATTAGGTTAGCCTAGGAGAGTTTTTTAACTAGATCTTGGATTTATTAGGATTCATATGGTATAGCAGAAATCCTAAGATATATAAACTCAGGTATTATAATTTTCACAAAATATAGAGCTTTTCTCCCTAACTCACTTCTCTCTTTTCTCTTTGGTTCCAATGTCATGCCCTAGGTGCCGTCATCAACTTTTGCTCTTTTTTATATTTTTGGATTAACATCCAGGTTCACACAAGAGATTGGATCTGTGACTATAGTTTCGAGCAGCCATAAGCATAATAATTGGTATCAAAGTAGTACCGATTATTCCAATAGAATCTAGCAAGCCCGCACATATAAAGAAGGCAAGCGAAGCCCATCTGTGTTCTAGAATCCCTCGTGCATGTTGACAAGCCTGAACTTTACCTCAGGCTTATTTGCCAAGAAGTTTGAAAAGAAGGATGCGGTGAAGCCCTCCTCCTAGAAGATTTTACAACTATTCTCTCCTGAATACTTCAAAAACTCAAGTGCTGATAAAAATCAAGGAGCAACTACTGAGGTCGGATAAAATACAGTCTCACCCAAGCAAGTGAAATCTAAATAAGTACTGTCTTTACCATTGTAACCATGGTCACGATAGTGAGGAATGCATCCAGCTCTAGGACAAAATTAAGGAGCTTATCAAACGAGGTCAACTGGATTGATTTTTACGACATCGACTTGAAAGAAGGAAGGATCGACCAAGAGCTCTTCCATAGCCAGAACCATCTTGAAGGGAAGAGCCCCATGGAGATCTTCCTCTGCTTGAAATCATCAACACAACCACTAGAGAACATCGGCAAGAGGAGACTAGCGGATCGGTAGAACCAACAAAGAAGTGGAGGACTGAAGAACCTATTACTTTCACTAAAGAAGATGCACAAGGGATTTAGTTTCCGCATAATGATATGGTTGTAATTTCTTTAAATATTGTCAATTATGATGTCTGTTGTATCCTGGTTGATAATGAAAGTTCTATTGATATCTTATTTTATGATATTTTCTTTAAAATGTCTATACCTGATAATCATATGAGGCCACTAAGCTATCCATTGGTGGGGTTCACCTGTGATGCTATACTGGTTGAAGGAATAATCACTTTACCAGTTGTGGTAGGCTGGTACCTATAATAATCCAAAGCTAAGGTTGATTTTCTAGTGCTGAAGGCTCCCTCTACCTACAATGCCATTCTTGGATGACCTGGGCTGAATGTGCTTCAAGCTATGGTATCGATGTACTACTTGAAGATGAAGTTTTCAATAGAATACTGAGTCAGAGAAGTCAGAGGAGATCAAGCTCTGGCATGTCATAATTATACAATCGCTCTGCAAGGTGGAAAGCAGTCCAAATCATGTCCCATGGATGGACTTGACATTCGTGATGATTTGACTAAGGAGTAGGGAGAACCAATTGACGATCTTATTGCAGTCTCCTTAAATGATGGGAATAAGGACTACATAGTTCAGATTGGCTCCAATTTGGAAGAAGAAGTTAAAAGACAACTCATCACATTTCTACAAAGGAACGTCGATATTTTTGCTTGGGTTCTTGCAGATATGCCTAGGATAGATGCTGAAGTAATGAAGCATCGCTTAATTGTAGACCACAAGTGTCAGCTTGTGAAGCAAAAGAAGTGTAGCTTTGCACATGAGTGGCAGAATGCGATTGCAGACAACATAGATAAACTCCTCAAAGCAAAGTTTATCCATGACGTATCCTACCCAAACTGGATAGCAAACGTAGTCCTAGTGAAGAAGGCAAATGGCAAGTGGATGACATGTATAGATTTTATTGATATGAATAAGACCTGCCTAATAGACAACTATCCTCTATCCATAATTGATCAACTGATAGATATAGCCTCGGGCTATGAGCTCCTTCTATTGGGAATTATGTCCTAAAGCCAATCGTCAGCCTATTGATGGTTGAGCTATTTTATAATTATAATTAATTTATTAATTAATAAAAATATTTGGACATCTTTTTCATCATAAGTTTACATCTTCTAATGAACTCCATTATTGTGATGAAGTTCTTAGGACTGTTTAGTTTCGATAACGAGAGGATTTATCGATTAGTCCTTAAATTTATTCACGACCAAATGATAGGCTATTAATTAGGACAATAGCGTCTATTGAGCATAGGTCGCTATATGCTATATAGGTTGGGTGTCCTCTTAACCAAGGAGTGTGGAGACACTGGTATGGCATACAGGTGAGATGTATGGGTACATCATCATTGAATGTGACCAACTCCAGAGCATTCTGCTGTCGAGAATGTCTCTGATGGGATATAGGTATAAGTATCCCTAAGACCTGAGATCACCTCAGTGACTTACAAGCAACTCACTGTGCTTTGGTATTGGACTAACTAAATTTCTAATTTAGCAATGAAAGGCTTCTAGGCACAGTCAAGTACTTGCAAAGTTGGAGTGTGATCAAGATGGAATTGACAACTCCAAGAGTCGGAGAAGAATGTATCACTGTATTTCAATATAGTAAAACCTTGGTTAGGATAACCCATTAGATGTATCTGATATTTTAAAATATAATGTGGACAACCTGAAGAGGGTTGATAGTTGAACTTTGAGGTGTGCTACGAGCATTATGGTCAAGGGGATGAATTATATGGAAACTATATCCGTATGGATTCTAAGGATGGTGTTCTACACCTTTGACCTATCTGGCCATCGGATATCATTGCTAGATGATCACTTCGATTGATATAAAAATTTATTTCTATGCTACCAGCTTAGGTTCGAACCTATGAGGTCACACACATTAGAGCTTATGATCTAATCAGAGTTAAACAATCAATACGATTGGTATTTAGCCTAGTGTAAGTGTTGCAGGAGGATCGATTAGCAATTGAATTACTAATTAGCTTAATTTAATTAATCCAATAGGCTGAGATTAAGTATAATTAAATATGATTTAATTAAATTTAGTTTGGACTTGATTGAATCAAGTTCAATTAGTTTATTGGATAAGCCAAGTGCAAGGAAGAACTAGTCCTAGTCTAACTAGGACTTGGATTAACCAATTTTATAATTTGATTAAAAAATAAATCAAAATTAAATCTATTTAATCTAATTTAATTAAGTTCTTAAATGGATTTAGGCCTTATTTAATTGGGTTAGTTTAATCTTGATTTTATTTATTTAAAAGATCTTGTTTGACCAAGTCAAAATAGGAGTCCTAGTGTGACTAGGACTTCCTATCACTTGCACCATTTCATCCTCACACCCCATGCCCTTTTTGTTTTGTTTCTTATGTAAAAATTCTCCACTCCCATGGCTTCTTATGCCCTCTTTCTCTCCTCCTTTTCTCATAAGGCAATTTGTTGGCAGACCAAGTCAAAAGAGGAGTTTGTTTTGTTTAGGATTTTATGAGATAGAATCCTTGTTGACCAAATCACCTTTCCTTGAGTGCCACCCCCTCTTTTAATTAATTCTTCTCTTGTTCCATGAAAATAATCTCCTTCTTTATGCACCCTCCCTTGCTGGTCCATGCCAATAATTGTGGAGAAGGCGCTCAAGAGTTGGGTGCCCCAACAACTTCCCATGTTTGAATATTTCTAGTCTAGGATTTTGATCTAACTTGGACTATTCTTTTTTCTCTATTTATTGGACGAATTTTATTCTAATTTTTTTATGCAATATAGAGCTTTGGAAGAGATTTAGGGTGTGCAAAAATCAGAGGAAGAGGGTCCTTGGGCTTGGGGGTTCCATAGGCACCAAACTAGGTGTCTAGGTGAGAGAAAAGAGAAGAAGAAGAGGGTCTTCTTCTAGGGCTATTTTATTTTCAATCTCTCCTTTTTTTGAGTTTTTCCTAAAAGAGTCTATGATCAGTAAATTTCCATCTTTCTTCTCATATTTTGGAGAGTCTAAATTTTGAAGAAGTGAGCATCAGATCGATCGTCGAAGAAGGATTAGCATAGTACTAGCATGTTGTGTTGATTTTCTGCATCAAACTTCAGATCAGAGAACGTAGGCTCGTGTGGATGACTCCTGGAAATTGAACATGTGTGCGGCTCGTGACTTCATCCTCAAGCCTGGATCAGCAAGTTAGAACATCTAACTTGCTCAGGTAATAGATCTAATCTATTAACTTCATACCTGCATTTGATGTAGTGTAGATAGTTGATTTGATCAACTTTTTACTTTCTTATTTGATTTTAATTTTTTATTTAATATCATACCTTGATCATGTAATAGATCTGAGATCTAGGTATTTATATATTTATTTAAATAAATATTTGATTTATTTAAGTCTTCCACTGTAAGATCGTTAAAATGCCTAACTCAATGGGGTTTCAGAATGGAGAAACTAGACCCTATTTCATATGGTTCGATCCATGATGAGTTTCATGGACCTTCCTGAGTTTTCTTGTGGATACACTCTGATGACCGCTATATATTTATTGAATAAGATTCTATCTAAAATCGTTCCTACCACACCATATGAGATATGGCATGGTAGAAAATCAAATCTGAGTCATCTCAGAATTTGAGGTTCTTCAACCCATATCATGAGACAACAGGGAAACAAATTAGAATCTATGTCCTTTACAGCTCAATTTATTGGATATCCTAAAGAGTTATTAGGATATTATTTCTATCTTTCGAAAGATCATAATGTGATTGTGAGTTGACATGTCATTTTTTTTTAAAAATAGTTTATTCAAGATGGTGGCATCGAAAGTTAGATTAGGCTCGAGGAGAAAGTCTTCCAAGAGCCCGAGCCAAGAAACCTATGAAAGCCAATCAGATTGAGCCAACCCAGACACTACCTCCTCCACCTCATAGATCAAGTAGAATTTTTCATCCTCCTGAAAGATACTTAGGTACTATATCAAAAGATGTAGAGAAAATGTTCCTCACAAGAAATGGGGTTCATGATAATTATCCCAAAATTTATGATGAGACAATATCAGATATCAACTCTGAGAAATGGTTAGAGATAATAAGGTCAGAGATTGACTCAATACATTCGAACCAAGTTTGGACCTTGGTAGATTCACTTGAAGGTATAGTACCTATTGGGTATAAATGAACCTTCAAGAGAAAGATAGGTGTCAATGAAAATATAGAGACATTCAAAGTAAGGCTCATAGCAAAAGGGCATAGTCAGTGCAAAGGCATTGACTATCATGATACATTTTCATCAGTAGCCATGCTAAAATCCATCCGCATATTGCTTGCTATTGCAGCCTTTTTTGATTATGAAATATGATAGATGGAAGTGAAAATGGCATTCTTAAATAGATATCCTGAGGAAGATATCTACATGGAACAGCTGCTAGGTTTCACATCTAGTGATGATGATCACATGGTATGCAAGCTGCAATGATCCATATATGGACTTAAGCAAGCATCTCGAAGCATCTTGATTACTCATTTTAATGATGTAATCAAATCATTTGGATTCATCAAGAATAAGGAGGAACCGTGTGTATTCAAAAAGGTCAGTGGAAGTGCTGTTGTCTTTCTCGTATTGTACGTGGATGACATCCTCCTAATTAGGAATGATATTTTCATATTGACTACAGTCAAAATATGGTTGTCTAAGGAGTTCTCTATGAAAGATCTAGGAGAGGCATCCTTTATTTTAGAAATTAAGGTCTATAGGGATAGACCGAATAGAATGTTGGATCTTTCACAAAAAATATACATAGAGGAGGTGCTGAAGAGGTTTAGCATGGAAAACTCCAAGAGGAGATTGGTGCCCTTCAGACATGGCATTTATCTCTCCAAGAAGATGTGTCCAAACATACCTGAGGAGATTGAACGCCTGAGCAATATCCCATATGCTTCAGCAATAGGGAGCCTCATGTACGCCATGCTATGTACGCGACTTGATATTGTCCATGCTGTGAGTGTCACGAGCAGGTATCAATCGAATCCAGGAAAAGAGCATTGGACTTCGGTGAAATGTATCTTTAAGTACTTAAGAAGGACTAAGGATATGTTTTTAATTTTTGGTAATGGAGAACTCTAGGTCCAGGGATATACAGACTCAGATTTTATGTCTGATATAGATGATCGAAAGTTGACATCTGAAAGTCTAGTTATTTTTAATGGTAGTGCTGTCAGCTAGAAGAGTTCCAAATAGACGGTGATAGCAGATTTCACCATGGAAGTAGAGTACATCGCTACATCGGAAGCTACAAAGAAGGCATTTTGGTACAAGAAATTTACCGTAGAGCTTGGAGTGATGCCATTAGATGCCATCCCTCTATACTGCAATAACAATGGTGCCATAGCCCTAGCTAAGGAGCCGAGGTCTCATAAAAAATCCAAGCACATCGAGCGGTGATACGACCTCATCTGCGATTATCTCGAGAAGAGATACGTCGAGGTCAAGAGAGTCGATACAGTAGATAATGCGGCTGACCCATTGATAATGCCATTGAGCCAGTAGTAGATTGAAGCCCACCTTGAAGAGATGGAACTTAGATTGGTAGCCAATTGGCTTTAAGTCAAGTGAGAGTTTGTTAGATGTGTGTCCTAGAAGCCAGATTGGCTAAACACTTGTAATATACTTCTAAGGGCAATTTTATAATTTTCACTATAAATTAATAAAAAAAAAATTTCTATCATAGTGTGTATTTAAAGTATCTATGATACATCCTTTGAGTTAATTGTAATGACAATTCAGATTTTCAAGAGTTGAAAATTTGAGACATAAATTTTCATAATTAACTCATAAACAGCTTCCGACTGTAGGATCATCATGAGGATGGTGATCGATCCAGAAGGTTGGTGTATGATCACTTTCTTAGGATAGATGTGTCTTGAGTCTGTGGTGTGAAGACATCAGAGGGAGAGTACAGGTACTTATTAGAGAATGAGGGCACTGAGCGTGACCACCTCAAGTAGTCATAAGAAAGTCTACCTTTTCGTCGATTACTGGCTCGATGCTATAGTGGTGTGTTTGGTTCTTTGACCTGAGGTGCATCGGCAGTTCACATCGAGGGTGTTATAGTTTGATTACACCATAACTCAGTCTTCTAGCTATTCAAAATCTTGAGGTATATGTTAGCTATAGCATGTTCATTATAGAAATTGGATTGCACTAATAGGGGATCTATCTACCTTCATAGATGAGGAGCAGCCCTATGATAATCATGAGATTGAGTCCTTAAGCCCATGGTCATGGTAGTGTGAATATGATAGAAAAAGTTTCTATTATATTTTCACATTGAACTCGAATCGAATGATTAATTCATATGATGGATGTTGGGTTTGACGAGTTCACCTTAACCCTAATCCAGTTGAAACTTAAGATAGAAGAACCCAATCACATAGGTAACTGCACTAAGATGTTCTCTTTTAGTTTTGATGGGTTGCCACCATATATTGCTAAATGTCACTGATGGATTTTGGGAGTAATTAGAATGATTTTGATGATCGATCATTTTAATTATATGAATCAGAAAAGTTTTGATCCATCGAAAGATGTTTCGATGATGTCGATGATGGAGAACATGACATATCTCATTACCATATAGAATTGAATCTAACTAAATCACACAAATAAGTGTTTAGGTCTAGATGTCATCAATTAAGCTAACCCAGTTTGATTGATTTGGATTAGATCCAATCAGGTCAAGGTAATCGTGCTAGCATACGATTGAGCCTGACTTTCTTCTTTTCTAATCTTTTTGATTCATCACAGCTGAGTCAAATTTGATTTAACTTATTCTTATATCTTGAATGGGTTTATTTTTATCTGACTGAAACCTGTCCAGGTCAGATTGATTATAGAAATTAAATTCATTCGTAGCGCAAATGGACTAGGGTCAAAAGTTGACCTATTTGAGAGAATTGAGGGTCACCTAATCAGATACTTCTAAAGAATTCTTTAGAAATTATTTTGATCTAATTTTTTTATATGTGATAGGGATCGAGTCATGCTATGGGTGTGCCAAATTTTATAATTTATGATGGTATTTTGACTAGGTTTTGATATAGTTTGATTTGGATCAAACTCTTAAGGGAAGAGTCCCAGGCACAATGGACTCTTCCTTAACTACTCATGTTGCCCATTTTCTGAATCAATTTTGATGACAAAACTATATGAGATCTGATGAATTTTCATGGAGAATAATCCCTAGAGTCTCTTTGATCAAATAATAAGTAATTTGGTCAAAGAAGGACTCTAGATGGTGTTGGGTTTGATAAACCTTTCTCTCACCATTATTAAGCATTGCACAAAATATATTTTCCACACCTAAAGGAGCTAGCTCTCTAATATCCCATTCTCTCTCTATCCTCTTTCTCCCTCTCTTCTACAATTCTAAAAAGTTAGTTATATATCTGAGTTGAAGGTACAAGATTTTTGGTACAAGATTCAGAATTTACGCGATGGTGTTCGTGAGATGGACAAGCAGCCTTCTCAAATTGTTTTGAAGGTTCTTCAAATCAGATTCAAATTTAATCTTTGGAAAAAAGATTTATACAGAGAAGATGTCTAGATCTTGTCCGAGTGGATATCGGTAGAGGCCAGGTGCGTGCGTGGCTTCTTCTAGAATCTTAGGACAGATCAAGATCATCGTAGGATAATTTGATTATCCAAAGCATAAGTATGAAATTAAATTAGATTTAATTTTATTTTTAATTTTTAATATTAAATCTTTAGGATCAAATTTGAGATGTCTCATATCTGATTAGGATCATAGAAAAAAAATTAAAATATTTCTTTAAATTCAATCAGATCTAAACAATCCTATGCAAGAAAATAGGTTTTTTCCTTCAACAAGAATTGGTTCCTATGCTACCAACTTAGATTTGGATCTATGGGATCACAGACATAAGAGGTTACTATGTAATTAGATGGTTGATCGATGATTCAGAATTATTTAGTGATCAAATCATCAATGCAATTGATGATCAATCAAGTGCAAGTACTATAGGAGGAGCGATTAGCAATTAGATTGCTAATTGCCTCAATTTGATTGAGCAATCGAGCTGAGATTAAGTCTAATTAAATAGTATTTAATTAAAATTAGTTTGGACATGATTGGATCAAGTCTAATTAATTTATTGGATAAGCCAGCTGCAAAGGAGAACAAATCCTTGTTCAATTAGGACTTGAGTGCACCTAATTTCTAATTTAATTAAAAATTAAATTAAATTTAAACTTAGTTTAATCTAATTTAATTAGGCTTTTAGTTAGATTAGGACCATCCTTTAATTAGGTTGTATTAATCTAATTTTAATCAGATTTAAAATAGCTTTGACCTAGTCAAATTGGAGAAGTCCCAATTGGACTGGGACTCTCCTTCTTTCCATGCGCCAAGGAAGAAACACCCCATGCCACTTTTCTTAATTATTGGCATAAGTTTTCTCATGCCAACAAGAGATCTCCATGCCACTATTTTTGGTAGTTTTGGAATGAAGTTTGAATTAGTCAAAACAAGGCAAATGGTTTGGTCCTTGACTCTATTTGATAGAGTCCCAATTCTCCAAAACTCCTCTTCTCTCTTATGGAATTTTTTCCCACACCCACTTTATTTTATGCACCCCATATTTTCTTTCATTTGAGCATTGTTTCCTAGTCTTCCATGCAGAAAAATATGGGGTGGCGTCCAAGAGTTGGATGCCTCCAAAGTCCCTCATTTGTATCCCTGAAAAATAAGGATTTGACCTAGTCTTCCATATTTGTTGGGCGCCTCCTATTTTTGTGGTGTTGTCATGAGAAATACCTCTGATATTCCATAAAAAATATCAAAAGAGAGAGGTAGAGGGGCGTGAGAGGTTGGCGCTCCAAGTTGTTTGGCGTGGAACCTTTCTTTTGGACATCAATGGTTGATGTCTTGTTGAGACAAGAAAAAGAGAAGAATGTCTACTCTAAAAGTTTCCTCTTGATCCTTTTCTTTCCCATCTTCTAAGAGTCATTTCATGGGAAAGATCAGAGAGAAAGGGTCATTGTCGGTGGATGGTTGCTCCAATAGTTGGGGTGTTGAGGTTTCTTTTGAACATGATTTGATCATGTCCTAATGAGAGAAGAAGAAAAGAAGAAAGTCTTTTCTTATGGATTCTTTGAGAACCTTTCTTCTTCAATTTTTTATGAGATTTTTCCATAGAAAAAATTAGAGAAAAAAAAAGGGCATGAAAAAATTCTGGAGGAGAAGGTTTCCTCTTATCCAGGCATGAAGATTAGCTTAGGACATCAGTGATTGATGTCCCAGAAGAGAAGATAGGTCTTCTCTTAAAGATTTTCTTTAGACTTTTCTATTCTATTTTTGGGAGATCCAAGAGTTGGTTCTCTCTCTTCATCCTCCTATTATTCTTCATATCATGGAGTGTTCAAGAAATCTAAAGAATTTTTTATAGATCAACCATCAAGAGGAATCCGTAAGAAGTTAGTAGTTCGAGCGGATCTTCGTTCAACGAACCTCCAATCAGTGTAGCATTCTCATGTGGACTATCTATAGAGATCGGACATGCTATGTGGCTCCAAGCGACAAAAGATAACATTGGATTTCAACTACAGAGTTCTCGACCCATGCAAAGGTAAGAGATCTGATCTCTTTTTTGACCTAGATGCGATCTAGGGTTTCTAAAACTATTCTACATCTAGGGTATTGATATGATCAATACCAATCTATGATTTATTTTTTAGATTTATTCATACATCATGATATATTGTAGATCCTAGAGGTAGAGTTTATTGATTAAATCACATACATAAATAGGTTAAACAGTTAATCTATGTCTTCTACTGTAATCTATTTTGAAAAAAATTTGAAATGTATGCATGAAAACCTGCATGATTTTGCAGCAGTGGTATTAGAGCTCTAGGTTCTTCTATGACATAATCATGTATATTTGAAAATAAATCTAAAAATAAAAATAAAAGATCGTACATACTGATCATAAGGTTGTCTTATTGTAAAATTAAACCCTTATAATGAAAGGTTGTCCTAGTATGTGCTGATCTGTAGATCTGAATTATGAAAAAAATAGATATAATTTAAGTAGTTTTATAATTTAATTTTTAATTTTAAATCTAAAAATTAAATAAATATTTAATTTATTATTGATTATTTAGATTAGATCTAAATAATATAGGGATGCACATACTGATTATAAGGTTGTCCTGCTGTAAGGTTTACCCCTTACATTGAAGAGGTTGTCCTAGTATGTGCTTCCTAAATTATAAATATGTTAAATAAGATCTAAAATAATTTATAATTTATTTTTAAATTTTAAATCTAAATTTAAATATATTTTAATCTGAATCATATGATGTGTTTCATATTTAGATCTAGATCCTCTAGTTGCATATGTCGATATATAGCTTTTATTTTGAATCTAAAATTAATATATGTGATATATTTATTTTCTAGAATTTAAATTGAGAACTTATTTTCTATAAAATTCTAAATTCAAAATCCTAGGACATGATCTAAATGTTGAGATAAATTAGATCTAAAATCATAAATTGAATGTGATTCAATATAAATTATTTACAAAATTTGAAAATATTTTAAATGATGAAATCAAAATCTAGTTCTGAGCTTCCAAACCCCAATCCATAAGCTTTCAACTTAATTAAGAATTAAGTGATTATTTAGGATATAGGTTTGTGATTTGAATATTCTAAGTCAATTTCATAAATCATGGGTTAGCTTTAATCAGGTCGTTAATTGGGTTAGACTTAGGGTTAGATTAAATATGGACTAAGCTAAAAGATTGATCAAACCTAATTAATAGTTAATTCGGATTACATCATTTCTTTTCTATAAATCAATTCAATAGTTGTAGTTAATGAAAGTCCATACATCTAACAAATGGACCTGATCATGGCTTAGTGGTTCAGCCTGAGTCTTTAGGCAGACCAAATCAAAACTAATAAATTGATTGGTATCTAAGGTAAGTCTGGCATTTTTAGATCGGTGGTCTTTAATTGACAGCCCACTTACTTGGCCATTTTTCATGATATCTAAAGCAAGCTTTCGCAAACCCTTCCATCGATCACACTTACCTGACCAATGCAATTAATCAGCTTTTGATTAGGTTGTTCATTGATTCATGCTAACCCATATCACATTAAAAATTAGTGAGACTGATTTTATTCAGTGAGACTGATCTAGGTGCCCATGGACCAAAATTGATCCTAGTTCTCATCAATGACTTGAGAAGTCAGTGAGAGGATTTGACTTAGTAAAATTAGTGAAAGCAATTTAGTCTATGTCTTTTCTTTCCTCAAATTACTAATAATTTAAATTTTCTAAAATTATTAGATCCTTAAAATGATAAAGTTATGGGGATAACTGAGTCACAGCCTCCCATTAAGTTCGGTGATAATGGATCTATTAACTCAATAATCATTGGAGGTCTAAATTTTTTGTGCTTGCTGACTAATGGAATTATCATTCATGATATGATAACTTGGAAGTATCTCTCTAATGGTGGTTAGGTTGACCAACCAAAGTTGGGCTTAATCATTCATTGGTTAGATGCACCAAGTATGGTCATATTAATGATTAGAACTAATCGGATCCTTGCAGTGGAGGCCAAAGCCTACTGATTAAATTTCTAGGATAATATTAAATTACTAGAAGTTGTTTAGAGAAACAATTGATTAAAGAACCTATCCATATATGCACATAGGTTGATCGACCAAAATTAGGCTTGTGTGCAGTCTATGTAGATTCTAGTACCTACTAGAGAAGTAAACTAATTTCTCGAATTAGAGATAGAGGCTACCAATTTGTATAAAATAGTGGAAGAACCTTTAAACTAAAGTCAAAGTTTTTAGTCTTAAAATAATTCATATACAATAGGTCTTTATTCTCTTTTCTATTTAGATTAAGGCTAAACCCTAATTGCTCCATTCACTGTTAGATAGTGATTGACTTATGGGATCAAACTTTGATAATTAGTATCGATAGTTGAATTTGGTTTAGTAGCACGAAGGGGTTCATGCTGGGGCTTCTAAGTCCAGTGAAAATAAAATATCCAAGGTTAATCCAAATCAGGCAAAGTACTTCTACTATCAGAAGCAGGGTCATAGAAAGAAGTATTGTCATGAATATCTTGGTTTTCTTGATCCCGATAGGATAAACAAGAAAAAAGTGCAAAGAGTTGCTTATCAAGGATGTTATATAATAACATCTTATAATTTCTCTATTTGTGATTCTACTACCTAGGTATTAGATACAGATCATCTTATAAAATTCATTACAAGGACTTCAGGTAAGTGGAATGTTTGGAAACAGTAAGAGATTTCTGAACATTAGGGATGGAAGTCCTATTCCAATCCTAGCTTTAGGAATCATCAAGCTAATTTTTAAATTAAATATTATCATTTTCAGTGATTATCACTATTATCCATAGTTTATGATCAATATGATCTTTGTTGGCCTTTTGACCAAAGATGGTCATTATTTATCAATAAAAAAAGATTATTATGATATTATTATGAATGATGTTACAATAATGCATGGACAATAAAATTGGCATATACATTTTATCATAGTTTGTTAAGTGTAATGTACATATTTAATAAACATCCAAGTTAGATAATGTCACGGATATCTACCTTTGGCTTTATAGGCTTAGTCATCTTGATAAGAATAAGATAAACATGTTAGCTTAAGAGAAAAACCTCAACGTCAATGATTATGTGAATCATTGATGACCTATGAGTCTTATCTTCTTAAGAAGATGACAAAGTCATCTTTTACTGAAAAAGATAAATGAGCCGGTGAAGTTCTAAGTCTCATACATGGTGATGTATGTAAACCTATGAACTCAAGTGCCAAAGAATGATATCAATATTTCATTATGTTTATAGATGACCTATCTAGGTATGGATGCATCTAGCCTAAATCATTTAAAAAATTCAAATGATTCCATAATAAAGTAGAAAAATAAACTGGAAAAGATTTAGAACTCTTCGATCAGATCGGGGAGGCAAATACTTATCCAGTATATTTTTTGATATATCTAGGAGAGAATAGGATTCTCTCATAGTGGATTCCTCCTAAAATATCATAGGATGTTGTTATTTCAGAAAGGAGAAATTAAACTTTGTTAGACATGGTTCGATCTATGATGGAATTTGCTGGTCTGCCTGCTTCAGAGTTATGCTTTTGTGACTACTTGTTTTACTCAGAAAAATATTTTGAGTAAATTTGTTGCAAACACTCCATATGAGATATGGACTAGATGTAGACCTGGACTCTCTCACCTTCGTGTTTGGGTTTGTTTGATCTACATCAAATACTTGCATATAGATAAACTTGGATCCTGGTCCAATAGGTATTTATTTATTGGGTACCCCAAAGAAACTAGGAGTTATTTGTTCTATCATGCTGAAGAACATAAGTTGTTCGTCAGTAGTAGGGCATTCTTTTTGGAAAAGAAGTTTCTTAGAGAAGAAACTAGTGCCTGAAAAGTTGTACTTAAGAAAGTTCGACCAATAGAAATGTTAGAAAATATGTCCTAAAGCCAATCATCTAAGTTGTAGATGATTAAAAGTAGTATATGAATTATCTAATAATAATAGTTATTTGGCTTATTCATCATAAAAGTTTTATCTTCCTTAAATAAACTCCTATCTTATAATGAAGTCCTTAGAACAACATGAAGGAACTAGATCTAGGGTTTCATAAGTAGATCTTGAAACTTTTTCAAGATCTTGCAATGAAAGACTTAAATAAATCTAAAATTTATTTAAATAACCATGTAAGTACCTAGATCTCAGATCTATTACATGATTAAGGCATGATATTAAATCAAAAATTAAAATTAAATAAGAAAGAAAAAGGTTGATGAAATCAATCTAAATCTACACTACATCAAATGCAGATATGAAGTTTATAGATTGGATCTACTACCTGAGCAAGTTTAGATGTTCTAACTTACTGATCCAAGCTTGAGGATGAAGTCATGAGCCACACACACATCCGACCTTTAGGAGTCGTCCACACGAGCCTATGATTTCTGATCTAAAGTCCGATGCAAGAAATCAGCACAGCATGCTAGTACTATGCTGATCCTTCTTCGATGATCGATCCGATGCTTTCTTCTTCAAAATTTAGACTCTCCAAAATATAAGAAGGAAGATGAGAGTTTGTTGATCTGATATTCTCTCAAAAAAAACTCAAAAAAAAGGAGGAGAGATTAAAAATAAAATAGTCCTAGAAGAAGATCCTCTTCTTCTTCTCTTTTCTCTCATCTAGATACCTAGTTTGGTGCCCATGGAACCCCCATGCCCAAGGACCCTCTTCCTCTGATTTTTGCACACTCAAACCTCTCCAAAAGCCCTGTATTTCATAAAAAAATTAGAATAAAATTCATACAATAAATAGGGAAAAAGAAGAGTCCAAGCTAGGTCAAATTTTGAGACTAGAAATATCCAAACATGGGAAGTTGTTGGGGCGCCCAACTCTTGGGTGCCTCCTCCAAAATTTTTGATGTAGAACAGCAAGGGAGAGTGCACAAAAAAAAAGATTATTTTTATAGAATAAGAGAAGAATTAATTAAAAGAGAGGGTGGCACTCAAGGGAAGATGTTTTGGTCAACACGGATTCTATCTCATAGAATCCTAAGCAAAACCAATTTCTCCTTTGACTTGGTCTTCCACCTAACTTCCAAATATGACTTGGAGGGAGAGAGGGGGCATGAAAATTAGGAAGAAAGGGATTTTCCATGAAAAATACCTAAAAAGTAGGTATGGGGGAGGTTGGGACCAAGGTGGCGCAAGGAGATAGGGAGTCCTAGTCACACTAGGACTCCTATTTTGACTTGGTCAAACAAGATCTTTTAACCAAATAAAATCAAGATTAAACCAACCCAATTAAATAAGACCCTAAACTATTTAAGAACTTAATTAAATTAAATTAAAATATATTTAATTCTAATTTATTTTCTAATCAAATTAGAAAATTGGGTTAATCCGAGTCCTAGTTAGACTAGGACTAGTTCTTCCTTGCACTTGGCTTATCCAATAAACCAATTGGACTTGATCCAATCAAGCCCAAACAAAATCTAATTAAATCATATTTAATTAAAATTAATCTCAGCCTATTGGATTAATTAAATTAAGCTAATTAGTAATTTAATTGCTAATCGATTCTCCTGCAATATTTGCACTAGGTTAAACACCAATTGTATTGATTGTTTAATCCTAGAACGATTCTTAATCATTGATCAACCATCTGATTAGATTATAAGCTCTAATGTGTATGACCTCATAGGTTCAAATCTAAGCTGGTAGCATAGAAATAAATTTTTATACCAATCAAAGTGATCATCTAGCAATGATACCTAACGATCGGATAGGTTGAAGGTGTAGAACACCATCCTTAGAATCCATGCGGATATAATTTCCATATAATTCATCCCCTTGACCACAATACTTGCAGGACACCTCAGAGTTTACCTATCAACTCTGATTAGGTTGTCCACATTGTATTTTAAAATATCAAATCCATCTGATGGATTATCCTAGCCAAGATTTTGCTATATTGAAATACAGTGATACATTCTTCTCCAAGGTCAAGTCCATCTTGATCATACTCCGACTTTGCAAGTACTTGATTGTGCCCAGAAGCCTTCCATTACTGAATTAGAAATTTACTTAGTTCGGTATCAAAGCATAGTGAGTTGCTTGCAAGTCACCGAGGGAACAGGTCTAAGGGATACTTATACCTATATCCCATCAGAGACATTCTCAATTGTAAAATGCTTTGAAGTTGGTCACATTCAATGACGATATACCTATACATCTCATCTGTATGCCATACCAGTGTCTCCATACTCCTTGGTTTAGAGGACAACCAACCTATATGGCAAATAGTGACCTATGCTCGATAGACGCTATTATCTTAATTAACAGTCTATCATTTGGTCGTGAACCAATTTAAGGATTAATAGATAAATTCTCTCTTTATCGAAACTGAATAGTTCTAAGAACTTCATCACAATAATGAAGTTCATTAGAAGATGTAAACTTGTGATGAAAAAAGATGCCAAAATATTTTTTATTAATTAATAAATTAATTACAATATCTTAATCATCAACAGACTGACGATTGGCTTTGGGACATAATTTTCAACAACTTTCACTTATCCTAAAGCCACTCGACATAGTATCTAATACCCATCTTCGACTTATGGTTGTCAAACTCCTTGATTGCCAGGGTTTTAATGAACGGATTAGCTTGGTTCTCCTTTCCATCGATCTTCTGAAGGTCGACATCACCACGATCTACGATCTCACGGACCAAATGAAAGCGACGTAGAATGTGCTTTGTTCGTTGGTGTGCCTTCGATTCCTTTACTTGAGCTATGGCACTAGTGCTGTCATAGTAGAGTAGGACTAGACCATCATTTGAGAGTGCTACTCCAAGCTTGATGATGAACTTTCTTAGCCACATAACTTTCCTTACTGCATCTGATGCTGTCATGCACTCTGCTTCACAACCAAAGTTAGCCACTATATGCTACTTAGAATTTTTCCAGCAGATGGCTCCACCATTTAGAGTAAAGATATACCCCAACACACTTTTACTTTTATTATGGTAAGAATGAAAGCTAGAGTCTGTAAACCCCACAAGCTTCAGATCTGACTCACCATAAACCAACCATTGGTCCTTAGTATTTTTCAAATACTTAAGGATGATTTTAACCACCTTTCAGTGATTTTCTCCAGGGTCAAACTGGTATCTACTCACTACTCCTAGTGAGTATGCCACGTCTAATCTTGTACATGTCATTGCATACATAACAGACTCCACCATCGAAGCATATGAAATTCTACTCATACGCTCTCTCTCCTCAAGAGTTGTTGGACAATCCTTCTTAGAGAGAGAAATTTTTTGGCCTATCGAAAGATAGCTCTTTTTGGAATTCTCCATGCTGAACCTCTTCAAAATAGTTTCTATGTACGTGGACTGGGATATACTAAGCATCCTTTTAGATCTGTCCCTATAGATCTTCATTCCTAGGATGTAGGATGCTTCACCCAAGTCCTTCATAGAAAACTGTGATGCCAACTAGACTTTTATTTCTTGTAGTGCGGGGATGTCATTTTTGATTAAGAGAGTGTCATCCATGTACAAAATAAGAAATACCACTGCTGGACCATTTGTCCATTTATAAATGCAGGGTTCTTCTCCATTCTTAATGTAGCCATATATTTTGATCACTTTATCAAAATGCATGTTCCAACTCTGAGATGCCTACTTTATTCCATAAATAGATCTCTGAAGCTTGCACACCTTGGACTCATCTGTGGATGTGAACCCTTTAGGTTATATCATATACATCTCTTCAGTCAGCACTCCATTTAGGAATTCTGTCTTCACATCCATCTGCCAGATCTCATAGTCCAGATGGATAGCAATGGCAAGCATGATCCGAATGGACTTGAGTATTACCATAGGAAAGAATGTCTCGTCATAGTCAATACCATAATGTTGACCATTTCGTCTGTGCCCCTCTTCCTTTTGATGACCCATTTACATCCAATGGATTTAACCCCTTCAGGTAGGTTAACTAATGTCCATATATCATTGACCTTTATGGAATCCATTTTGGATCTCATGGCTTCTAAATATTTCTCACAGTTGGATCTCTGCATTGCATCCATATAAGTGATCGGGTCCTTATCGTTCTCATCGAGTTCGATGGGATCACCATCCTAGACCAAAAATCCATAGTATTTGTTTGGATGGTGGGGTACTCTACCAGATCACCTTAATGGTGCGGGTTCACTAGACTTTGGATCTGATCTAATCAAATCTGACTTAGGTTCAACATTCTATGTCAAACTTTTTACCTGTTGAACTTCATCAAGTTCAACCTTCAAAGCAACAGTTCCTTCGTCAAGGAACTCCTTTTCCAAAAAGATTGCCCAAAGGCTGATGAACACCTTTTGTTCATCTGCATGGTAGAAATAGTATCCTTTGATCTCTTTTGGGTACCCTATGAATGTACACTTATCAGACCTAGGTCTAAGTTTGTCTGTAACTAACTGTTTGACATAAGCTAGGCACCCCAAATCCTAAGGTGTGAAAGTGCTGGCTTACGCCCTATCCATATCTCATATGGGGTTTTAACTACAGACTTAGTTGGAACCCTATTTAATAGATAACAAGCCAATTCGAGTGCATATCCCCAGAAGGATATCGACAAGCTGGCAAATCTCATCATAGATTGGACCATGTCTAATAGAGTCCAATTCCTTCTTTCAGACACACCATTATGCTATGGTACTCTAGGAGGAGACCCTTGGAAGAGAATTTCATTCTCTCCTAGATATATGAAAAACTCACCAGAAAGGTATTCTCCTCGGTCAAATCAAAGAGTTTTGATACTCTTTCCTATTTATTTTTCTACTTCACTTCGGAATCGTTTGAACATTTCAAAAGAATCCAACTTATGTTTCATTAGATAGACATATCCAACTCTAGATAGATCATCTATGAAAGTGATGAAGTAGATATATCCACCTCTGGCACTTGTGCTCATTGGTCCACATACATCAGTATGTACTAGACCTAAGAGCTCATTGGCTCTCTCACCCTTTTCAGTGAAAGATGACTTGGTCATTTTACCAAGAAGACAGGACTCATAGATTGAAACTGATTCACAATCATTAACTTCAAGGATTCCCTCCTGAGTCAATCTATTTATCCTATTCTTATTTATATGATCTAGCCTACGGTATCATAAGTAGATATCTGATATACTATCTAATCTAGGGTGCTTGCCAATAGACTAGACTACATTAATAGATTGTGATAACATATATACACCATTGTTTAATTGTCCATAGAAAGTAGTAACACCATTCATAATGACATTACAAACCCATTTTTTTATTAAAATTTCATAATTGTTCATGGCCAAAAGGCCTGCAGAAATGATATTTAAAAAGAAACTAGGACATAAATGACAATCATTAAGAATAATGGTATGAGATTCAAATATAAGTTTCAAAATTCTTAAAGGTAGAACTGGGACTAGTCTTCCATCTCCAACGTTCAAGAATCTCTCACCTTGCTCGAATCATCTACTGACCTGCTACCCCTGCAACAAATTACAAATATGGTAAGGGCTACCAGTATCCAATACCCAGTTAGTAATTTCACAAATAGAAAAATTGCAAGGAGTTATCATATAAATACCTTATCCAGCAATAGCTTGCTTCTTTCTCTATCTATTCGAATCCAAGGAGGCAATATACTGAGGACAGTTCCTCTTTCAGTGCCCCCACTTCTTGCAAAAGAAGCATTCGGCTTGACTCTTTTCAGGCTTGGTCTTTGGGGTCTCAGCCTGCACAGGTGTCCTAGCATGAACATGCACCTTCTTGGCTTTCTTTTTCTTGTTCTTCTTTCCTTTCCCAAAGGATCGAGAATGAGAAGACGAACCTTCCACTAAGTTCTCCGACTCCTTATGAAGTTGGTGATCCTTCTCAAAGTTCTAAAGTAACCCCAGTAACCCATGGTAGTCCACTTCAGGCTTTGACATTCTATAATGTGTAAGGAATGGGAGATAAGACTTCGGGAGCAAGTTCAGTATTGCATCTTTTCCAAGTTGTTTGTGCAAGGAAAATCCGAGCTTGCTCAAGCGCTCTATCAGCTTGATCATGTACAATACATGATCAGTGACAAAGGCACCCTCCCGCATTCTAGCATTGAAGATGGCACAACTAGTCTTGTTCCTCTCAACATCATCGGGTGTGCCAAATGAATCCTCTAACACTTGGAGCATTTCGTTTGGCTAAGCTGTCTCAAACTTATGACTGAACTCATCTCTCATCGTAGCCAGCATAATGCAGCACACCATGGTTCGATCACTAAGCCACATTTGATAAGTATCTCTGACTATTCCATGTGCATTGGCAGCTGGCTTCTCAGGTGTAGAATCAATCAGCACATTTATGATCCGTTCATGCTCCAAGACAATCTTCAACTTTCGGTACTAGCTACCAAAGTTGAGTCCCACCAACTTATCATTGTCTAACAATGATCGGACCGATAGAGAAGTATCCTTGTTTGCACAAAGAAAAACCAAAACCTAATTAATAATTGATTCATTAAACCTAAAGATTTGGACTTTAATCAAAAGATTTCATGCACTATTTTATTCGAATTGGTAGCCTCTACCTCCAACTCGAGGAATTACCCTAATTTCTTAGTGGGTACTAGAATCCACAAAGACTGTACACAAGTCCAACTCGGTTGGCCCACCCATGTACATCTAAGGGTAGGTTCATAATCAATTATTTTTCTAAATAATTTTTAGTAATTAAATTTTGCCCCAGGCTCTGATCAGTTGGCTTTGGCCTTCTCAGAAAAGGGTCCAGTTAGGTCCAACCATTAACGTGACCATACTTGGCCCATCCAACCAATGAATGATCAGGCCCAACTTTGGTTGGCCCATCTAACCATCATTTAGAAAGATGTATCCAAGAGATCATATAATGAATGATAATTTCATCAATCGATAAGCACCAGACCTTTGAGCCTCCAATGATTATCCAACTAATGGATCCATTATCATCCACTTTAATGGGAGGCTATGATCCAGTTAACATATAACCATTTTATTTTACTGACCTAATAATTTTAGAGAATATATTTATAGAAGTGAGTAGGTCAAATTAACCAGCTTGTCATGATCCTCCCATTAACTTCATCAAGTTAGCTTAAGGGAGACCATTAATAGGCTGGTCTAGGAGCACCTAAATCAGTCAAACTGATTTACCTAGCTGACATAGGTTAGTTCGAATAGTTAAGTGATCTGATCAAAATATAATCTCACCAAGAGACCAGATAAGTTCGATCAGTGGAAGGGTCTGCCATGCTTGCCTTAGACACCATCAAGAAAAGCTAGGTAAATGGGCTGTTAATTAAAAACCACTTGTCTGGTTTCTCTTAGACACCAACTGGTATAATTAGTTTTAATTAGATCAATCTAACAGTTCATTCTAGACTGCATAGCCAAGAATCAAGTCCATCTTGGGTCTTATTAAAGATATGGACTTGACCAACTATAACTATTGTAATTGGTCTAGAGAATTCTTAAGCTATTCTAGGACAATAATTGATCAGATTTAGTCAATTCTTTAATTAAGTCCATTCTTTAATCTAACCCTAGGTCTAACCCAATTAATGGACCTAATCCTCACTAACCCATTTAACCCAACGTGTTATGATTTATGTCTTAGGATCTTTAATTTATAATCCTAGATCCTAATCAATCAACTTCTTAATTCTCAATTAAGTTTTAGATTGAGGGTTGGGGTTCGACTTTTTGAAAATAATTTTTATATTTATAAAATATTTTTATAATATGGTTCTATCAATCAAGTTGTATGTTTGATTCATAATCAATGTGTAAGTAAAATAAACATAAAACTACTTTAGATCTAATCTAAACAAGTTCATGTAATTGAAGAGTTTTAATAATAATCAATCATAAATCTTCCTAGATCAAATCTAACACATTTATGATGATTGGAATTAGATTAAAATATTTTTAATCATATCATAAATTCTCTTAGATCTAATTTAAAATTTTATGATCAATATTTTATATCAGCACGTACTAGAATAACCTATTCACTATAAGGGATAAACCTTACAGCAGGACTACCTTATGGCAGTCCATGTAATCTAAAATATTATATATATATATATATATTAATTTTAAGTTTAATAATTAGATTATAAATTAGATCTAATCTAAGAAATAATCTAGACATGCATAAAAATCATGTAATAAGAATCTAGGCTCAGATACCAATTGAAGGAACCAAATTTAGGATTTCACAAGTAGATCTTAAAGCTTTTCAAGATCTTACAGTGAAAGACTTAAATAAATTTAAAATTTATTTAAATAACTATGTAAATACCTAGATCTTAGATATATTACATGATTAAGATATGATATTAAATCCAAAATTAAAATCAAATAAGAAAGAAAAAGATTCGATCAAATCAACCTAGATCTACACTACATCAAATGCAGGTATGAAGTTTATAGATCGGATCTATTACCTGAGCAAGTTTAAATATTCTAACTTGCTAATCTAGGCTTGAGGATGAAGTTACAAGCCATACACACATCCGACCCCTAGGAGTCATCTACACGAGCCTACGATCTCTGATCTGAAGTTCGATGCAGAAAATCAGCATAGCATCCTAGTACTGTGCTGATCCTTCTTCGACGGTCGATCCGATGCTTCCTTCTTCAAAATTTAGACTCTCCAAAATATGAGAAGGAAGATGAGAGTTTGCTAATCTGAGACTCTTTCAAAAAAAACTCAAAAGAAAGGAGGAGAGATTAAAAATAAAATAGTCCTAGAAGAAGATCCTCTTCTTCTTCTCTTTTCTCTCACCTAGATACCTAGTTTGGTTCCTATGGAACCCCCATGCCTAAGGACCCTATTTCTATGATTTTTGCACACCCCAAATTACTCCAAAAGCTTTGTATTTTACAAAAAAATCAAAATAAAATTCATCCAATAAATAGAGAAAAAGAAGAGTCCAAGTTAGGTCAAATTTCTAGGCTAGGAATATCCAAACGTGGAAAGTTGTTAGGGCACCCATCCTTGGGCGCCTCCTCCATAATTTCTGGCGTGGACCAGCAAGGGAGGGTGCACAAAAATAGAGATTATTTTCATGGAATAAGAGAAGAATTAATTAAAAGATGGGGTGGCACTAAAGGGAAGATGTTTTGGTCAATAAGGATTCTCTCTCATAGAATCCTAAGCAAAACCAATTCCTCCTTTGACTTGGTCTTCCACCTAACTTTCAAATATGAATTGGAGAGAGAGAGGGGGCATAAAAATCAGGAAGAAAGAGATTTTCTATGAGAAATACCTAAAAAATAGGTATGGGGGGTGTTGGGACCAAGGTGGCGCAAGGAGATAGGGAGTCCTAGTCACACTAGGACTCCTATTTTGACTTGGTCAAATAAGATCTTTTAACCAAATAAAATCAAGATTAAACCAATCCAATTAAATAATATCCTAACTCATTTATAGACTTAATTAAATTAGATTGAATTAAATTTAATTTTAATTTATTTTCTAATCAAATTAGAAAATTAGGTTAATCAGAGTCCTAGTTAGACTAGGACTAGTTCTTCCTTGCACTTTGCTTATCCAATAAACCAATTGAACTTGATCCAATCATGCACAAACTAAATCTAATTAAATTATATTTAATTAGACTTAATCTCAGTCTGTTGGCTTAATCAAATTAAGTCAATTAGCAATTTAATTGCTAATCGATCCTCTTGTAACACTTGCACTAGGTTAAACACCAATCAGATTGATAGTTTAACCCTAAAATGATTTTTAATTATTGATCAACCATCCAATCAGATTATAAGCTCTAATGTGTGTGACCTCATAGGTCTAAACTAAAGTTGGTTGCATAGAAATAAATTTCTATACCAATCAAAGTGACCATCTAGCAATGATACCCAACGATCGGATAGGTCGAAGGTGTAGAACACCATCCTTAGAACCCATGTGGATATAGTTTTCATATAATTAATCTCCTTGACCACAATGCTTGTAGGACACCTCAGAGTTCAACTATCAACTTTGATCAGGATGTTCACATTGTATTTCAAAATATCAAATTGATCTGATGGATTACCGTGGCCAAGGTTTTGCTATATTGAAATACAATAATATATTCTTCTCCAACTCTTAGAGTGGTCAATTTCATCTTGATCATACTTCAACATTGCAAGCATTTGACTATGCCCAGAAGCCTTCCATTGTTGAATTAGAAATTCAGTTAGTCTGGTACCAAAGCACAGTGAGTTGCTTGCAAGTCACTAAGGTTATCTCAGGTCTAAGGGATACTTATACCTATATTCGATCAGAGACATTCTCGATAGTAGAATGCTCTGAAGTTGATCACGTTCAATGATGATGTATTTATACATCTTACCTATATGCCATACCAGTATCTTCACACTCCTTAGTTTAGAGGTTAATCAACCTATATGGCATATAGCGATCTATGCTCGATAGATGCTGTTGTCCTAATTAACAGCCTATCATTTGGTAATGAATAAATTTAAGAATTAATCGATAAATCCTCTCTTTATTGAAACTAAATAGTCCTAAGAACTTCATCACAATAATGGAGTTCATTAGAAGATGTAAACTTATGATGAAAAAAGATGCCAAAATATTTTTTATTAATTAATAAATTAATTATAATATATCAACCATCAACAAACTGATGATTGGCTTTGGGACATAATTTTCAACACCACACTTAATCGATAAAGAAGAATTTATTGGATGGTTCTTAAATTATTCATGAGCAAATGATAAGTTATTAATAAGAATGATAATTTATCGAGTGTAGATCGTTGTATATCATATGTGTTAGTAATCCTCATAACTAAGTGGTGTGAAGATACTGGTACGGCATATAGTTGGGATGTAGGAGTACATCTGCACTGAATATGATCAATATAGTGCTCTATTATCAAGAGTAGCTAGCTAAGGTCAATGGATATTAGCGTCCCTCTGACCTGAGATCACCACGGTGACTTACAAGCAATTCATTATACTTTGGTGCCAACCTACCTGTATTTCTAATATAGCAATAAAAGATTACTAGATACAGTTAAGTACTTTTAGAGTTAGTGTATGAGTCAAAATGGGATTGACCACTCTTGATTAAGTTCATGAAGTGAATATCTCACTATATTTTAATTTAGCAAAATCTAGGCCTGCGTAATCCTTGTAAGGAGTCACAAGATTTGCAAAATTTTAAAATACAACATGGATGACTTGTATGAGTGTTGGCAGCTAACTCGATGTCATCCTGAGCATTATTGATCCTGTAGGTGGTGTGGTGCCCCAAAGCCTTGGGAGGCCATAGACAGAGCTAGGATGAGGGCTCCGAGAAGGCTAGGATAGGTGTGGTCCTAGGACTAGGATAGGAGTTATCCTAGGGTGGAGGCAGCATGTAGCTCTCCACGGACTTGAGGTTCGGATATTGAGGGCCTTAAGGGGCTTGATTGGTGCTTTGAAGATCTAGAATTCAAGGTGGAGCAAGAAACCAAAGTCAAGGAATTAAGACTGTAGAAAGAAGATTTTTGATAGGCTAGTCGGCTCAGTCCAAAACTAGGTTGGCTAAAGTCTCAAAGCAAAGGCAAAATAGAAATGTCAAGTTTCAGAACTGCAGGCATGGCATAGAACTGGGCCAGCTCAATTTCAGACTGAACCGACCTAGAGGAACTTAGCCAACTCAGTGCTAAGACTAAGTCGGCTCAATGCACGGGCAGAGTTATGCGAGGGTCTATTTTGGGCTAGGATTTGGGTTGATCCTAGGGGTCTTAAGGCCTAGTTTGAGAGATCTTAAGAGGACTAATTTATGTATGGGTTGGGATTAGATCCAGGGGATGACAGCATGTGAGACATAGGCTTGGTGAGTGCTTTCATGTATTGGTTTAGCTTAAGGGAGTTTTTTAAGCTGGGGTTTATTAGGATTCATTTGGGAACTCTAGGGTATATAAATCAGGATATTTTAACTTTTACAATAGAAGTGAATACAATTAAGCTTTTCTTCCTAACTCTCTTTTCTCTTCTCTCTGATTCCAACATCAAAACCCTAGCTTCTCTCATCTTTCTTAGATCTTCTTTAGTTTACTGGATTAACACCTAGGTTCACGCAAGAGATCAGATCTACAATTGTGGCTCCAAGTAGCCGTTGGATCAATAATTGGTATTAGAGCTCGATTGAGTGTGAAGGAGGAAGAAGATCAGTTTTTAGCAGAATCAGCAATGAGATTCAAATCTAAAGACTTTCTCCAGACTTCGTGAGGAAGAAAGAGATCATAGGACTGCTGTCCACCATCTCTGGTCAAAGTATTTCTTAGATCTATCTATTTTTTATTATTTGATTCAGATTGATAATAAAAAATAGTAGATTGAAGGTAGGATTAGACAAGTTTGATGGAAAGAAAAGTTTCACGATGTGGATGGTAAGGATGGAGGATCTACTAATTTAGATATGGTTGGATTCGATTTTGGAAGATAGGCCAGAGGAGATCATAGATAAGAAGTGGGTGTCCTTAGAGAAAAGGGCATGTGCCATGATTAGGACTTATTTGGCGGATGAGGTTTTGTATGGTGTGTTGATGAAAAGAACACCCTAGGGATTATGGTCGAGGTTGCAATAGTTGTACATGAGGAAGAATATGTGCAACAAGTTGATCCTGAAGAAGCAACTGTATTGCCTTCGGATGTAGGAGGGGGAGGATGTTGTAGGGCATATTCAGCGGTTTTATCGGATGAGCATGGACTTGCTTAATATAGGATTGGATTTAGAAGAGGAGGACAAGAGTCTATTGTTGCTGTGTTCGTTATTCGGGAGCTTCGATCTGTTAGTGACAACTTTGCTGTATGGTAAGGAGACACTGGTGTATGAGGAGATCGTATCATTACTCAGGCCCAACGAGCAGCGAGAATGGATGATGAAGAGGAAGATCTTCCAGGAAAGTCTAGTGGTTTCAGAGAAGTACAGAAAAGGAAAGAAGAAGGATGAATAGAGGAGCAACAAGGGGTCCAAGAGATACTTCAAGTGTAGAGAAGTAGGGCACTTTAAGCGGGAGTGTTCGCTTTGGAAGAAGTGCAAGGAAGGAGAAAGTTTGGATTCCATCAGTACAATCACTGAAAGTGAAGATTCGGATGAAATCTTGGTGGTCTCGAAGGAGCCCGCAGGGTGTGGTATATCTGAGATGGTTTCAGACAGGTATGCAGAGTGCAGAGGATTCGAAGGAATAGTGATGGTGTTTTGAGGTACAACGGTAGGCCCAGCAGTGCAATGTTAGGTGGTTGGCCTCGGAGGACTCGAAGATAGAGTCGGCTTCTATAGCATCAGGAGGACTTCAGCTTAAGATGGAGCACCGAGCAGAGGTGGCTTCAAGAGTGGAGGAAGCTGTGACATGGGTTTAAAGCAGGGGGTGCAGAGGGAGGTCCAGTGTTCCAGCATCAGTGCTGGGACTGTACAGATCCAGGTGGAGAGGATTGTGCAGGAAGATAGGTGTGGCTCTAAGGGGATAGTGTCTGGTGGAGCATCAGGATATGCGACGAGTGCCGGTAAAGGAATGTTGCATGATCTCTAAAAAAGTTCAGGATAAGTGATGCAGCTGTCAAGCAAAAGGATACCTACAACTCCAAAGATGGTGCAGAGAAATAAGCCAAGGACTTCAGCGGTAGAGGCGGTCATCCCGAAGGCCTCAAAAAGAGCTTAGCAGTTGAAGAAGAATGGCAGTGGCAAGGTGAGCATGAGAGGCTATCAGGACATGTAGGGATAGTAGGATCGTGCAGGAAGATGTTGCCAGGTGTGCCAAGGCTTGGGCACACCAAGGTAGAGATTGTAGGTGGTATGGTGCTCCCAAGCCATGAGAGGCCACGGACAGAGCTAGGATGAGGGCTCTGAGAATGCTAGGATAGGTGTGGTCCTAGGGCTAGGATAGGAGTTATCTTAGGATGGAGGTGGCATGTAGCTCTCCTTGGGCTTGAGGTTTGGATATTGAGGGCCTCAAGGGGCTTGGTTGGTGCTTCGAAGATATGAGATTTAAGGTGGAGCAAGAAATCAAAGTCGGAGAATCAAGATTGTAGAAAGAAGATTTTCTACATTTTAGCCGACTTAGTCAAAAACTGGATCAGCAAGTCTCAGAGCATAGGCAAAATAGTAATGTCGATTTCGAGACTGCAGGCATGGCACAGAATTGGGCTGGCTCAGTTTCAGACTGAACCGACCCAGTATAACTTAGCCAGCTCAGTGTTGAGACTAAGTCGGCTCGGTGCACGGGCAGAGTTACGTGAGGATCTATTTTGGGCTAGGGTCTAGGTTGATCCTAGTGGTCTTAAGGCCTAGTTTGAGAGGTCTTAAGGGGACTAGTTCATGTATGGGTTGGGATTAGATCCAGGGGATGAGAGCATGTGAGACTTAGGCTTGGTGAGTGCTTTCATGTATTGGATTAGCCTAAGGGAGTTTTTTAAGTTGGAATTTATTAGAATTTATATGGAAACTCTAGGGTATATAAACCAAGACATTGTAACTTTTACAATAGAAGTGAATACAATTGAGCTTTTCTTCCTAACTCTCTTCTCTCTTCTCTCTGGTTCCAACACCAAAACCCTAGCTTCTCTCATCTTTTTTAGATCTTCTTTAGTTTGCTGGATTAACACTCAAGTTCATGCAAGAGATTGGATCTACGGCTGTGGCTCTGAGTAGCCATATGAACAACAAATCCAAGGGATGAATTATACGGTAACCATAGGTCAAGATTCTAAGAATATTGCTTTGCATACATTCAACCTGCTCGGACGTCGGGTATCATTGCTAGATGGTCATTTTGATTGGTCTAGGAATTGATTTTTATACTACCGACTTAGGTTCAAACCTATGGGGTAACACATATTAGAGATTATTACCTGGTGGAATGGTTGATCAATAATTTAGAATTGTTCTAAGGTCAAATAATCAATAGATTGATGTTTGATCTAGTGCAAGTATTGTAGGAGGATCAATTAGCAACTGAATTACTATTTGGCACAATTTGATTGAGCAATCAGGCTGAGATTAAGTCTAATTGAATTAGATTCAACTAGAATTGGTTTGGTTTGGACTTAATTGGGTTAAGTCTAATTAGTTTATTGGATAAGCCAATTGCAAGAAAAAACAAGTTCTTGTTCAATTAGAAGTTGAGTGCACTTAATTTCTAATTTGATTAAAAATTTAACTAGATTTAAATTTAATTAAATCTAACTTAATTATATTTTTAATTGGATTAGGATTGTTTATTAATTAGGTTAACTTAAAACTATTTTGAATTGGATTCAAAAGATTTTGACAAAATCAAAATAGGAGAGTCCTAGTTAGACTAGGATGACTCCTTCATTACGCCACCAAAGAGAGCCCATGCCCACTCTTTGATTCCAAATTTTGTCATGAGTTTCTCCATGCTTAAGAGAGACTTTCCATGCTCCAATGTCTTGATATTTTGAATTGAAATTCACTTGGTTAAATTGTTAAAGTTGATTTTGAATAGAACTCTATGTGATAGAGTCCTAGTTCTCAAAAACTCCCTCCCTTCTTCCATGCCACCTATTAATTTTGTGTGCCCCTCCTCCTGATTTCTTCCATGTGTTGTTCCCATCTTTTGGATGTTGGGTTCCAGGTGTTCATGCCAAAAACTTAGGGGGAGGCGTCCAAACCCCAAACTCCTCCTAGTTTCCTTATAGGACTAGGTTTTGACCTAGTCCACCAAAAAAATGGGCAACGCCTCCTTTGAAGTTTTGTGCATGAGATCCCTGGTGCTATTACATGAAAAAAAAAAACAGAAAAGAGAGGAGGGGAGGCATGGGAGGATGGGGTGCCAATAATCTTGGAGGAGAGGCCTTCTTTTGGACATCAATTATTGATGTCTTGTAGACACAAAGCTAAGAGAATATTGTCTTTCCTTGAAAATTTCTTTCAAGATTTTTTATTTCTTATTTTGTGAGATTTTTCTATAAGAAAAATATATGAGAGAGAGAAAGAGGGCATGGAGGATGGATGCTCCAAATTATTTGGACATTAGGGTTTCTTTTGGACATGATTTGATCATGTCCTGATGAGAAGAAAGAGAAGAGAAGATGGTCTTCTCTTAGGGTTCTTTTGAGAACATTTTTCTTCTTAATTTTTGTATGATTTTTCTATAAGAAAAATCGAAGAGGAAGAGACTTGGAGCATGAGAAAATTCTTGAGAAGAAGGTCTTCTCTTGTCCTGACATGGAGATTGTTGGGAATTATGTTCCAAAGCCAATCGTCAGCCTATTGACGATTGAGATATTGTACTTAATTTATTAATTAATAAAATATATTTTGATATCTTTTTTCATCATAAATTTATATTTTCTAATGAACTCCATTATTGCGATGAAGTTCTTAGGACTATTTAGTTTTAATAAAGAGAGAATTTATCGATTAGTCCTTAAATTTGTTTACGACCAAATGATAGGCTGTTAATTAGGACGACAACGTCTATCGAGCATAGGTCACTATATGCCATATAGATTGGTTGTCCACTTAACCAAGGAGTGTGAAGACACTGGTATGGCATATAAGTGAGATGTATGGGTACATCATCATTAAACATGACTAGCTCCAGAGCATTCTGCTATCGAGAATGTCTCTGATGGGATATAGGTATAAGTATTCGTTAGACCTGAGATCACCTCAGTGAGTTGCAAGCAACTCACTGTACTTTGTTATCGGACTAACTAAATTTCTAATTCAACAATGAAAGGCTTTTAGGCACAGTCAAGTATTTGCAAAGTTATAGTGTGATCAAGATGGAATTGACCACTCTAAGAGTTGGAGAACAATGTATCACTGTATTTCAATATAGCAAAACCTTGGCTAGGGTAATCAATTAGATGGATTTGATATTTTGAAATACAATATGGACAATCTGATCAGAGTTGATAGTTGAACTTTGAGATGTCCTACGAGCATTATGGTCGAGGGGATGAATTATATGAAAACTATATTCGCATGGGTTCTAAGGATGGTGTTCTATTCCTTTCGACCTATCCGACCGTCGGGTATCATTGCTAGATGGTCACTTCGATTGATATAAAAATTTATTTCTCTACTACCAACCTAGATTCAAACCTGTGAGGTCATACACATTAGAGTTCATGTTTCGATCGGATGGTTGATCAATGATTTAGAATCATTTTAGGGTTAAACAATCAATACGATTGGTGTTTAACCTAGTGCAGGTGTTGTAGGAGGATAAATTAGTAATTTGATTGCTAATTGACTTAATTTAATTAGGCTAGAAGGATGAGATTAAGTTTAATTAAAAATAATTTAATTAGATTTGATTTGGGCTTGATTGAATCAAGTTTAATTAGCTTATTGGATAAGTCAAGTGCAAAGAAGAACTAGTCCTAGTCTAACTAGGACTCGGATCAACCCAATTTTCTAATTTAATTAAAAAATTAAATTAAAATTAAATCTAATTTAATCTAATTTAATTAAATCCTTAAATGGATTAGGATCTTATTTAATTGGATTGGTTTACTCTTGTTTTTATTTGGTTAAAAGATCTTTTTTGACCAAGTCAAAATAGGAGTCCTAGTGTGACTAGGACTCCCTATTCCTTGCGCCACCTAATCCTCATGCCGCACCCTTTTCTCTTTGTATTTTTACATGAATAATCTCCATGCCCAAAGGTTTTTTATGCCTCCCTTCTCTCTTCCTTTTTCTTATATGGAAGTTTGTTGGAAGACCAAGTCAAAAGGAGAATTAGTTTTGCTTAAGGATTCTATAAGATAGAATCCTTGTCAACCAAAACTCATTCTGTAAGTGTGCCGACCCATCCTTCTTTATTTTCTTTTTATTTTTATGGTAAAAGAGGACATTTTTTTGTGCACCCCCTTGCTGTTCCATGGCAGAAAAAAAGGTGGGGGCATCCAAGAGTTAGGTGCCCCAACAACTTCCCTTATTTGGTCCTTCCTAGTCTAGGTTTTTGACCTAACTTGGACTCTGCATATCTCTTTATTTAAAGAGAATTTTTGACTAAAATTTTTGTGGAATATAGAGATTTGGGAGGGATTTGGGTTGTGCAATAATCAGAGAAAGAGGGTCCTTGGGCATGGGGGTTCCATAGGCACTAAACTAGGTGTCTAGGTGAGAGAAAAGAGAAGAAGAAGAGGGTCTTCTTCTATGGCTGTTTTATTTTCAATCTCTCCTCTTTTTTTTGAGTTTTTTTCTTAAACAGTCTTAGATTAGTAAACTCTCATCTTCCTTCTCATATTTTGGAGAGTTCAAATTTTGAAGAAGGGAGCATCGGATCGACCATTGAAAAAGGATCGGTACAATACTAGCTTGCTATGCTGATTTCCTGCATCGAACTTTAGATCAGAGATCGTGAGCTTGTGTAGTTGACTCCTAGAGGCCGCATGCGTGTACGGCTTATGACTTCATGCTCAAGTCTGGATCAGTACGTTAGAACATCTAACTTGCTCAGATAATAGATCTGATCTATTAACTTCATACCTGCATTTGATGTAGTGTAGATCTAGGTTAATTTGATCCACATTTTCTTTCGTATTTGATTTTAATTTTTAATTTAATATCATGCTTTAATCATGTAATAGATCTGAGATCTAAATATTTATATATTTATTTAAATAAATATTTAATTTATTTAAGTCTTTTGCTGCATGATCTTGAAAAAATTTCAAGATCTACCCATGAAACCCTAGATCTGGTTCCTTCTGAGATGTGTTCAAGACATCAATGATTGATGTCCTAAAAGAAAAGGTATGTCTTCTCTTAGGGTTTTTCTTAAGTTTTTATTTTTTGATTTTTGGAAGATCCTATTGAAAAATATATCTGAAAGCCAATCATTAGCTTATTGATGGTTGAGCTATATTATAATTATAATTAATTTATTAATTAATAAAATATATTTATGATATTTTTCATCATAAGTTTTTATCTTCTAATGAACTCTATTATTGTGATGAAGTCCTTAGGACTTTTGGTTTGATAAAGAGAGGATTTATCGATTAGTCCTTAAAACTATTCACGATCAAATGATTGGCTATTAATAAGGATGATAATATCTATCGAGCATAGATTGCTATATTCCATATAAGTTGGTTGTCCTCTTAACCAGTGTGGAGATACTGGTATGGCATACAGGTAAGATGTAGGGGTACATCATCACTAAATGTGACCAACTCCAAAGCATTCTACTATTGAGAATGTCTCTGATGGGATATAGGTATAAGTATCCCTTAGACTTGAGATCACCTCAGTAGCTTGCAAGCAACTTACTATGCTTTGGTACCGGACTAACTAAATTTTTAATTCAATAATGAAAGGCATCTGGGCATAGTCAAGTACATGCAAAGTCGGCGTGTGATCAAGATGGGATTGACCACTCCAAGAGGTATAGAAGAATGTATCACTATATGTCAGCATAGCAAAACCTTGGCAAAAGTAATCCATGAGATGGATTTGGTATTTTGAAATACAATGTGGATATCTTGATTAGAGTTGATAGTTGAACTCTAAGGTGTCCTATGAGCATTTTGGTCAAGAGGATAAATTATGTGGTAACTATATCCACATGGGTTCTAAGGATGTTTGTTCTACACATTTGATTTATCTAGTTATCGGGTACCATTACTATATGGTCATTTTGACTGGTATAAAAATTTATTTTGATGCTATCGACTTTAGTTCAGACCTATAAGGTTATACATATTAGAGTTCATGATCCAATTGGATGGTTGATCAATGATTAAGAATCATTCTAAGGTTAAACGATCAATACGATTGATGTTTAATCTAGTGCAAATATTGCAAGAGGATTGATTAGCAATTTGATTACTAAATGACTTAATTTGATTAAGCCAGAGGACTAAGATTAAGTTTAATTAAATATAATTTAATTATATTTAGTTTGAACTTGATCGGGTCAAGTCCAATTGATTTATTTGATAAGCCAAGTGCAAGGAAGAACTAGTCCTAATTTAACTAGGACTTGGGTCAACCTAATTTCTAATTTTATTAAAAAATTAAATTAGAATTAAATTAAATTTAATTTAATTTAATTAGTTTCTTAATTGGATTAAGATCTACTTTAATTAGATTTAATTAGTTTTGATTTAATTTGATTCAAAAATCATGTTTGACCAAGTCAAATTAGAAGTCTTAGTGAGACTAGGACTTCTTTCCTTGAGCCACTTGATATCTCACGCCCACCCCACGCCCCCATGCCTTCTTTTAGGATTTTTTATGAAAATCCCTTTTTCTTACGTCTTCACGTGTGCCCACTTGCTTTCCTTCTCTCTTACATGGAATTAAGTTATGGACCAAGTCAATAGAAGGCAAGTTGTTGTGATTTTAAATTCTATGTGATAGAATCCTAACAAACTAAAACTCCCATAAAGTGCCGTCCATCTACTACTTTCTCCAAAAATTTTTGTTGGAAAAAGGAGACTTTTTGTGCAACAAAAAGTGGTGGTCCACACCATAGAAAAAGAAGGGGGCGCCTAAGAGTTGGGTGCCCCTTATCTTGTCCAATTTGGACCTACCCTATCTTGGTATTTGAACTAGACAAAACTCCTCCATATCTTATTATTTAAAAAAAAATTTAGGCTGATTTTTTCCAAATTTCATACATTTTAGAGACCTTTTGGGCATGAGAAAACTAAAGAAATATTCATCTTGGGCATGGGAGTTCTAAAGACACCAATCTAGGTGTCTAGGTGAGAGAATAAAGAAGAAGAAGAGGGTCTTCTTCTAGAGTTATTTTCTTCTTTCCTTTTTCCTCCTCTTTTGAGATTTTTTTGAGAGTGTCTTAGATCTAAAATCTCTCCTCTTTCTTTTGATTTTTTGGACTATCCATGTCTTGAAGAAGGAATCACCAAATCGACCATCGAAGAAGGATTAGCACAGTATGCTAGTACTATGTTGATTTCCTGCATCGGACTTCTGATCTGGGTTCATGGGTGAGTGTGGACATCTCTTAGAGGCTGGATACATGGGCGGCTCAGAGATTCATCCTTCAGTCTAAATCAATAAGTTAAAATGCCTAACTTGCAGAGGTAATATGGATCTGATATATTATTACGTACCTGCATTAGATGTAGTATAGATGCATATTGATATGATCAATATATTCTTCTTTCTAATATTTTTAATTTTTGATTTAACTCATGCTATAATCATATAATGAAATGATAGATCTAGGGGTTTTCAATTTTTATGAATAAATTTTGATTTATTTTTATCTTCTGCTGCTTGATCTTGAAAGAGTTTCAAGATCTATCCCTGAAATCCTAGATCTGGTTCCTTCAATTGGTATTAGAGCATAGGTTCATTATTACATGATTATTTTTGCATGTTTATTTTATTTTTTAGATTAGATCTAATTTATAATCTGATATTAAATCTAAAATTAAAAATCATGATCATATGAACTAATTATAAGGTTGTCATGCTGTAAGGTTTACCCCTTACAATGGAGAGGTTGTCCTAGTTCGTGTAGATCTGTTTCTTATCATAAATTTATTAGATATGATCTAATTTTATTTATAATTTATTAGATTTAAAAAAAATTTATATCTAAATAAAAATATTTTAGATTTTCCAGATTGATTATAAGATTATCCTGCTGTAAGGTTTACCCCTTACAGTATAGAGGTTGTCCTAGTACGTGCTGATTTAAAATATTGATCATAAAATTTTAGATTAGATCTAAAAAATTTTATGATCTGATTAAAAATATTTTAATCTAATTTTAATCATTATAAATATGTTAGATTTTATCTAAGATAATTTATGATTAATTGACGTAGAAACTATTTTAATTACACGAACCTATTTAGATTAGATCTAAAGTAGTTTCATGCTTGTCTTACTTGTATATTGATTATGAATCAAACATGCAACTTGGTTAGCAGAATCATAATGTAAAAATATTTTATAAATATAAAAATTATTTTTAAAAAGTTGAACCCCAATCCTTAGTCTAAAACTTAATTCAGAATTAAGAAGTTGTTTGATTAGGATCTAGGATTATGGATTGAAGATCCTATGACACAAATCATAACACATTAGGCTATATAGGTTAGATTAGATCCATTAATTGGGTTAGACCTAGGGTTAGATTAAAGAATGAACTTAATTAAAGAATTGACTAAATTTAATCAATTATGGTCTTAGATTAGGTCAAGAATTCTCTAGATCAATTATAATAGTTGTAGTCGGTCAAGTCCATGTCTTTAACGAGATCTAAGATGGACTTGATTCTTGGCTATGTGATTTAGCATGAACTGTTCGGTTGATCTAATCAAAACTAATTAAATCAGTTAGTATCTAAAGTAAACCAGATCGATGGTCTTTAATTGGCAGCCCGCTTACCTGGCCATTTCTGATGGTGTCTAAGGTAAGCTTTGGCAGACCCTCCCACTAATCGAACTTACTTGGTCTCTTGATAAAATTATATTTTGATCAGACCACTTGACTATTAAAGCTTACCTATGTCAGTTAGGTAAATCAGTGGGACTAATTTAGGTGCTTCTTGACCAACCTATTAATAGTCTCCCTTAAGCTGACTTGGTGGAACCAATGGGAGGATCATGACAAGCTGATTTATTTGACCTTCTCTCTTTCTTAAATTAAAATTCTCTAAAATTATTAAGTCCTTAAAATAAAATAGTTATGGTGATAACTACATCATAGCCTTCCATTAAGTAGATGATAATAGGTCCATTAGTTGGATAATCATTGAAGGTCCATAGGTCTGATGCTTATACTCTAATAGAATTATCATTCATAAAATGATTTCTTGGCCGCATCCCTCTAAATGGCAATTATGTTGACCAACCATAGTTGGGCTTAATCATTCATTAGTTAGATGGACCAAGTATGATCATGTTAATGGTTGGACCTAATTGAAACTTTCAGAGGAGGCCCTAGCCTACTGAAAAGGTACCTGAGGTAAAATTAAATTACTAAAAATTATTTGGAGAAATAATTGATTTTGAACCTATCCTTAGATGTACATGGGTTGACCAACCATAGTTGGGCTTGTGTGCAGTCTATGTAGATTCTGGTACCCACTAAGAAATTAGGATAATTCTTCGAATTTGAGGTAGAGACTATTAGTTTGAATAAAATAGTGAAAGAACCTTTTGATTAAAGTCCAAATCTTTAGGTTTAATGAATTAGTTACTAATTAGGCTTTTAGTTCTCCTTTATGTAGTTAAACCTAAGCCATAGTTGCTCTATTCACTGTTAGACAGTGATAAACTTATGGGACCTAATTTCGATAATAAGTTTTGGAAGTAGAATGTTATTCAGTAGCATGAAGTGGTTCGTGCTGGGACCTCTATGCCCAGTTTAAACATAAGATCCAAGAATAACCTAGATCTTGTAGAATGCTTCCACTATAAGAAGCAGGAGCATTGGAAGAGAAACTATCCTTAGTATCTTGATTTCCATGATCCAAATAGGTTCAATAAGAGAGATGAGTAAGTAGTTGCTGATCAAGGATGTTATATGATAACACCTTATAATTTTTCTATTTATGATACTTCTACTTGGGTATTAGATACTGGAAGTCCAATCTATATTTGCAATACATTACAAGGACTTCAAATTAGTAGAAGATTTGAAAATAATGAGAGATTCCTAAATATTGGAGATTGAAGGTCTATTCCAGTTCTAGCTATGGGAATAGTTCAACTTATTCTAAATACTAATATTGTTTCTTTAAATGAATGTTATTCTTATCCTTCCTTTCTGATGAATATAATCTCTATTAGCCTTTTAGCTAAAGATGGTTATCATTTATCTATAAAGAAAGATTATTGTGATATCATTATGAATGATGTTACAATAATGCAAGGATAATAAAGAAATGGTATTTACATTTTATCACAGCCTGTGAGTGTAATGTATGCTTCTAGAAAAAAATCTCTGATATCTACCTATGGCACTATAGACTAGGTCACATTAATAAAAATAGAAAAAATAGGTAGACCTAAGAGAAAATTATCGAACTTAGTGATTGTGAATTACTTCCAACCTATAAGTCCTATCTTCTTGAAAAAATGATGAAGTCATCTTTTACTGAAAAGGATGAGAGAGCCACTAACCTCTTAGGTCTTGAACATACCGATGTATGTAGACTAATGAGCATAGATGCCAGAGGTGGATATTTTTATTTCATCACTTTTATAGATGATCTATCCAGGTATGGATATGTCTATTTGATGAAATATAAGTCAGATTCATTTGAAATTTTTAAAAGATTTTGAAACGAAGTAGAAAAATAAACTGAAAAAACTATTAAAATTCTTCAATCAGATTGATGAGGTGAATATCTATCCAGTAAGTTCTTGATATATCTAGAAGAGAATGAAATTCTCTCATAGTGTACTCCTCCAGGAACACTATAGCATAATGGTGTATTAGATAGGAGAAATTGAACCTTGTTAGATATGATTCGATCCATGATGGGATTTGCTAGTCTGCCTGTTTTATTTTGAGGTTATGCTCTTTAGAGTACATGTTATATATTGAACAATGTATTGAGTAAATCTATTGCAAAGACTCCATATGAGATATGGACTGGGCGTAGGCCTACACTCTCTCACCTACGGATTTGGGAATGTCCAGCCTATGTCAAATGTTTGCATACAGATAAGCTTGGCCCCTGATCTAATAAGTGTGTGTTATAGGATATCTCAAAGAAAGTAAGGGTTACTATTTCTATCATACTAAAGAACAAAAGGTGTTCGTCAACTTTAAGGCAATCTTTTTAGAAAAAAAGTTCTTTGGTGAAGGAATTGTTGGCTTTAAGATTAAACTTGATGAAGTTCAATAGGTAGAAAGACCGACATTTCTAGCTAAACTTGAGTCAGATTTGATTAGATTTGATTTGAAGCTCAATGTACCTGCACCATTAAGACGATCCAATAGAGTATCGCGTTAGCTGGATAGATACAATAATTTCTTGGTCCAAGATAGTGATCCCATCAAACTCGATGAGAATGATGAGGATCCGATCACCTATATGAATGCTATGCAGAAATATGATTTCGAGAAATGTCTTAAGGCCATGAAATTTAAAATGGAGTCCAAAAAGATCAATGATGTGTGGACATTAGTTGACCCACCCGAAGGGGTTAAACCCATTAGATGTAAGTTGGTCTTCAAAAGGAAGAGTGGCACAGACGTCCATCTAGTTGCCAAGGGTTATCATCAATGTTATGGTATTGACTATGATGAGACATTCTTTCCTGTGGCAATGCTCAAATCCATTTAGATAATGCTTGTGATTGCTGTCCATATGGACTATGAGATCTGGCAAATGGATGTGAAGACAACTTTTCTAAATGAAAAGCTAATCGAAGTGATGTATATGATACAACTTGAGGGGTTCACATTCATAGATGAGTCCAAGATGTGCATGCTTCAGAGATCCATTTATGGATTGAAGCAGATATTTCGGAGTTAGAACATGCATTTTGATAAGATGATCAAAACATATGGCTTCATTAAGAATGGAGAAGAGCCCTACATTTATAAATGGGCAAATGGTCCAACAATGGTATTTCTTGTCTTGTATATGGATGACATTCTCTTAATCGAAAATGATATTTCCGCACTGCAGGAAATAAAAATTTGATTTTCATCTCAGTTCTCCATGAAGAACTTGGGTGAAGCATCCTATATCCTAGGGTTGAAGATCTAAAGAGATAGATCTAAAAGGATGCTTGGATTATCCTAGCCCACGTACATAGATACTATGTTAAAGAGGTTCAGGATGAAGAATTCCAAAAAGAGCTATCTCCTGATAGGCCATGAAATTTCACTCTCTAAGAAGAATTGTCTGACAACTCCTGAAGAGAGAGAACGTATGAGTAAAGTCTCATGTGCTTTGGTAGTGGGATCTATCATGTACACTATGACATGTACGAGACTAGATGTGCCATACTCACTAGGAGTAGTGAGTAGAAACTAGTCTGATCTTAGAAAAACTACTGGAAAGTGGTTAAAGCCATCCTTAAGTATTTGAGAAATACTAAGGATCAATGGTTGGTTTATGACGAGTCAGATCTGAAACTTATGGAATTTATAGACTCCAGCTTTCAATCTAAACATGATGACAGTAGAAGCATGTTGGGATATATCTTTACTCTAAATGGTGGAGCCATCTGCTAGAAGAGTTCCAAGCAACATACTATGGCGGACTCTATTGGCAAAGCAGAGTACATCACAGCATCAGATGTCGTAAAGAAAGCTGCGTGGCTGAGAAAGTTCATCACTGAACTTGAATTAGTACCCTTCCTTGATGGCCTGATTCTGCTCTACTATGATAGAACTGGTGCCATTGCTCAGGCGAAGAAACCAAAGGCACACCAGTGGATGAAGTACATACTGCACCGCTTCCATCTAGTATGGAAGATCATGCATCGAGGTGATGTCGATCTTCAGAACATCGATGTAAAGAAGAACCTGGCTGACCCCTTCACTAAAGCCCTGGCGATAATGGAGTTCGACAATCACAAGTCGAAGATGGGTATTAGATATTGTGCCGAGTGGCTTTAAGACAAGTGGGACTTGTTGGAAAATGTGTCCCAAAGCCAATCGTCACCCTATTGATAGTTGAGCTATATTATAATTATAACTAACTTTTTAATTAATAAAATATATTTTTAGCATTTTTCATCATAAGTTTATATCTTCTAATAAACTCCATTATTTTGATGAAGTCCTTAGGACTATTTAGGTTTGATAAAGAGAGAATTTATCAATTAGTCCTTAAAACTATTCAGAACCAAATGATAGGTTGTTAATAAGGATGATAGCATCTTTCAAGCATAGGTTGCTGTATGCCTTATAGGGTGGTTGTCCTCTTAACAAAGGAATGTAGAGATACTAGTATGGCATATAGGTGAGATGTAGGGGTACATCATCACTGAACATGACCAACTCTAGAGCATTTTACTATCGAGAATGTCTCTGATGGGATATTGGTATAAGTATCCCTTAGACCTGAGATCACCTCAGTGGCTTGCAAGCAACTCACTATGCTTTGGTACCGAACTAACTAAATTTCCAATTCAATAATGGAAGGTTTTTGGGCATAGTCAGATACTTGCGAAGTTAGTGTGTGATCAAGATGGGATTGATCACTCCAAGAGTTGGAGAAGAATGTATCACTATATTTCAACATAGCAAAATCTTGGTCAGGATAATCCATGAGATGGATTTGGTATTTTGAAATACGATGTGAATAGCCTAATCAGAGTTGATAGTTGAACTTTGAGGTGTCCTAAGA
Organism: Cocos nucifera; assembly: GCA_006176705.1. NCBI lineage: Eukaryota > Viridiplantae > Streptophyta > Magnoliopsida > Arecales > Arecaceae > Cocos > Cocos nucifera. The sequence continues at coordinate 64,024 of QRFJ01001277.1, forward strand.
GCATTTTTGTCAAGAGAATGAATTATATGAAAACTATATCCATATAGCTTCTAAGGATGTTTGTTCTACACATTCGACCTATCCGATCGTCAGGTACCATTGATAGATCGTCACTTAACTGGTATAGAAATTTATTTCTATGCTACCAACTTAGGTTCGAACCTATGAGATCACATGCATTAAAGTTCACCATCCGATCAGATGGTTGATCAACGATAAAGAATCGTTTTAAGGTTAAACGATCAATACGATTGATGTTTAATCTGGTGCAAATATTATAGGAGGATTGATTAGCAATTTGATTACTAATTAACTTAATTTGATTAAGTCAAAGGATTGAGATTAAGTCTAATTAAATATAATTTAATTAAATTTAGTTTGGGCTTGATTGGATTAAGTTCAATTGGTTTATTGGATAAGCCAACTGCAAGGAAGAACTAGTCCTAGTTCAACTAGGATTTGGGTCAACCCAATTTCTAATTTAATTAAAAATTAAATCAAAATAATTTTTTTTTAAGTTGATTTTATTAGGCTCTTAATTGGATTAAGACCTACTCTAATTGGGTTCAATTAATTCTGATTTAATTTAGTTCAAAAATCATGTTTGACCAAGTCAAATTGGCAGTCCTAGTGAGACTAGGACTTCTTTCCTTGCACCACTTGATATCTCATGCCAACCCCACTTCCCCATGCCTACTTTTTAGGATTTTTTCATGAAAAACTCTTTTTCATAGGTCTTCACGTGCGCCCACTTGCTTCCCTTCTCTCTTAAAAGGAATTAAGTTATGGACCAAGTCAATAGAAGGCAAGTTGTTGTGGTTTTGAATTCTATGTGATAGAATCCTAACAAACCAAAACTCCTCCCATAAAGTGTCGCTCACTTTCTATTTTCTCCTAGAATTTTTGGTGGAAAAAGAAGACTTTTTGTGGGACAAAAATGGGTGGTCCACTCCAAAGAAAAGGGAGGGGACCCCCAAGAGTTGGGCGCCCCTTATCTTGCCCAATTTGGACCTACCTTGTCTAGGTATTTAACCTAGACATGACTTCATATCTTATTATTTATTGATTTTTAGGCTGATTTTTTCATAGATTCTAGATATTTGAGAGACCTTTAGGGTGTGAGAAAATTAAGAAAATATTCAACTTGGGCATGGGAGTTCTGAGGACACCAATCTAGGTATCTAGGTGAGAGAACAAAGAAGAAGGAGAGGGTCTTCTTTTATGGTTGTTTTCTTCTTCTCTTTTTCCTCCACTTTTAAGATTTTTTTGAGAGTGTCTCTAATCTAAAATCTCTCCTCTTATTTTTAATTTTTTGGAGTATTTAAGTCTTGAAGAAGAAATCACCTGATCGATCGTTGAAGAAGGATCAGTATAGTACTAGCATACTGTGCTGATTTCTTGCATCGGACTTCTGATCGGGGTTCGTGGGCTCATTTGGATATCTCATAGAGGCTAGATATATGTCCAGCATGAAGCTTCATCTTTCAGCTGGGATCAGCAAGTTAGAATGTCTAACTTGCTCAGGTAATATGGATCTAATCTATTATTATATACCAACATTAGATGTAGTGTAGATGCATGTTGATATGATCAATATATTTTCTTTCTAATATTTTTAATTTTTTATTTAATCTCATACTATAATCATATAATAGGATCTTAGATCTAGGGGTTCTATATTTTTTTATAAATAAATTTTAATTTATTTTAGTCTTTCACTACTTGATCTTGAAAAGTTTCAAGATCTAGCCCTAAAATCCTAGAACTGATTTCTTCAGACCCAAGGGTTTGATTTTTTCCTCTATCCACCTTGTATTCTTCATCTCTTGAAGTATTCAAGAGATCCAAAGAATATATTTTTTGGATTAACCATCAGGAGGGATCCATAAAAAGCTAGCACTTTGAGTGGATCTTCTTTCAATGATCCTCTAATCTGTGTTGCAGCTTTGAATGGATTACCTGTAGAGGCCAAACATGTTGTGCAGCTCCAAGCAATAAAGGACAACATTGATTCAGCTACAGTATTTTTGACCTATGCAAAGGTAAGAGATTCGATCTCTTCTTGACCTAGATATGATCTAGGATTTTTAAAATAGTTCTGATCTGGGTATTGATTTGATCAATACCAACCATCCTTGTTTTAATTTTTAGATTTATATTTTCATCATGACATATTGTAGATCATAGATGTAGTATTTAGTTATTAGATCATATATATTATTAGATTAAATAGTTTAATCTATGTCTTCTGCTATGATTTATTTTGAAAAAGTTTTGAAATACAAGCATGAAATCCTGCATGTTTTCCAACAACGATATCAGAGCATCTAGGTTCTTTTATGACATGACCATGCATATTTTAAATAAATCTAAAAATAAAAAATTAAAGATTGCACATATTGATCATAAGGTTGTCCTGTTGTAAGGTTAACCCCTTATAATGAAAAGATTATCCTAGTATGTGTTGATCTAATTTTTTGAATCATGAATAAGTTTGATGTGATCTAAATAATTTTATAATTTATTTTTTAATTTTAAATTTAAATTTAAATAAATTTTATATCTATTTAGATTATTTAAATTAGATCTAAATAATATCGGATCATACATACTGATTATATGATTGTCCTGTAGTATGGTTTATCCCTTACAGTGGAGAGGTTATCGTAGTATGTTCTTTCTAAATCATAAATAAGTTAGATAAGAACTAAAATAATTTATGATTTATTTTTAAATTTTAAATCTAAGATTAATTAGTTTATGATCTAATTTTTGATTACTTAGCTAAGATCTAAATAATATGTGTTTCATATTTCAATCTAATTTTTTTTATACATATGCTGGATATGTAGCTTTGATATTTGAATCTAGAATGAATATATATGACATATTTACTTTATAAAACTTAAATTACAAGCTTACTTTTTGCAAAACCCTAGGACATGATATAAATAACAAAATAAATCAAATATAATACCATGAATTGAATATGATTCAATGTAAATTATTTACATGTTGAAATTATGTCAAAACTTAATATCAAAAACTAGTTTTGAGGTTTCGAACCCAACCCATAAGCCTTGAACTTAATTGAGAATTAAGTGATTGTTTAGAATCTAAGTTTGTGATTTGAAGATCCTATGACAATTTCATAAATATAGGTTAAAGGATAACAAGTTAGCTTTGATTAGGTCATTAAATGGGTTAGACCTAGGATTAGATTAAATATGGACTAAGTTATGAAATTGATCAAATCGGATTAATAGTTAATTAGGATTAGATCATTTCTTTTCTATAGGTCAATTCAATAGTTGTAGTTGATCAAAGTCCATACATCTAACAAATGGACATTGATCGTGGCTCAGTGATTGAGCCTGAGTCTTTAGACAGATCAAATCAAAATTAGTAAACCAATTGATGTCTAAGGTAAGTCTGGCATTCCTAGATCGATGATTTTTAATTGGCAGCCTATTTACGTAGCCATCTTAGATGGTGTCTAAGGCAAGCTTTGACAGATCCTCCCACCGATCTTACTTACCTAGCCAATGTGGTTAATCAAATTTTGATTAGATTTCTCATTGATTCGTGTTAACCCTTGTCACATAGAAAATCAATGAGACTGATTTTATTCAGTAAGACTGATTTAGGTGCCCATGGACCGAAATTGATCCTAGTTCTCATCAATAACTTCAAAAGTTAGTGGAAGGATTTGATTTAGTGAAGTCAGTGGAAGAAATTTGGTCCATATCTTCTCTATCCTGAAATCATAAATAAATTTTAAATTTTCTAAAAGTATTTAATCCTTAAAATGATAAAGTTATGAAGATAATTGAGTCAAAGCCTCCCATTAAGATATTTGATAATGAGTCCAATAGCCTAGGTGAACATTGGAGGTGCCTTACACTTGGTGTTCATTGAGATATTGGAATTATCATTCATCATATGATGACTTGGATGTATCTCTCTAATGGTGGTTAGGTTGACCAACCAAAGTTGGGCTTAATCATTCATTGGTTAGATGCATCAAGTATGGTCATGCTAATGGTTGGACCTAACTAGATCCTTGCAGTGGAAGTCAAAGCCTACTGATTAGGTTTTTAGGGCAAAATTAAATTACTAAAAGTTGTTTGGAGAAGCAATTGGTTAAAAAATCTACTCGTACATGTACATGGGTTGACCGGCCAAAGTCGGGCTTGTGTGTAGTCTATGTGGATTCTAGTACCTGCTAGAAAATTAAAGTAATTTCTCAAATTGGAGATAGAGACTACCAATTTATGTAAAATAGTGAGAGAACCTTTAGACTAAAATTCAAGTCTCTAGGCTTAAAATAATTCGTATACATTAGGTCATTATTCTCATTTCTTTAGATTATGGCTAAATCCTAATTGCTTCGATCATTGTCAGACAGTGATGTACTTATGGGATCGAACTTCAATAATCAGTATCGAAAATTGAATTTGGTTCAGCAACACGAAAGGATTCGTGCTAGGGCTTGTTAGCCCTATCAAAATATATGGTCCAAGACTAACCAATTTCAGGCAAAGTGCTTCTATTGTAAGAAATAGGATCATAGGAAGAAAAATTATCCTGCTTTCCTTGACCCCATAGGTTGAACAAGAGAAAAGAGCAAGAGTTGCTTATCAGATATGTTATATGATAATATCTTAAAATTTCTCTATTTGTAATTCTACTATCTGGATATTTGATACCGATAGTCTTACACAATTCATTGCAAAGACTGAAGATAAGTAGAAAAGTTTGAAAATGGTGATGGAATCCTAAACATTAGGGTTGAAAATCCTGTTCCAATCCTAGCATTAGAAATTGTCGAGCTTGTTTTCAAATATTATCATTTTGAATGATTGTCACTAATATAATTGTTTATAATAAATGAGATCTCTGTTGTTCTTTTGGCCAGAGATGGTTATCATTTATCTATAAAAGGATATTATTGTGATATCATTATGAATGATATTACAATAACACATGGATAATAAAGAAATAGCATTTAACATTTTCATAGCCTGTTAAGTGTAATGTACATATCTAATAAACACCCAAGTTAGATAATGTCAAGGATACTTGCTTTTGGCATTATAGGCTTGATCATGTTAACAAGAATAGGATAAATAGGTTAGCTCAAGAGGAAAATCTTGACATCAATGATTGTAAATCATTGATGACCTATGAGTCTTGTCTTCTTAAGAAGATTACAAAGTCATCTTTTATTGAAAAAGGTGAATGAGCTGATGAAGTTCTAAATCTTATATATAGTGATGCATATGGATCTATGAACTTAAGTGCCAGAGAAGAATATCAATATTTCATTATGATTATGGATGACCTATCTTAGTATAGGTATGTCTAGCTTAAATCATTTAAAATGTTCAAATGATTCCATAATAAAATAAAAAATTAAACTAAAAAGGGTATTAGAACTCTTCGATTAGATCGAGGAGACGAATACTTATTCAGTGAGTTTTTGATATATCTAGGAGAGAATAAGAATTTCTTCATAATGGACTCCTTTCAGAACATACTATATCGAAAAGGAGAAATTGAACTTTATTAGACATGGATTGATTAACGATGGGGTTCACTACTCTACCAATTTCAGGGTTAAGCTCTTATGACTACTTGTTTTACTCTATAAATTATTTTGAGTAAATCTATAATATTGACTCCATATGGGATATGGATGGGGTGTAGACCTAGACTCTCTTACCTTCAAGTTTGGAGTTGTTAGATCTATGCCAAACATTTGCATATAGAAAACTCAAAGCCCAGTCCCATAGGTGTATGTTTATAGGGTATCCAAAGAAAACTAGGCGTTATTAATTCTACCATACTAAAGAGCATAAGATGTTCGCTAGTAGTAAGGCATTCTTTTTGAAAAAGAAGTTTCTTAGAGAAGGAACTAATGCCACTAAAAAGTTGAACTTGAGGAAGTTTGACAGGTAGAAAAAATCGACACAATCTAGTAAACCTACAGAGCTGGATTTTATTAGATCAAACCTAGAGCTTATTAATTTAGCATCCTTAAGAAAATTTGGTAGAGTACCACATCAGCTGGATAGATACTTTGGTATCTATGTTTGGGATAGTGATCCTGTTAAGCTTAATGACAACAACAAGGATCTGATTACCTCTATGGATGCTATGCATACGTCTGACTCCGAGAAGTGGCTTGGAGCAATAAAATCTAAATTAGACTCCATGGAGATCAATAGTATGTGGACACTAGCTGATCCAATTGAAGAGATAAAATCCATTGGATGCAAATAGATTTTCAAAAGGATCAAAATAGCGTAGATGGGAAGGTAGAGATCTATAAAGTCCATTTGGCTAGCATTTTGAAGTTGGAACATGCATTTTAAATGTGTATCTTCGTTATGAATGAAGAGAAACCCTGTATCTATAAGTGGGCATAAGGTTCTATAGTTTTATTCCTTGTGTTGTCTGTGGATGACATTCTCTTAATCGAAAATGACATTCAAGCATTACAAGAAATAAAAATTTAGTTGTCATCTTATTTTTTCATGTATGAGATCAAACATGGTATAGTCACTAGAGGTAGTGAGCAGATACCAGTCTAATCCAAGTGAGAACCACTTAATGATGACAATCCTTAAGTATTTGAGAAATACTAAGATCCTATAACTCAAATATAGAGATACTAACTTAAGACTTATGGGTTGTTTTGATTTCAATTTTAGTCAAATAAAAATGATAGTAGGAGAGTGTTGGATCATGAATTTGCCCTAATTGAAGGAGCAATCTATTGAAAAAGTTCTAAGTAGAATACTGTAGCCTATTTTATTAGTGACGTACAGTACATCATGGCATTTGATGCTGCCATATAGGCTGTGTGGTGGCATCAGTTCATTAGCAAGCTGAGAGAGGCACCCTCCACCTATGGTCCTGTCCTAATGTAGCACTGGAGTCATAGCTCAGGCTAAAAATTGAAGGTACACCGTAGGACTAGCATACTCTGCATCGATATTACCTTTGATTTTAGATCAGGGTGACATCAATCTTTTGAAGATTGACGAAAAAGGAGAACTTGACCAACCCATTTGCTAAGACCTTGGAATAAAGGAGTTCTATGAACTCAAGTGAAAGATAGGTTTTTGATACTGTTCTGATAGACTTTAGTCCAAGTGGGAGTTGTTAGAAAATGTATCCTAAAACCAATCATCAAAGTTGTAGATGATTAGAATTAGTATATGAATTATCTAATAATAATAGTTATTTGGCTTATTCATCATAAAAGTTCTATTTTTCTTAAATAAACTTCTATCTTATGATGAAGTCCATAGACTATAATTAATTGATAAAAAAGGATTAAACGAATAGTTTTAAATTATTCACGATCAAATGATAAGTTATTAATAAGGATGATAATTTATTGAATGTAGATAGTTGTATGTCATATGCATTGGTTGTTCTCATAATCAAGTAGTGTGGAGACACTGGTATGGCATACATGTAGAATATAAGAGTACATCTACACTAAATATGATCAATGTAGTACTCTACTATCAAGAATAGCTAGCTAAAGCCAATGGATATAAGAGTCCCTCCGATATGAGATTACCACGGTAACTTGCAAGCAACTCATTGTACTTTGGTGCCAACCTACCTATATTTCTAATATAGCAATGAAAGATTTTTAGGTACAGTCAAGTACTTGTATAGCCAGTGTGTGAGTCAAGATGGGATTGACCACTTCCGATTAAGTTCAGAAAGTGAATGTCTCACTGTGTTTCAATTTAGCAAAACCTAGGCCTTGATAATCCTTGTGAGAAGTCACAAGATTTACAAAATTTTAAAACATAAAATGGATGACTTGTATGAGTGTTGACAGCTAACTTGATATCATCCTGAGCATTGTTGGTCAAAGAGATAAATTATATGGTAACCATAGGCCAGGATTCTAAGAATGTTGCTTTGCATACATTCAACCTATCCAGATGTTGGGTATCATTACTAGATGGTAATTTTGATTGATACAAAAATTAGTTTCTATGCTACCAGCTTAGGTTCGAACCAATGGAGTGACACATATAAAAGGTTGTTACCTGATTAGATGGTTGATCAATAATTTAAAATCGTTCTAAGATCAAATAATCAATGTGATTGATGTTTGATCTAATGCATGTGTTATAGGAGGATCTATTAGCAATTAAATTATTGATTGACTCAATTTGATTGAGTAATTAAGCTGAGATCAAGTCTAATTAAATTAGATTCAATTAGAATTGATTTGAACTTAATTGGATTAAGTCTAATTGATTTATTGGATAAGCCAATTGTAAGGAAAAATAAGTCCCTATTCAATTAGGACTTAGTGCACTTAATTTTTAATTTGATTAGAAATTAAACTAGATTTAAATTTGATTAAATCTAATTTAATTATATTTTTAATTAGATTAGAATTGTCAATTAATTAAGTTGATTCAAAATCTTTTGAATTGGGTTCAAAAGATTTTGACTTAGGCAAAATAGAAGAGTCCTAGTTAGACTAGGATTCCTCCTTCCTTGCACCACTTAAGAAAACCCACGCCCACTCTTTAATTCTAGATTTTGTCATGAGTTTCTTCATTCCTAAGAGAGATTTTCCATGCTCCAATGCCTGGAGATTTTGAATTAAAATTGACTTGGTCAAATTCTCAATGTTGGTTTTGAATAGAACTTGATGTGATAGAGTTCTAGTTCTCAAAAGCTCCCTCCCTTCTTCCATGCCACCTATTAATTTTATGCGCCTCTTCTCCTAATTTTTTCCTTAAGTTGTTCCCTTCTATTGGACGTTGGGTTCCAGGTGTTCATGCTAGGTTTTGACCTAGCCCACCAAATAAATAGGGAATGCCTCCTTTCAAGTTTTGTGCATGAGATCCCTAGTGGTATTCCATGAAAAAAAAATCAAAAAAGAGAGGAGGGGAGGTGTGGGAGGATGGGGCACCAATAATCTTGGAGGAGAGGCCTTGTTTTGGACATCAATTATTGATGTCCTATAGAGATAAAGGTAAGAGAAGATTGTCTTCTCTTGAATATTTCTTTCAAGATTTTTTCTTCCTTATTTTGTGAGATTTTTCTATGAGAAAGATCTAAGAGAGAGGAAGAGGGCGTGGAGGGTGGATGCTCTAAATTGTTCGGATGTTATGGTCTCTTTTGGACATGATTTGATCATGTCTTGATGAGAAGAAAGAGAAGAGAATATGGTCTTCTTTAGGATTCTTTTGAGATCCTTTTTCTTCTCAATTTTTGCATGATTTTTCCATGAGAAAAATAAAAGAGGAAGAGACTTGGAGCATGAGAAAATTCTAGAGAGAAGGTCTCCTCTTGTCTTGATATGGAGATGTGTTCAGGACATCAATGGTTGATGTCCTAAAAGAGAAGATGTATCTTCTCTTAGGGCTTTTCTTTTAAGTTTTTATTTTTTTAATTTTTGAGAGAACCAAGGGTTATATTTTTTTCCTAATCCTCCTTGTATTCTTCATCTCTTGGAGTGTCTAAGAGATCTAAAGAATATTTTTTGGATTAACCATCAGGAGGGATCAATAAGAAGTTAGCACTTCGAGCAGATCTTCATTCGATGAACCATTGATCTATGTTGCAGCCTTGTGAGGATTACCTGTAGAGGTCAGATGTGCTGTGTGTCTTCAAGCAATAAAGGATAACATCAGTTCAGCTGCAGTGTTCTCGACTCATGCAAAGATAAGAGATTCGATCTCTTCTTGATCTAAATATGATCTAGGATTTTTAGAATAGTTCTAGATTTGGATATTGATTTGATCAATACCAACCATCCTTATTTTAATTTTCAGATTTAAGTTTCCATCATGACATGTTGTAGTTCCTAGATGTAGGGTTTAGTGATTAGATCACATGCATTATTGGATTAAATAGTTTAATCCAACAAAAAAGAACTGACATAATTTAGTAAACCTACAGTACCGGATTTGATTAGATCAAACTCGAAGTCCATTAAAGAGGCATCTTTAAGGAGATCCGGTAGAGTACCTCATCAGCTAGATAGATACTTTGGTTTCTTGGTTCAAGATGATGATCTTGTTGAGCTTAATAAGAACAAGAAGGATCTGATCACCTATAGGGATGCAATGCAGAGGTCTGACTTTGAGAAGTGGCGTGGAGCCATCAAATTCAAATTGGAGTCCATGAAGATCAATAGTGTGTGTATACTAGTTGATTCACCTGAAGGGATAAAACCTATTGGATGCAAATAGATTTTCAAAAAGATCAGAGTAGCATAGATGGAAAGGTAGAGACCTATAAAGCTGGTTTGGCTATCATCTTGAAGTTAGAACATATATTTTGAATGTATGACTTCATTATGAATGGAGAGAAACCTTGCATCTATAATTATGCAAATGGTTCTGTAGTATTATTTCTTGTATTGTCTATGGATAATATTCTCTTAATCAGGAATGACATTCCAGCATTATAAAGAATAAATATTTAGCTATCATCTTGTTTCTTCATTTAGGATTTGGGAGAAGCATCCTACATCCTAGAGATAAAAATCTATAGAGATAGATCTAAAAGGATGCTTGGATTGTCCCAATACATTTATGAGATCAGACGTGGTATACTCACCAGAGTTAGTGAGTAGATATCAGTCTAATCTGGGTAAGAACCACTGAAAGATTGTATAGACAATCCTTAAGTGTTTGAGAAATACTAAGATCCAGTGACTTATGTATAGAGAAACTGACTTATAACTTGTGGAATATTTTGATTTTAATTTTTAGTCAAATAAAGATGATAGTAGGAGAGTGCCAGACCATAAATTTATCCTAATTAGAGGAACAATCTATTGAAAAAGTTTCAAGTAGAATATTGTAGCCTATTCTATTAAGTGATGTAGAATACACCATGTCATCTGATGCTATCGTGTAGGTTGTGTGGTTGCAAAAATTCATTAGGAAGCTGGAAGTGGCACCATTCAATAATGGTCTAGTCCTAATATAGCACTGGAGCCATAGCTCAGGCTAAAGAACCAATGATGCACTATAGGACTAGCATACTCTATGTTGCTATCACCTTAGATTTTAGATCGAGGTGACGTCGACCATTCAAAGATCGACAAAAATGGAGAACTTGACTGACCCATTTGCTAAAGTCTTGAAACTAAGGAGTTCTACAAGTACAAGTAGAAGATAAGATATTTGATATTGTTTTGATTAGCTTTATTCCAAGTGAGAGTTGTTAAGAAATATATCTTAAAGACAATCATCTATGTTGTAGATGATTGAAATTAGTATATGAATTATTAAATAATAATAGTTATTTAACTTATTCAACATAAAATTTCTATCTTTCTTAAATCAACTTCTAAGTTATGATGGATTTCTTAGAACCATAATTAATCATTAAAGAATGATTTATTGAATGGTTCTTAAATTGTTCACGATCAAATGATAAGTTATTAATAAGGATAATAACTTATCGAGTGTAGGTTGCTCTATGTCATATACATTGATTATCGTCATAACCAAGTAGTGTAGAGACACTGGTATAGCATACAGATGGGATGTAGGAGTATATCTATACTGAACGTGACCAATATAGCACTCTACTATCAAGAGTAGCTAGCAAAGGCCAATGGATATAAGTGTCCCTCGGATCTGAGATCACCATGGTAACTTACAAGCAACTCACTATACTTTGATGCCAAACTACTTACATTTCTAATATAGCAATGAAAGATTTTTAGGTATAGTTAGGTACCTGTAGAGTCGATGTGTGAGTCAAGATAGGATTGAAAGTAACTTTAGGAAGTGAATACCTTGCTATGTTTCAATTTAACAAAACCCAAGCTTGGGTAATCCTCATGAGGAGTCATGAGATTTGCAAAATTTTGAGATACAACATGGATGACTTGTATGAGTATTGACAGCTGACTCAAAGTCATCTTGAGCATTATTGGTCAAAGAGATGAATTATATGGTAACCATAGGCCAGAGTTCTAAGAATATTGCTTTGCATACATTCGACCTATCCGAATGTCGCATACCATTGCTAGATGGTTATTTCGATTGGTATAAAAATTAGTTCCTATACTACCAACTTAGGTTCAAACCTATGGGATTTCACATATAAGAGATTACTATCTGATCAGATGGTTGATCGATGTTCGAGAATCATTCAATGATCCAATGCGATTGATGATCGATTAAGTGCAAGTATTGCAGGAGGAGCAATTAGCAATTAGACTGCTAATTGACTCAATTTGATTGAACAATCAGGCTAAGATTGAGTCTAATTATTTTAGATTTAATTAGAATTGGTTCGTACATGATTGGGTTAAGTTCAATTGGTTTATTGGATAAGCAAGTTACAAGGAAGAACAAGTCCTTGTTTAATTAGAACTTGAGTGCACCTAATTTTTAATTTAATTAAAAATTAAATTTAATTTAAATCTAGTTTAATATAATTTCATTAATCTCCTAGTTGGACTAGGATCATTTTTTAATTAGGTTGTATTAATCCAAGTTCAGTTGGGTTTAAAATGGCTTTGACCTAGTCAAATTGGAGAAGTCCTAGTTGGACCGGTACTCTCCTTCTTTCCATGCGCCAAGGAAGAAACAACCCATGCCACTTTTCTTAATTATTGGCATAAGTTTTCTCACACCAATAAGAGGTCTCCATGCCCCTATTTATAGTAGTTTTGGAATTAAGTTTGAATTAGTCAAAACAAGGCAAATGGTTTTGTCCTTGACTCTATTTGATAGAGTCCTAATTCTCCAAAACTCCTCTTCTCTCATATAGAATTTTTTCCCATGCCCACTTTATTTTGTGCACCCCATATTTCCTTTCTTTGGGTGTTGTTTTCTGATCTTCCATGGAGAAAAATATGGGATGGCGTCCAAGAGTTGGACGCCCCCAAACTCCCTTATTTGAATCCCTAAAAATTAGGGATTTGACCTAGTCTTCCATATTTGTTGGGTGCCTCCTATTTATGTGGTGTTGGAATGAGAAATACCTCTGATATTCCATGCAAAATATCAGAAAGAGAGAGGTAGAGGGGCGTCAGAGGTTGACGCTCCAAGTTGTTGGATGTGGAACCTTTCTTTTGGACATCAATGTTGATATCTTTTTGAGACAAGAAAAGAGAAAAATGTCTTCTCTAAATCTTTCCTCTTGATCCTTTTCTTTTCCATCTTCTGAGAGTCTTTTCACAGTAAAGATTAGAGAGAAAGGGTCCAGGGGTGTGGGTAGATGGGTGCTCCAATAGTTGGGGCATTGAGGTTTCTTTTGGAGATAATTGATCATGTCCTAATGAGAGAAGAAGAAGAGAAGAAAGTCTTCTCTTATGATTTCTTTGAGAATCTTTCTTCTCCATTTTCTTATGAGACTTTTCCATGAAAAAAATCATTGAAAAATGAAGAGAGTGCATGAAAAAATTCTAGAGGAGAACGTCTCCTCTTGTCCAAGCATGAAGATCAGTTTAGGACATCAATGGTTGATGTCTTGAAAGAGAAGATTGGTCTTCTCTTAAAGATTTTCTTTAGGCTTTTCTTTTCTATTTTTGGAAGATCCAAGAGTTGGTTCTCTCTTTTCATCCTCCTTCTATTCTTCATCTCTTGGAGTGTCTAAGAGATTTGAAAAAAATTTTATAGATCGACCATTAGGAGGGATCCGCGAGAAGCTAGCACTTTGAGTGGATCTTTGTATAACGAACCTTCGATCTACGTAGCGATCTTGTGTGGACTATTCATAGAAGATGGATATGCTGTGTGGCTCCAAGCAATAAAGGACAATGTTGGATTTCAACTATGGTATTCTTGATCCAGGCAAAGGTAAAAGATCTGATCTCTTTTTTGACCTAGATGCGATCTAGGGTTTCTAGAACTGTTCTAGATCTAGGGTATTAATATGATCAATACCAATCTATGATTTATTTTTTAGATTTATTCATGCATCATAATATATTATAGACCCTAGATGTAGGGTTTAGTGATTAGATCGTATGCATAAATAGATTAAATAGTTCAATCTATGTCTTCCACTGCAATCTATTTTGAAAAACATTCAAAATATGTCGGGGGTAAAATAGCGCCCACCAAAGTGTAGTGGAATATCCAATCTTAGTATGGCTCCATCTGAAGTTGTAACAACTATGTCCAAACTTCATCTAAGCCACTTTCTAGTTTCATCCCAAATTAGGAAAATCAACCTCCAACTCGTGTATGCCGGACGACCTTCTCAACTATAATTGCAAGCCCTCTTCTAATGACTGCAGCATTAGTTAAAAGAAAGATGAACTACGTCTAGACACACTTGAATAGTGAAAGAAATTAGTAACCAACTGACTCTGATCCTGGTGTTGGTAGAACTCTATTGAATATCAAATCTTAGCACACTCTAATTTTCTTTGGCGGTCGACCTCAAAGGCGACCGAATTTCCTCATGATGGATGATAGTATATCTCACCAATTTTATATCAAGGACTCCAACCAACCAAATTCCTTTCCGATCAAACTTCATTCAACCAAATTCTTCTCTAGCCAAATTTTTCTTCTTCATTTGATGAATGGCAGCCAACCTTTAAAGCAGCCAAACTTCTAAGAGCAGCTAGAATAGGGCCAACAAGTAGCTGCGAGTTTTGGCAGTCACCTATCTCGACTTCAAGCTAAACTTTTCTAAGAAACCCTAGTCGCAGTCCTCAATGAAGAACCCACTACCCTTTCTCTCTAATTTTCAGCCTGAATATTCATATTCGCTCTCGACCGACCTTAAAGGTGGTCGAGCTCCTCAAAGTTGTCAAAGGCAGCACTGGCAAAATCCAACCAACTATAGATCCGCTTTCTGCTACTCATAAGCTAACCTCCAATCCGGCTAGTCCAATCCTGAATCCAGAGCAGGCAATAGCTACCTTACAAGTAGTGAACTCTGGTGCTCTTTCATCCTGACCTTGGGTATTGATCGAATGTCAGAAAGTAGTTAAGACAACACCATCAAGAAGCTTTGAATCTTAGTGCTCACTCGTCTCAGCTCTTAGTCAATCTAGAATCCCTATTGCCTCGGCCGAACTCCTCAAAGCTATCAACAGTGATCACATCATAACCTAATCACAAGTCTATCATTCTTCATTTGAAAGCTGACCTTTGAGTTTATCCAGTCCGACCTTGAATTCTTCATCTCAATATGAATAACTTGCTACCAAGCATGGAAAGTTCCAGCCTCTCATTCGAACTCTATCAAATGAAACTCAACCATCTACAAGTCATGATAAATGACAACCCACTCTCTGTAACAAACTCCACGTGGCCTGAATGGCCTCCTAACATTCTATTATGGCTGTCACTTTCATTCTATTACAAACTTTGCCTATATAAGGGATCCTCCAGATATGTTATCTTCTCTAAGCTCTCATCTCCATTTATATTCTTCTGAGTACTTCATTCTTGTTGGTTAGAAAACTAACTTGACTGTTGGAGCCAGAGGCACCCACCTCCTATTTAGACATTATCTTGTAGGGCTCATCGGCAGCCTTATCTTCTCTAGCTCTAGTAAACTCTGATGTTAGCACCATTTTTTACATCAATAGGATTGGTGCTAGAGGAAGGGTTTTCTAAATCCTTGTTCTTAAAGAAGTACCTAAATGACTTCATTATCTTCCTCTCTTCAATAACTTAACTCCCTTTTCTCTGATCTTTCTCATGTCCTAGAAAGATGCCACCTAAGAAAGCTTCAAACTGGCGATCCACCACTTTTGCCATCAGGTCCAATCCATATCTTCCTGCTCTAACCTCACATCGATACCTCAACCTCCACCAGCAAATATGGTGGATCTAGAGTAGTTTAACTTGCTGGTGTAGCATGTTAAGGGCCTTACAGAAGCAGTATAGGCCATGCAATAGTCCCTGGTACTAGTTCAACCAGAAAGACTCTTGACAGAGTATCGAGATTGGTATAGGGAAGGCCCACCTGGGCAAGTCAGCTGGTGAGCTTTGGGAAGGAGAAGCAGAGAGCGGAGAGCTCCTATTCTAATCATGATTTCACCCCTGAAAGATCTTTGCCCCCTATAGCTAAGCACCCTTTGAGATTTGTGATCAAGATGAAGTTCTTGATCAGAGGCTTTAGGAAATGAATTAGGGAATCAAAGAACTCTGCCATACTGCCCCTACTCACAACGATGACATCTACACTAACCCTCCATTCTCTGCCCAAATCATATAGGAGCCCATCTCACCAAACTTCAAACTCCCCTACTTCAAGAGTTATGATGGGACCATGGACCCAGTCGACCATCTTGAAGCCTTTATAACTATGATGCTGCTCTATGGCATGCCTGACATCATTCTGTGCCAAGCTTTTCCCTCTACTTTGAAGAGAATAACAAGAAATTGATACTCGGGCCTCAAATCATATACCATTTTTTCCTTTGACCAATTGAGCTACTAGTTTGTGGCTCATTTCATCAGTAGCTAGCACTAGAGATAAGGTTCGGACTCCCTCATCCACATCATGCAGAAGAAAGGGGAGTCCATCCGAGTTTATGTAAGCCATTTTAATATTATTACTTTGGAGGTCCAAAATTTGGATAATCTATTGTTGTGGCCACACTGAAGGATGGTCTCTAGAAGAACGATCTCCTCTTCTCCCTAGAGATGATGTATCTTCTGGATTTTGTTGACATGCTGGCCCAGGCTGAAGGCTATGCTCGAGCGAAGGAGGCCTTCAAGCTGAAAGATGATGAAGCCATAGGAGAGCGGCAAGTGGACGAATTCAGCAAGCCCACAGCCATTGAGAAGCTGAATGAAGCTTGGTCGTGCTCTAGAACCCCTCCTGAGCGTAGACAAGCTTGGACTCCACCTTAAGTTCGTCGACAATGAAGCCTAGATTGAAGTATGCGGTGGAACTTCCCTCCTAGAAGATTCCATAATTACTCTCCTCTGAATGCTCCAAAGATCTAAGTGCTAATGAAGATCAAGGAGCAGTTCCCAAGATCAGAGAGAATGCGATCCCATCCCATTAAGCACAACCCCAATAAGTACTACCTCTACCATCGTGACCATGGTCATGATACTGAAAAGTGTATCTAGCTCCAAGATGAGATCGAGGAGCTTATCGGGAGAGGTCGACTAGATCAATTCTTTCAACATCGGCCAAAAAGAAGGAATGATTGGCCAAGAACCCTGCTACAACTTGAACCACGTCAAAGGGATGAGCCACAAGGAGATCGGCCCCAACATAGAATCATCAACACCATCACTGGGGGACATCGACAAGGTCAGATCGGTGGATCAGCAGAGTCAGCCAAGAGGACTGGAGACTGGGGTCTTATTTATAGAGTTAGGAGGATTGGAGACTTTTTCTAGAGGCAATATGGGACTAAGGAGATCTTTGATCATCAAAATATGAAGAAATCTGAGTAAAAATTAGATTAAAAAGGAGTCCTGGATGAATTTTATTGCTCTAGATGAAATCTGGCTATCAGATGTGGATCAAATGGTCCAAAAAATGCCAAAATTAGATGCACATCAGCCCAGATCAGGTTGGATTAAATTCTGGCTGTTGATCGTGCAAATCTGATCGCTGATCGTGCATTAAGAGTCTTGATCACCATCGGATCATCCCCTGGATCGAGCATTGTCATTGGATAGCGATCCGCATGAAGCCTAAAGTAGAAAATTCTCTCCACCATCCAATCTTGACCGCAAGCAATCAGAGCTGAATGATCGTGTAATCACTGTTCCCACGGACCACATAGACTGGCTGCACTGCACATCGCAATGAATCAGCGCCTCCTGCCACCGAATGAAAAGTCCAAAATGCCCTATGAGCCATGATAGACTTTTTGTAAACCCTTTAAGGATCTAGGTCCACCACTTATCAATCCGTGATTCGTCGATTTCTATTGAGCTGGTGGTCCACGCTTGGATCGTGGACCGACTGACGGCTTCCATGGCTGAGTCAACTAACATGGCTGGCTTGGTGTGCTGACTTTGTCAACTTGGCTTGACATGTTTGGATGCACCAACTAATACAGCATAGAGGCTTGAGCCGACTGATCCGTATGTTACTTTTTATTTAATTTTTATTTATTTTATTTTTTTAAAAATTCATATCTTGTCCATTTTAGCTCCATTTTGCTTGAAACTTATTTCGTTGTGATAAAAAAAATGAGCTCTTTCCATTGATAATAAAATTTTATTTTTTTGATTTTTATTATTTTTTAATTAATTTTTTAGTCATTAAAAATATTAATTTCTTAAAAATATATATAAATTGATCATTAATTCTTAAAAATTAATATAAATTAATTGATAAATTAATACTTTTATTGATGAATTTATGATACTTATCACACCTCCCAACTTAAGCTTTGCTCATCCTCGAGTAAAGAAAGAATTTAGTTTTAAATATCTTTTAACTTTAGAGTTTCGAATTTTACCTAAGCAGTTTTCAAAATGGCCATTGATATTCAGTTGAGTATAAGTGAGGTATATCATTAGAATATTAATATTTATCAATAGAAAAATTAAATAAAAAATATTAAATTCTTCTAAATTTTTTCTAAATTATCCTATTTTTATCTCTGATTTGTCTAAACTTTCATATAGGAAAGTGTATTACTACTT
Source organism: Cocos nucifera (assembly GCA_006176705.1). NCBI lineage: Eukaryota > Viridiplantae > Streptophyta > Magnoliopsida > Arecales > Arecaceae > Cocos > Cocos nucifera. The sequence goes on from QRFJ01001277.1 coordinate 82,635, forward strand.
TCATCCTTTATTTATTGATTTTTATTTTCATATTGTCTACTTTTTTATGCGAATATCATTGCTTACTTAGGCAACGAGACTCGGTTACTTGATGGAAAACTAATATTTTTTTTTTTAACATTGTATCACTATTGAGTGTCTTAATCTCTTAAGCTTTCTATTTGATCCATGTAGCGAATCTTGGGCCAATGACTTCCAAACCAGTTGACTTTAGGGCACTAGGTATAGAATGCCCCTCAGACTTACTAGCTCGAATCAAATAAACTACGAGTTAAGACTAGCTTTACAATGAGCTTCTTTACCTTCCCACCTTTTGATGCGAAACTTAAGGCTTGCTTAGGCAAAGAGGCCCGGTTTCTTATTTGAAAACTATTTTAAAAAATTTTTTATATAAAAAAATCTATAGTTATCCTACACAAAAACTATAAAAAGTAGACTTTTCTTTGATGCTAGTAGAAAAAATTAGAAATGCTCAAAAGAAAAACTTTTTATATTCTAGACTTAACTCTTTATTGAATTTTTCTAATTTCTTAATATCTCACAAATTCTCTGATCTATGCATCAATTTTTTTTTAAAAATACTTAGTTTAATTTGATTCTTAAGCATAATTAGGTATCTAAATACTAAATACTAATTTTTTTGAGAACTTAAAATTTTAAAATTTTTATTTTTCTCCCCTCCAACTTAATCGACATTGTCCTCAATGAAGAAGAAAAAATAAAGGGTATAATAAAGAACATAAAAGAATAAAGAATATGAAAGAATACACCTAACTATACTTTTGGTCCAGTACATGCGTTTGAAAATTTGGGCTCTTCCTCCAACTTATTCAAATTATCCTAAAAGGAAAATAAATAAAAAAGATAAATTAGATGAAAAAAATTGAATATTGGGTTGTCTTCCAACAAGCGCTAAGTTTACCATCTTCAGCCAAACACAATAGTGATAACAGACTAACCGAGATATGTTGGTTCATAAAGAACCATGGCTTCCTTCATAGATTCTATGGTTAATTCCAAAAATGATTTCAATCGTTGACCATTAACTTTAAAAACAACACCATTGCTTAGGTTTTCAATCTCTACAGCCCCGTATGGGAAAACTTTTTTAACAAAGCAAGGTCCTGTCCATCTAGACCTAAGCTTTCTAGGAAAAAGATGTAACCTTGAATTATATAAAAGAACTTTTTGTCCAGAAGGAAAAGATTTTCTATGAATTGCTTGATTATGAAATACTTTCATCCATTCCTTGTATACCTTGTCATTCTCATAAGCTTCATTTCTCAGTTCTTCTAATTCATTGATCTGAAGCTTCCTTTGATTTTCGGCTATGTCTAGGTCCATATTTAATTTCTTTATTACCCACATGGCTTTATGTTCTAACTCAACAGGCAAGTGACATGGTTTTTCAAACACAATCCTATAAGGAGACATTCCTAGGTTGGTCTTGTAGGCAGTGTGGTAAGTCCAAAGTACATCAACTAATTTCACAGACCAATCCTTCCTATTGGCATTAACAGTTTTCTCCAAGATTTGTTTGATTTGTCTATTGCACACTTCAACTTGCCCACTAGTCTGAGGATAATATGGTGTGGATAACTTATGGATAACATTATATTTCTTCATTAATGCGGTAAAGGATCGATTGCAAAAATGTATTACCCGATCACTAATGATTGCTCTAGGAGTAGCAAAGTGAGAGAGAATATTTTTCTTAAAAAATTTAATGACCACTTTGCTATCATTGGACTTACATCGAATGGCTTCTACCCACTTGGAAATATAATCAACAACCACTAAGATATACTCATTTTCGAAGAAATTTGGAAATGGTCCCATAAAATCAACTCCCCAGACATCAAAAATTTCAACTACCAAGATTGGATTGAGTGGCATCATATCTCTCTTTGTAATCTGACCCATTTATTGGCATCAATCACAACTTTTACAGTACATATGTGCATCCATAAATAAATTAGGCCAATAAAATCCACATTGAAGTACTTTGGCAGTAGTTTTCTTAGATGCAAAATGACCACCACATGCTTGGTCATCACAAAATGATAGAATACTTTTAACCTCATTATCAGGGACACACCTTCTAATGATCTAATCAGGACACTATTTAAAAAGATATGAATCATCCCAAATGAAATACTTTACTTGGAAAAAGAATTTGTGTTTATCCTAACTAGTCCAATGAGAAGGCACTTTACCAATGGCTAAATAATTCACAATATCTGCATACCAAGGTTCAGTGAAAACCGACATGAGTTGTTCATCTAGAAAATACTCATTGATAGGTGGTTCATTAAATGGCGCAACTATGATTCGGGACAAGTGATCACCAACTGCATTCTCTGTCCCTTTCTTGTCCTTAATTTTTAGGTCAAATTTTTGAAGGAGCAAGATCCATCGAATTAAATGTACCTTATCATCTTTCTTTGCTAGGAGATGTCTAATGGCTGAGTAATCAATATAGACAATAACATGAGATCCAACCTAATAGGATCTAAATTTTTCTAGGGCAAAGACAACAGCTAAGAATTTCTTCTCCATGGTGGTGTAATTAAGCTGTGCATCATTTAATATTTTGCTTCCATAATAAATAACTCTCAGCAGCTTGTTGATTTTTTGACCTAAGACTGCACCTACAACATGATCAGATGCATCGTACATGAGCTTAAAAGGTACAGTCCAGATAGGTGGATGAATGATGGGGGCTGAAATGAGTGCCTTTTTAAGGAATTCAAAAGACTTAAGGCACTTAGAAGTAAACTCAAATTTTGCTTCTTTTGCTAACAAGTTCGTCAAAGGGCGAGTCACTTTGCTAAAATCGGGTATGAACCTTCTATAAAATCCAGCATGCCCTAAAAATGAATGAATTTCTTTAATAGTCTTGGGTGGTGGAAGACTTGCAATCAGGTCAACTTTGGCCTTGTCAACTTCTATTCCTTTCTTTGAAATTACATGGCCAAGAACTATACCTTCTCTGACCATGAATTGACATTTTTTTCAATTAAGAACTAAATGCTTCTTCTTACATCTTCCTAGAATAAGTCTTAGATGGTTTAAGCATTCAGAGAAGCTAGGTCCAAAGATAGAAAAGTCATCCATAAAAATTTCTAGAAATCATTCAATCATATCTAAAAACATGCTGATCATACATCTTTAGAAGGTTGCTGGAGCATTACATAGTCCAAAGGGCATACGCCTACAAGGAAAGGTTCCAAATGGGCAGGTGAATGTGATCTTTTTCTGATCTTCAGGGGCTATGGGGATCTGATTATAACCAGAGTATCCATCTAGAAAATAGTAAAATTCTTGTCCGGCTAACATTTCTAATATTTGATCAATAAATGGCAAAAAAAATGATCTTTTCTTGTAGCTGCATTCAATTTTCTATAATCTATATAGACCCTCTATCCCATTTGGATCCTAGTTGGGATAAGTTCATTAGCTTCATTCTGGACTATTGTTACCCCAGATTTCTTCGATACCACTTGTATAGGACTTACCCATGAACTATTAGAAATGGGATAAATAATTTCATTATCCAACAACTTTAGAATTTTCTTTTTGACTACATCCTTCATGGCTGGGTTCAATCTTCTTTGGGCATCTTGCGTTGGTTTAGACTTTTTCTTTAGGTGTATCCTATGTTGAACTATGGAAGGGTTTATTCCTTTAATGTCTGTCATGGTCCAGCCTTTACTTCTCTATTTTCTCTTAAGACCACTAATAATTCCTCCTCTTGGTTAGGATTCAGGTCTAATGCAATAATTACAAGCAATATTATCTCTGAACCTAAATATACATACTTAAGGTGCTCAGGGAGGGGTTTCAACTCTACTTTGGGTGCCTCTTCTTTTGATGGCTCAGGTGATGGTTTAGTCATTTCTATGAGTGGTTCAATGGGAGGCTCCCATCTCTGGCCATTTTTATTATCTCTAAGTATTTTATCTAGGTTCTCATATTCATGGGTTGGCCAGATACTAGATTCAAGATCGACTTCCTCATCGCTAATATCTACGGGTTCATAAATTTCATCTTGGACTACACTTATATTAGCATGCTTAGTAGATTCCTATTCCAAATTGAAAATATTCAGCTCGATAGTCATATTTCCAAAAGATAGTTTCATAAGTCTATTTCAATAATTGATTTCAGCATTAGCAGTAGCTAGGAATGATCTTCCTAAAATTATTTGGATTTGACCCTTAGGATTTGATATTGGCTCAGTCTCCAAAATGACAAAATCAATTGGAAAGATAAAATTTCCAACCTTAATCAAAACATCTTCTACCATTCCCTTGGAGATCCTAAAAGATTGGTCTGCTAATTGTAATATGATTCCTATTGGCTGAAGCTTTTCCAATCCTAATTGCTCATAAACTAAATAGGACAAAATATTTACACTAGTGCCTAAATCAAGTAACGCCTTCTCAATGTGGGTTTCACCTATGACACATGAAATTATTGGAGACCGTGGGTCCTTGTACTTTATAGGCATATGACTTGACAAATATGAACTTACACTTGCTGCTAAGAAAGCTCTCTTGGTACATTAGTCATCTTTTTCTTAGTGCAAAGGTCTTTCAAGAATTTAGCATAAGTCAAAACTTGTTGGATCATGTCTAGTAGAGAAATATTTACTTGAACTTGCTTAAATACCTCTAACATTTTATCTAAATATTTGATTGTTTATTAGACCTTAATCGATTCAAAAAAGGAGCTCTAGAGATTATGGGCATATGGTTTGGTGCACTATCAGTTTCAGGAGCTTGAGTTTGTAAGATAGATTATTCATTGGGTGGCTCAACAGACTCAGCACTCAAGTCTTCTCTAGAGTCAGGTGTATTTACCTTATTATCCACTTATTTTCCTAATCTTAAGGAATGAATAGCATTAACTTGATTAATCTGGTTTCCTCAGGATGGTCTACCATTTTGATTCCTTGGGTTGGGCTCAAGTTGGCTAGGTAGTCTACCTCGTTCACGTTCACTTATGGTAGATGCTAGCTGACTCACTTATATTTTCAAGTGGGCTATGGGCTGAGAATTTGAATTCAGAATTTGGCCCATGGTTTGCATGAAATTACTTAAGGTGGCATTGGTGTCAGCATTAGATTTGGCTAGGGCTTCCAGGCTTTTCTCTAAAGAAGTAAGTTTCTTTTCATTAATATTAAAGCCTGGTGTTTATCATAGGATTAGGCCTTGGGTTCTGCTGATTGAAACTTAGATCGCTTACATTTAGATTTCATGACCATGAAAAATTTGGATGATTCCTCCAACCTGGGTTATAAGTGGGTGCATAGGGATTGTTCAACGATCTCTGATATGTGGCATTCACTTGTGCACATCCATTATTTAATTAATTCATTGGGAGGGGACATTCCTTAAGGACATGGTCTGGTTCATTGCACCCGTTACACATGGGTGCAGACACTTGATTCATACTGGTTGATCTATGAAGTTCTAAGGCCTCCAACCTACATGTCAAAGTTGCAATTTTAGCTTCTACAGCTAGGGAGGTTTGAATTTGGTATATTCCACCTCTTGAAGGTGTGGATTTTTTGGTTTCCTAGTTGTCTCCCATTGTAAACTTTTCTTGGCTAGGTCTTCTAGAAATTGCCAGGCTTCATTTGGTTCTTTGTACATAAATTGTTTCTGGCACATGGACTCTAGCATTGTTCGAAAATTTGAATCTAACCCTTCATAAATTATTTGGCATAGCCTCTAAGTTTCTATTCCATGGTGTGGGCATTGGGTCAAGAGGTTCTTGAATCGATCGAAGTATTTCTAAAATGATTCACTAGCTAGTTGATAGAATTGATTTATTTCATTTCTAATTCTAGCTGTTTTATGATGAGAAAAAATTTTTTTTAAGAATATTCTCACAAAGTCCTCTTAGGTCATGATAGATTGATTTGGAAGACTATAAAGCCACCTTTTGGCATTATCCTTAAGGATAAAATTGATTAATCTCAGTTTAATTTCGTCTTCTAATAATTGTTGTAGTTTCATGATTGCACAAAACTCTTCAAATTTCCTAATGAATGTATATGCATCCTCTATTCTCGTGAATTTTTGAAGCATTTTAATAATTTGAGGTTTAATTTCAAAGTTGTTTGCTATGGGTTGGGGCAACCTGATGCAAGAGGGTTGGATGGAACCAACTGAATAACATAAGTCCTTAAGGGTTTGAGGCTGAGGCTAATTTGCTAAATCCACTATGGATGTTGAGGTTGTAGGATCTGAAACAAGAACTAAATCCATTTTGACTAGTCCTGAAATCCTTCTCCACATGGATGTTGGAGAATTCACCATATTCTTAATGTCCTCAATCTTTTTATTTTATTTTATTTTATTTTTAAACTCTTTTTTTTTTAAATTCTAAGTTAATTCAACCTTTTCATACCCTAGGACAACCATGCAACATAACTTCCCATTATGCTAGGGCAATAGAGATTGAAAGTACCTAAAATAAAAATTTTTATTTTCAAACAAATTAATCCTAACCTAAGATCAACCTAGACCTAGATAGCTCCTAACTGTTCCAAGTCAGCCTTCAACCACACTAGGTGTAAGATCAACCAATCAACTGGATAGGTAAGTGTAAGATCGATGGGAGTCCCTCCGTTGCTTGTCTTAGACACCAATTATGCTTGGCCAGGTAAGCTAACGGAACCAATTAGAAATCACCTTCCTTCAAGCCCAGTCGTCTTTGAACTACTTTCCTAGATATCAATCAAATTGACTAACCCTAACCTGGTTCAACTCTTAGGGTTCCTTGTCCTATTGAGCTCAAGCTCCTAGGGCTGATGTCAAATTGATTTTAAAATTAAAGGCTTAGATCAATGCAGGATGCTGGTTGATTGTTCGTGGGCTAAGGAAGGATGATCAAATTTTCACCTTATCTTATTTAATTGGATTATGCCCTTAATTTAGTTTAATATGAATATATACAAAAAATTTTAAATCAAAGGATTCTATGCAATTTAAACTAGATTCATGCAACTAATTGAATTCTAAAAGGCTTACCTTGCCTCCAGTAATTATAAAAAAAAATAAAAATAAAATAAAATTAATATGATGCATGCTCTAAATAGTTAAGGTTTCTAATCTTATCATGAATCTTTAAATTAGATTTAAATGGATATTTTTTAAATTAATTTGAAAATAAAGTAAATAAATAAATAAATAAAAAAAAAAGATGACTAGGGTTAGGATTAATCTCACCAAGCGGGATTAGAAGCTTCCTTCTTGTCCTAATCTTTTTGTTTTCATTATTTTCTTTTGCAAAATAAAGAAGAGAAAGTTAGTAATCAATATTTATATAAAATTAAAAAAAATTAAAATTTAATTAATAATTAATTTATAAAAAAAATCAAAGAAATCAATAAAAAATAACATCTAATCCTTACTCGATAATGGTGCGAAAAACATGATAAGAGCACGATGTTGTCGTTAAGACACTATGTTTATCAGTTTAATTTAACTTTTTAAAATAATTAAAAATACATAGATAGCAGAAAGTCGGGTCGAATCGATAAGAAAGATAGTATTTTTAGATTTAAAATCTTTAATTTTTGAAAAGAAAAAAAAAATTTAAAAATAAAATTTGAAATCAAAAATTAAAAATTAAAATTATGAAGTAAAAATTAAATTATGCAGAAAAATAAACTTGGTACTAAGATCTACTAGTTAGATCTTAGCATCTACTTGCACTAAAATAAAAAGCAATAATTAAAGTGTAAAAATTAAATTGTAATAAAAATAAAGAGTATGAAATTAAAGAGCATAAAAATAAATATTACATTAATTAAAAGTTCATAATTTAAATACATAAAAAAAAGAAAAAAAATTAAAATAGGCTAAATCTCTGATCTTGGATTGGCATTGTCAGAATGATGGCGTAGAAGCCCAGCTCTTCTTCTTGGCACTCATTGCTTTGAAGCAATCTCTAATCCAAAGCCTGGCTTAACCCTGTACCAAAGCTTTGCCTTGATCGTAGATTCTCTATTCTAGAAGGCTGGGGTCTTATTTATAGAGCTAGGAGGATTGGAGACTTTTTTTGGAGGCAATGTGGGACTAAGGAGGTCTTTGATCATCAAAATATGGAAAAATTTGAGTGAAAATTGGATTAAAAAGGAGTCCTGGATAAATTCTGTTGTTCTGGATGAAATTTGGCCATCAGATATGGATCAAACAGTCCAAAAAATATCAAAATTAGATGCATATCTATCCAGATCAGGTCAGATTAAATTCTGACCATTGATCACATGTTAATGGAGAAAATCTGGCCGCTGATCGTGCGTTGGGAGTCCTGATCACCGTCGGGTGCTCTCTCCTCCATCTAATCATCCTCTAGATCGAGCGCTGCCATTGGATGGTGATCCGCGTGAAGCTTGAAGTAAGAAATTCCCTCCACCATCTGATCTTGACCGCAAGCAACCAGAGCTGCACGATCATGCAATTATTGTTCCCGTGGACCGCGTGGATTGGTGGCACCGCACATCGCAATGAATTAGCATCTCCTATCATCGAGTGAGAAGTCCAAAATGTCCTATGAGCCATGATAGATTTTCTATGAACCCTTTAAGGGTCTAGGTCCACCACATGTCGCTCTATGATTCACCAGTTTCTGCTAAGCTGGCGGTCCATGCCTGGATTGTTGATCGACTAATGGCTTTCGTGGCTGAGTCGGCTAGCGTGGCTGGCTTGGCGCACTGGCTTTGTTGGCTTGGCTTGGTGCATTTAGATGCACTGGCTGATATGGCGCGGCAGCTTGAGCCGGTTGAGTCGTATATTATTTTTTATTTAATTTTTATTTATTTTATTTCTTTAGAAATTCATATCTTCTCCATTTTAGCTCTGTTTTGCTCAAAACTTATTTTATTATGATTAAAAAAATGAGCTCTTTCCATTGATAATAAAATTTTATTTTTTAATTTTTATTTCTTTTTAATTAATTTTTTAATTAATAAAAATTATTAATTTCTCAAAAATATATATAAATTGATCATTAATTCTTAAAAATTAATATGAATTAATTGATAAATTAATATTTTTATTGGTAAATTTATGGTACTTATCAGGTATACAAATAGAAGCAACCCATGGGAGGAGCGCAAGCTCAGTCACTCGATCCGGGAAGCTCTAATTTATACTCCGAAGGAACCCATACTGGATCCTTATCAAGAAAAGGTCTTCAAAGTGCAGAGAGAAAGAAATGGTTTAGGGGATGAAAGTTGGATGAGGTGCATCTCTAAGTTTGACTTCTTCCCTAAGGTCTGGGTTTTGAGAGTTTGGGCTAGCCAGGCTCCTAGAACTGGTGGACCAAGATACTTTGAAAGATATCTAGATCAAACTAAACTTAAAAAACCACCAAAAATTAAAAGAAATGGTCTATAATTTTTTTGAAAAAAAATTAGAAAGAACGGGAAACACCCTCAAAGAAATCGAAAGGTTAGATAGTAAAGAAAAAGCAATGAAATATAGAAAAAGGGATAAGAGACTAACCTAGATCGGTTAGAGATCTCAAGAAGATAGTCAAAGAAGTAGAAGACAGATGGGAGGGACATTGATGGCTAGAGAAATCATGATAGAAGGTGAACGAGATGCCTAAAGGAGACAAAGAATGGAGAAAGGAGGAGAAAGGCATGGGCGAAAGTAAGAAATTAGGGGAGAAGTGTTGGAAAACATGCAGGATTTTTTGCATAGATTTTAAATCTTTTTCAAAATATGGAGCAGCGGAAGACATAGATTAAACTATTTAATCTAAAATATGCATATAATCAAATTACAAAACTCTACATCAAGGATCTATAACATGTTATGATACAATTATAAATCTAAAATTAAATTAATTATAAGTGGTATTGATCATATCAATACCTAGATCTAGAATAATTCTAGATCTAACCCTACATCACATCTAGGTTACCAAGAGATCAGATCTCTTACCTTTGCACGGGTCGAGAACTTTGTGGTTGAATCTATTGTTGCCTTTGGACCCGCACAAGCATCCGATCTCTATAGGTGATCCATACAAACCTGCAACATAGATCGAAGGTTCGTCGAACAAAGATCCACTCGAAGTGCTAGCTTCTTGTGGATCCCTCCTGATGGTTAAACAAATACATGTTCTTTGGATCTCTTGGACACTCCAAGAGATCAACAACATAAGGAGAAATAAGGGAGAAATTCAACCCTTGGATCTTCCTTAAATCAAAAAATAAAATCAAGAAAAAGCAAATCCTAAGAGAAGACAAATCTTCTCCTTCAGGACATCAATGGTTCATGTCCTAAAAATATCTCTATCCTAGGACAAGAGGAGACCTTCTCCTCTAGAATTTTTTCTAAGTTTCTAAATCTAAGATTTTTTATTTTATTCATACAAAAATTTCATAAAAAATTAGAGAGAAAAGGTTCTCCAAGAAACCCTAAGAGAAGACATTTCTTCTCTTCTCCTTCTCTCATCAGGACATGATCAGATCATATCCAAAAAATCAACACCATGCCCCAACAACTTGGAGCACACATCCTACACCCAAATCCTCTCTCTCTCTTAGATTTTTATCATATAAAAATTATAAATAAAATAGGAAGTGAGATACATAAAAGAAAAATATAAGAGAAGATAATCTTCTCTTACCTTGTCTCTTCAAGATATCAATCTTTGATGTCTTAATTAAAGGCTCTTCTCCATGAATCCTGTTGCCACAAATCCTCCAAGTTTTCTCCTTCTTTTTCACTGATTTTTTATAATTTTTCTAAAATTTTTCACATCCTAAAACCATCTCATAAGAGGCGTCCACCTTTTATTGCACAAGGAAGGGAGGAGTTTGGGTCAAAGAAGACTCTTCCAAGTAGGAAACAATTTCCAACTTCTTTCTAGTTTTGACCATGTCAAAATATATTCTAAATAATCTAATAGATGGGGCATGGGGACATCTCATTGGCATGGGAATGTTAGTAGAAAAATCAAAAATAAATTAAGGTGGGCATGAGGTCTTAGGCGCAAGAGAAAGAGAGAGAGTCCTAGTCCAACTGGAACTCCTCTTGTTTTACTAGGTCAAAATAGTTTTGAACCTAATTTAAATCTCATTTGAATTAGATCAAATGCAACCTAATTAAGGGTGATCCTAGTCTAACTAGGAGCCTAATTAAATCAGATTAAATCAAGATTTAAATCTGATTTAAATGCTAAGTCAATTAGGTGGACCCAAGTGCTAGTCAAACAAGAAATTATTGTTTCTTGCAATTAGCTTATCCAATAAACCTACTAGACTTAATTTAATTAACTTCAAACTAGTTCTAATTGAATCTAATTTAATAAGACTTGATCTCAACCTGATTGCTCAACCAAATTAAGCCAATTAGCAATCCAATTGCTAATCAATCCTCCTGCAACCACTTGCATTTGGTCAAACTTGAATCGCATTGAATGTTTGACCTTGAAATGATTCTCAATCATCGATTAACCATCTAATCAGTTTACAAGCTCTAATATGTGTGACCCCATAAGTTCGAACCTAAGTCAGTAGCATAGGAACCAATTTCTGTACCAATCAAATTTATCATCTAGCAATGGTTCCTAGCATCCGGATAGGTCAAATATATGCAAAGCAACATTCTTAGAATCCTGACCCATGGATACCATATAATTCATCCCTTTGATTAATAATGCTCAAGATGACTTCGAGTATGCTGTTAGACACTCATATAAATCATCTCTATTGTGTCTCAAAATTTTGCAAATCCCATAACACCTTACGAGGATTACCCAGGCCTAGGTTTTGCTAAATTAAAACACAGTGAGTCATTCTCTTTCTGAAGTTAATTAGGAGTGATCAATCCAATCATGACTCACACATAGACTTTACAAGTCTTGACTGTATGTAGAAACCTTTCAAACCTATATTAAAAATACAGGCAGTCCGACACCAAAGTATAATGAGTTGCTTGCAAGTCACCGTGGTGATCTTAGGTCCGAGGGACACTTATACCCATTGGCCTTAGCTAGCTACTCTTGATAGTAGAGTGCTATATTAGTCACGTTTAGTGTAGATGTACTCCTACATCTCATCTAGATGCCATACCAATGTCTCCACACCACTTGGTTACGAAGACAACCAATGCATATGTCATACAACTATCTATACTCGATAAGTTATCGTTCTTATTAATAACTTATCATTTAGTCATGAATAATTTAAGAACCATCCGATAAATCCTCATTTATCGATTGATTGTAGTTCTAAGAACTTCATCATAATTTAGGAGTTCATTTAAGAAAGATAGAACTTTTATGATGAACCAGCCAAATAACTATTATTATTAGATAATTATATACTAATTCCAATCATCTACTACTTAGATGATTGGCTTTATGACATATTTTCCAACAACTCTCACTTGGACTAAAGCCAATTAGAATGATATAAAATATCCTATGTTCCACTTAAGTTCATAGAACTTCTTAGTTCTGAGGTCTTAGCAAATGGGTCAATCAAGTTCTCCTTTTCCATCGATCTTCTAAAGATTGACATCATCTTGATAAAAAATCATAGGTGATAGCAATGCAAAATATGCTGGTTCTTTAGTCTGAGCTATGGCTCTAGTGCTACGATAGGACTGGACCACCAGTGGAGGGTGCCACTCCCAACCTGCTAATGAACCTCAGTAACTATACAGCTTACATGGTAGCATCATATGCCACGATGTCTTTACATCACTAACTAAATAGGCTAAAGTATTCTGCTTGGAACCTTTCCAGCAGATTGCTCCTACAATTAGGGTATGAGCTAACATTCTCTTGTTGTCATCTTATTCTGACTGAAATTAAAACATCCACATGTTTTAAGTCAGTACTTTCATATTTGAGTCATTGGATCTTAGTGTTTTCCAAATATTTAAGGTTTGTCTATACAATCTTCCAGTGGCTCTTACTTGGATCAGACTGGTATCTGCTCACTACCTTTAATGAGTATACCATGTCTAGTCTCGTCCATGGAAAAATAGGATGACAACTAAACCTTTATTCCTTGCAATGCTGGAATGTCATTCTCGATTAAGAGAATTTTATCCACAAACAACATATGGAATAATACTATAGAATATTTTGCCTAATTACAAATGTAGGATTTATCTTTGTTCATAACAAAGGCATAAGTTCAAAATATTTGTTCTAATTTTGAGGTAATAACCAAATGGGCTTTAAGGACTTTACCTTCTCGTCTGTGCTACTCTCATCCTTTTGAAAATCTATTCACACCCAATAGATTTTATCCCTTCAGGTGAATCATTTAGTGTCCATACACAATTAATTTCCATGGACTTCAATTTGGATCATGTGGCTCCAAGCCACTTCTCAGAGTTAGATCACTGCATTGTATCCCTATAGATGATCGGATCCTTGTTGTTCTCATCGAGCTCAACAGGATCGCCATCTCGAACCTAGATACTGAAGTATCTATCCCGCTGATGCGGTACTCTATCGGATCTCCTTAAAGGTGACACTTTAATGGGCTCCAGATTTGATCTGATCAAATCTGGTTCTGTAGGTTTACTAGATTACGTCGGTTCTTTTCTATCAGTCAAACTTTTTCAAGTTCAACTTGATTGGCATTAGTTCCTTCTCTAAGGAACTCCTTTCCAAAAAGAATGCCCTACTACTGATGAACATCTTATGTTCTTTAGCATAGTAGAATTAATAACCCTTAAATACTTATTGGACCAGGATCTAAGTTTATCTATGTGCAAATATATGACATAGGCCGATCAACTCCAAGCTCGAAAGTGAGAGAGTCTAGGTCTATGCCTGATACATATCCCATATGGAATCTATGCGACAGATTTACTCAGAACCATTTTCAGAGTAAAACTAGTAGCCACAAGAGCACAACCCTGAAACAGGCAGACATGTAAACCCTATCATGGATTGAACCGTGTCTAACAAAGTTCAATTTTTTCTTTCAGATACACTATATTTTGAAAGAAAATCCACTTGAGAGAGAATCCAATTCTCTCCTAGATATGTCAAAAACTCACCGAATAAATATTTGCCTCCTCGATCTGATCGAAGAATTCTAATACCTTTTTAGTTTGTTATTCTATTTTATTATTGAATTGTTTAAATATTTTAAATAATTTAGGCCAGATGCGCCCATGCCCAGATAGGTCGTCTGTAATGAAATATTAGTATCTTCCTTTGGCACTTAAGTTTATAAGTCTACATACATCACTATGTATGAGACTAAGAACTTTATCGGCTCCTTCATCTTTTTCAGTAAAAGGTGACTTTATCATTTTTTCAAGAAGACAAGATTCAAAAGCTATCAATGATTCACAATCATTGATGTCAAGATTTTTCTTTCAAGCTAACCTGTTTATCCTATTTTTGTTAAGATGACCAAGCCTATAATGCCAAAGATAGATATTCATGACATAATCTATCTTGGGTGCGTACATTACACTTAACATGCTATATAAATATTAATATCATTTCTTTATTATCCATGTATTATTGTAATATTATTTATAATAATATCATAATAATCTCCTTTGTTGATAAATGATAATCATCTCTGACTAAGCCTAATTTTTGTCATATGAATTAATCATTCAATTCAAGTCCAATGTGAAAATTCTAATAGAAACTCTTTCTATTATTTCACTCTACCATGGCCATGGGCTTATGGACTTGATTCTCATAATCATTATAGGGCTACTACTTATCTACCAAGGTAGATAGATCTCTTATTGGTGTAATCAAATTCCTACAATAAACATGCTATAGCCAACATATACCTCAAGATTCTGAATGGCTAGGAGACCGAGTTATGGTGTAGTCAAACTATAACACCCTTAAGGTGAACTGCTGATGCACCTTAGGTCAAAGAACAAGACACACCACTATAGCTTCGAGCCAGTCATCGATGAGAAGGTAGACTTTCTCATGACTGCTTGAGGTGGTCACGTTCAGTGCCCTCATTCTCTAACGAGTACCTATACTCTTGCTCTGATGTCTCTACACCATAGACTCAAGACTCATCTATCTTAAAGAAGCGATCATACATCAACCTTTCGGATCAATCACCATCCTCATGATGATTTTATGGTCGAAGGCATTTTATGAGTTAATAATAAAAATTCATATCTTAAATTTTCAACTCTTGAAAATATGAAGAAATCATTATCATTAACTCAAGGGATGCATCACAGACACTTTCAAATATACACTATGATAGAAAATAACCTATTTTATTATTTATAGTTAAAATTATAATTTTGCCCTTAGAACTGTATTACAAGTATCACCCAATCTGGCTTTTAGGGCACACATATCTAACACAATCAACTTCTCTTCATTTTCTTTTGATTCTCCACTTTTAAATAGTCTTCACAATGGTTGGAGAGTGAGTTTGGACCATTGGAGGGCTTGAACTAGCCATTTAGAATGAAAAGGGCCCATTAAAAAAATGCAGAAAACTAGTCATTGCAGTCTATCCCGATATTGGGATCGACACTCTTTCTATAGGGGTCGACACTTTTGGATCTGTGGTCGACATTTTTTCTATAGGGGTCGACACCTTTTACTTAGGTGGAAACACTTTTTTCTCAGGTGTTGACACTTTTTCCTCAGGTGTCAGTACTTGAATAGCACTAAAATATTCAGCTTCTATTTTCTATTTTTATGCAATAGAGGTCAGTCCTTGAGTCGACTATTTCACTAGGGGTCAATCCATGGGTCGATCTTTTTATGAGGCCATAGAAAAACAACGTGCTGAAGTGTGCCAAGCTTCTCATTTCAAAAGGAGATGACCTAGGGGTTGATCCTACGGTTGACTCTTTTGCTAAAACTTGATTTTCATCCAAATTTGATATCCAAAAGATATAAAATTATCTTAGAAAGATCAAAATTTTTTTCTAGTTGCTCTTGAGACTTTTGAAACATATTTTCTTCTAACTTGATGAAATTATGATTTTGCCCTTCTTCGAGGATCTTTATCAATTCAATTTTATTAAAGCTATTGACTGATGATTTTTGTGCGGATCTTTTTTTAAATTAATTTTTTTAATTTGAACATCTGAAAAGACCTACATACAATTTTGAAATACATGATTAGTATCATTTATACTCAATATTTTGGAATCATCAAAATCAATCAATGGGTCAATACTCTTATTTTGGAGATACCAAGAATTTAATTTTTTTTTAATATGTTAATAATATTATCTCTTCCTATTTTTCATACTTATATCTAGATTAATTTACTTTTCAATTTTTTTCCCTCTTTCTTTTAAATCAAGCACATTTAACATGAATTTGACTACTAAATTTAGATTTTCTAAATTTAAAAGATATTTTCAATTTCAAAGATCTTTTCAAATAAATAATTATTTTTTTAATATTTTTTCTTTTTTATTTTTAGTAAATAAAGCTATTTTAAAATTAAATAAAATTTAAATGTATAAGCATCAATTGAGCAAATTAATCATTAATTAATCAAAATATCAATCAAGCATAGTATTCACTCAAGAAGATATAAATTCTTTTAAAATTTTATTTTTTATTAAATTCAAAGGACGTTTACAAAAAGATGTATATAATAAAAACAAATATCAAGAAGATCAAAAGAGTATGATATGTACATCTATCAAAAAGATTTTTTGTTTAAATTCACATCTTTCTTGTCATAAGAAATATCACTCAATTAAGTTCAGAAAAATATTTGAGATTCTTTAAATTTATCACAAAAGATATCATGTCAAGAGTATATAAATGTAAAATAGATTTGAGATATCATGTTCAATTATTTTGCCAAAAATAATGCAATAAGATGCAAGGCAAGATGATACTATTGATACTAAGAGTGAAAATTTTTTTAGAAAGAAACTTCTTGATACTAATTATGAAAATAATCAATTTTAGATCATTTTTTTTGAAAATAAAACCAAATAGTCATTTCTTTGAAAGATTTTCTTAATATCAATTAAACTAAAATTTGGATTAGATCATGATTTTCTTGACAGTTCAATATTACATTAAGATCAATTTCCAAATTCAGCTTCATACCAATTATTTTAATTTTGAATTGATAAGAATGAATCAATTCAAATTAAATAATTTTGAAGATTTTGAATTATAAATTAATTTGAATTGATATCAATAAATCAGTCAAGGCAAATCTTAAAAAAAATTTAGTAAATATTTAAAAAAATCATTTCCTTCTTTTCTTAAGAGATATCAAGCAATTAGATTTAGAAAAGATATGTATTTTTGAATTTATCTCAAATGATGTTATATCAAAATATAGTTGTGCAAAATTAGATTTGAAATAAAAATATTCTTCTCTTTTTGTCAAAGGATTGATCAATCAAATACATGCTAAATAGTAAGTTGTTTGATACCAATTAATTAAAACTAAAGTTCTCTTAAAATGTTTAGCTTCAAAGATAAATGACAGCATTCTTGAAATATCTTGCTTGATATCAATTTCAAAAGATTGAAGAAGAGTGTTTTTCAAATTCAATTTTCAAAATCAATCAATTGGAATAAAATAAGAATATTCATCAATAAATTCTCTTTTAAGATTAAAGAGACAATCAAATCTATGATCAAGAAAGATATTCAAGTAAATTTAGAGGATTAAAAAATAATTAATCAAGGGGATTCTAATAATCAAATAAAATAAGATCAAATCAAAAAAATCAAGTATGATCAAATTAAGGATGATCTAGATAATGGTTCTATGGGATTTGGTTCAACTAGAAAATTTTAAATTCTTAGTAATAAAATTAAGATGCAATGCAAATTAATACTTTAGACACTTGGTCTTTTATGATTGAATGTCTAATCTTCAAGTACTTAGATCATATATTTTTTTTTAAAGAATTTTGACAATTAAGTATGTTATGATTTAAATTCATAAATTATAAAATTAATATGGGAAGGCTTAAAATATCATGCTAAATTTTTAAGATAAAAATATTTCATTCATAACATGATATATAGAGGAGAGTATATTGGTCTTTAAAATCAAAACATTCAAATCATGGTATAAATTCATTGCAAGCATCAAAATCAATCAATTATACATAAAAAATATTTCAAGCAAGGAATTATCATATGCATGCATATTAATCAATGAATTTAATCAATCACATTTTAACAATCATTAATGGTATGATGAGAGAAAATTTTAGATTTTACCAACATCATCATCCATCCAAGTCAATTCCAAGGAATCCTACCACAAGGATTTTCTCAGTTAATTTCATTGGATCCTTGGTATTCCTGCAAAATCACTTCATAATTTTTAGTACCCAAGTCATCTTAGGTCCATAGGTGTTAGCATTCAAGGTTTTCTTTGGAGCACAAATTTATTTAATAGATATTTGGCCATTTCTTTTAATGTCACATTCAAAAATTTTATGATCAATTTTATTATATTTAAAATATTTAAATAAATAATTTTTAGTTGAAGATTTGTTCAATATGTTTTGACAAACTTTTGTTTTCTTATTGAATTATAGCTAATTTTATCTTTATCAAAAGTAGTGCTTTGATTATTTAATATAGCTTGAAGCTTTTGAGATCCAATTGTAAACTTTTTAATTCTAGACTTCAAGCTTTCAATCTCTTTCTTTAGTTTAATTTTTTTTTTTAAAATAGATTTTTTAGATTTACTCTTTTCTTTAGCAAAAATCTTAGTTTATTAAGTTCTTCTTTCAACTTAAGATTTTCTTCAGTCATAGATTTTTCAAATTTTAAAAATCTTTCTCTTTTTTTTAACTAAGAAATTTTTAGATTTAACTATATTCTTCTTTTTCTTAGTTAAATCTTCTATTTGTTTCAAGAAATTTTCCTTTCCTTTGGCTATGTTTTTCATATTTTTCAATAGATCTTTTTTTACATTCAAAATTTTATTTTTTCTTTAGCCAAAGATAAGTTGGATTTTCTGAGCTCTTTATTTTGTAGCCTTACCTTCTTATGTTCATCCATTAACTCATTGAAGGTTTCATATAATTTATTAAAAGAAAATTCAGATGAGTATTCATGATATACCTCATCATTTTGAGCCATGAGGCAACAACTTACTATACCTTCCTTCTTTTTCTCATTTTCTTCTTCGCTTTGCTCTTCCTTTATCAATACCTTCTTTTTCTTTTGTTTCTTCATTTTCTTTTCTTTTCATCCTCATGAGCCATGAGGTATATACTTGGGTAAGCTTGATTATCCTCTTAGGAGTTTGGTTTTTCTTTTTGATTGACTTTATTAAAAATTATTTCCAATTTCTCCTAAATTTGTTTAGCTGAAATGCATGAAGAAATTGCTTTAAATACATTTAAGTTCAAGGAGCAATAAAGCATGTTCATGGCCTTATTATTTAGATGCATTGATTCTTTATCAATAAATGATGCATTGTGTGTACGAGGGCCATTAATAATAATCTTTCATAGATTATAGTCATGTGCTTGAATAAAGATTTTTATCCTAGCATTTCAATAAGTATAATTTGAGCCATCAAGCAATGGAGGTTGATCAATAGAATGGCCTTCATTAAAAAGAGATTCCATTTTGGTTGCCTAGATCTTTAGCTCTTTAACCACTAGGTTAACAAATAATATTAGAGCACCCGCTCTAATATCAATTGTTTCCTAGAGGTAGCAACCCAAGAGGGGAGATGAATTGGATTCTTATAAAATTTTAATTAAATTTAAAATCTAAACAAGTATGTGCACTTAATTAGGCAAACTCAAGTGTTGGTAAAGTACATGCAATAAAGCAGCAAAAATAGGATATAAAGATTGTAATTCAAGAATTAAAACTAAGCAGGCAAGAGTTGAATGTAAGGAAGATAAGCTAGACAAGACATAACACAAACACACAAGAATTTTATAGTAGTTCGGTGAAACCCATACCTACATCCATTTTTCAAGCTCTCCTTAAAAATTCTACTATAATCCAACTGAATATGGAGTATTTCTTTTTCTAGGCTCACAAATAAATCTAGTTGATTTTTTAGGATCACCAACCAAAATCTTACATCGATAGTTTTTCGGGCTCACTATCAACCCAGTTGATTTTTTGGAATCATCAACCAAAACTTACAATGTCTAATTCTAGGCTTGGATGGGCCTAATCCCCAAGTTTCTTTTTTCAAAGACACTTGTAAAGAAAATAAAATGCAAGATATAAATTTCAGTACAAATGAAAAATAAAAAGATGAACTCTTATAAGCCTGAAGAAGTTGCCAATGAATTGCACAAAGGATGCTTCAACTTTTGTTGAATAATGATTGAGATGATGAGGATTAAGTTGGAGATGGTTTCTCTTTGAAAGCTCTCAATTAGGTGCACTAATTCTTTTTTTTCTTCCATTACACTTGGTATTCAGTAAGCATCACTCAATCTAATGATTTTTTCTTTTTAATCTACTACCTTTCTTTCTCCATTGAGTCTCTAGCCTTTTATATGCTTGAAAGTGGCTTGGAAGGGCTAAAACCATTGGAGTAAAAAACTAGTTGTTTGAAGTAGTGCAGAAAACTAGTCATTACCTTCACTAGGCTGGCTCAGTTTTTGACTGGGTCAGCTCAGTCCAAAGTAGGTTGGCTCAATTTTTAGCTGGATTAGCTCAGTCCTCTGAATCTTAAAAATTTGACTTTCTGCACTTTCTATCTTTTGCTTCCACTAAGACTGGGTCGGCTCAGTTTATGTACCATGCATGCCAAAAATTATTTATGATCCTTTCTTCTCCAAAATAATTTATAGGCTAGACTTGCCTTCTTAACTTGATTTGATCTTCATTAAGATGTTGGGAAATACCTGAATGATTGTGAGCACTTGAAATTTTGAAACTACACATCCTCATAAATATAATTAGACTTTATAACTTATACTCAAAACTCTTTATCATCATCAAAATTAATCTTTGGGTCAATAGATTAGATCATGTTTGTAAGTTGAACATGCTAGCATGTGTTGCAAACCCTAACTCCTACATTCGAATCAGATTCAAATTTTGTTCCAATTTAGGCTAATTAAATTTAATTTAATCCAAATCAAATTTGGGTTCCTAATTGGATTGAACCATGGCTTACTGAGGCTATGGTTGGATGCCCTATATTTGGATCCCATGTACCAGAGAGTCTCTCTCTTGGCGCACGGAGATGATTTAATGTGCATGGGTTGTTGTCGCATAATTTATTGACGCCAGCTTCCAAGCCTTATCCAATTATTTTCTCACATAATATTTTTTGTTTCTATGTGGACTTTAGATCTAAAAGGGGGAGCAGAAGACTCATTTTGTCACTTAAACACCTTCTAGAAATTGGATAAGGCAAGACTCCTAGCTGCCCCTTTCTTATTGGTGCCACTTGGACAAAGAGTCCAAGTGGTTTGAAAGTCTTTTTTCTCCCATGCCCCATCTAAAGTAGGCACAGAAAATGAAGGCCTTTGGATGTTCTTAAGATTAGATCTTAGCCATGGATGGGTGGCACCAAGCAGAAATAAATCTATGTAACATTTTCCAAAGCTATGGAGAATTAATTTCGAAGAGTCCTTTTGCACAAAGTGACTCTTGGATCTAATTCCCTCTGCTTCCACATGGATTGAGGTATTCAGATGAGCATGAGAAGCATCAAGGGGCTTGAGAATTTTGATCTAGTGGGACATGAGAAATTTTGGAGAGACCCTTACGTAGATTACAATAGGGGTGTGCGCCGGGGTTCATTCCACTCGTCCCAATCCTTTCTTTCTTACATTCTCTTCCCATTGTCTAATTTCTTTCTTCCTTCCCTTGTTAAGATAAGATTCTAATTAGGACAAGGAGTCCTCTTTAGGGTAAGGGTTTAGGAAGAAAATTAAGGAAGATAAGGAGAAAAGAAAGGATGAGAAAGGAAAGGCTAGGAGAAAGGAAGGAAGGCTAAAGAAGGTTCTGTCCAATTGAATTCTTGAAAGAAGAATTCAAATCAAGAAACCAATTGAAGCAAGGAGTTAGAGTCTTGATCAAGTCTTTATGTGGATCAATGTTGGAGGGTGAATATGTGGGCTCCTAGTGGAATCCTTGCCGAAACTCTGCTAGAATTCAGACTCAAATCAGGGTTTAGCGATTCAGGTATTTTTCTTATACCCTAAAGTTATGTTGTAAATGTTAGATGTATGCCCTAGAAGCTAGATTGGTCGACATTTATAAAATGCTTTCTAGAGGCATTTTTATAATTTTAACTAAAATTAATAAAAGAATTTTTTTCTATCACATTATGTATTTAAATTATCTGTGATACATCCTTTGAGTTAACGGGTATGATAATACATATTTTGAATAGTTAAAAATTTAAGGCATGTGTTACCATAATTAACTCATAAATTGCTTTCAATATAGGATCATCACGAGGATAGTGATCGATCTGCAAGATCAGTGTATGATTGCTTTCTTAAGATAGATGAGTCTTGAGTTTATGGTGTGGAGATACCAGAGTGAGAGTATTGATATTTATTGAGAATGAGGGCACTGAGCTTGACCACCTCGAGCAGTCATAAGAAAGTCTACCTTCTCGTCGATGACTAGCTCGATGCTGCAGTTGTGTATCTAGTTCTTTGACTTGAGGTGCATCAGTAGTTCATCTTGAGTATGTTATAGTTTGACTACACTATAACTTGGTCTCCTAGCCATCTAAAATTTTGAGTTATATATTGGCTATAGCATGTTCATTGTAGGAATTGGATCGCACCAATAAGAGATCTATCAACCTCAATAGAGGAGGAATAGTCATATGATGATCATGAGATTGAGTTCTTAAGCCCATGTCCATGGTAGAATGAAATAATAAAAAAGAGTTTTCTATTAAGATTTCACATCAGACTCGAATCAAATGATTAATTCGTATGACGAGTGGTGGGATTGACGAGTTCACCTAAACCATAATCCTATCGAGGCTCATGATAGAGAAACCCAATCACGTAGGTAGCTGCATCGAAAGGTTCATATTTGGTTCAAATGGGTTGCCACTATATACTACAAGATGTCACTGATGGATTTTGGGATCAATTAGGATTATCTAGATGATCGATAATTATAATTAGGTGAATCAAAAGAGTTATGGCCCATCAAAAGGTATTTCAATGATGTCGATGATGGAGATCATGACATATCCTATTACCATATAGAATTGAATCTAACTGGGTCATACAAACAAGTGTTTGGGTCTGGATGTCATCAATTGAGCTAATTCATTTTGATTGATTTGAATTAGTTTAAGAAATCATGCTAGCACATGATTGAGTCTGATATTCTCCTTCTATAGTCTTTCTAGTTGGTCTCGACTGAATCAAATTGAATTTGGCTCATGCAAGAACATGTATGGGTTTGTCTTAATCTGATTGGATCTTGTTCGAGTCAAATTAGAGATTGTCCTAACCATTTTAGGCCTTGTCCTAATTCCATGAGATGGGATTAGGACAAGACCATCCTTTGCAGGAATTAAAAGACAAGGGGCGTGCGCCCCCTGGAGAATTTCTAGGGGCAAATGCCCCAAGGTGATTTGCATGGAAGAGAAGGGCACACATCCTCTTTGGCCATGCACCCCATTTGGATAAAATGGAGAGTCCCATTCAAATTCGGATAAAATGGAGAGTCCCATTCAAATGGGATTTGAATGGGTCAAAGAAACTTGATGAGATCAAATTCCTTGAAAATAAACCCTGCGCCTAGCCTATTTCTTTATCCACTATTGGCACCAATTTTGTGGGGTTTTGGGTGACAAAACCTGATGGTGATTAGGTCTTAGGCATGGATTATCAGATTGGAGTCCAATTTAATTAAACAAATCAGTTGCTTGATCATCTAGGACTCTGGGGTTGCCGTAGGAGTCTATTTAGAGACCCTATGCACTAGGATTTCGCAATCCTATTCATCCACACCCAAAAGCTACCACCCTCCTCCTCTCCAAGCCATCTTCTCTAGATTCTCTCCCTTTTCTCCATGGCCAAGGGTTGGGAAAAGCAGCAAAGATGGATTCAAGTCTTGCAGGTGCAAGGTTGAACAAGAGACGATAGTGTTCATGAGACAAACGTGCAACCTTCGAAGATCGATTTGAAGGTTCTACATAAAGACATTAGATCTAATCTTTGGAGATTAGATCCAATAGGAGACAACATCAAGATCTAGCCTGAGTGGACTATAGTAGAGGCCGGGTGTGTGCGCAGCCAGATCCAAAATCTTGAAGTGCAGTCAGATCATCGATAGGATAAATTATTTACCTATAATCGGTAACAATCATTATTATAAATTTATTTTAATTTTAGTTTTTGATATCAGATCATGCCAATCATATCTAAGAACTCTTAGATCTGATCACATCTAGGTAAAAAATTTTTAAAATTTAACTATAGATCTGATTAGATCAAATCGATCCTATGGCAGGAAAGTTGGATTTTTCTTCAAATGGTATCAGAGCTGCGTTTATAGTTCATCAGATCAAGTTTTGATCATATTTTTATTTTATTTATGATCTAATATAAATGATTTCTGATATTACATAAGATGTAATTAGTTCTAAAATCAGTGTATTAAATTTAAAATTTTATATATGCGATATATATCATGCATGTCTAGACTAGTTTTATTGTTCGATGCAATAAATTATCTAGAATAAATTTCTTTTTAATATGATCAATTAAAAATTTATTTTTAGATGTTATATCAGATATTTTTAGATCTAAAACATGCATGTGTTTTTTTAATTTTGATACATGTGATATATGCAAAAACATGTTTTGGTTAGATCTTTAATTATATATGTGATATATGTTTTAGATCTAACTATTTTGAAGCATAGATTAAATTTTTGATTAAGACATTTCCCTTGCCTATCCGATCATAAGAGTAAAAATATTTTAAAGATCCTCTCTTTCCATTCGATGGGGTGCTCTTATGGCGTGTAGGGATGTTGTGCGTTTGTCCTTAATCAAAAATCAAAATTTACATTTTGGTAAAACCTTAGATTCTGAAATTCTAAAATTTTTTATATATATTTTGTTTATAAACCCTAGACTTAATTAAGAATTAAGTTGATAAAATTAATTAGATCTAAAAATTATGAATTTTTAGATCTAAGATACCTTCATAAAACATGGATTCGGGTATGGATAGCTTAATTAGGTCAAGTAGTTAATCAAATCGAATCAAGAGTTGGTTAGGTGGGATCAAAAGAGCTTAGTTTTGACTAGCCCAATAGCTATAAGTCTTGGTCAAAGTCAACTCATAGTCACATGTAGTCAATTAAGTTAAGACCTAATTTGGCTCCATGGTTCGAGCCATAGATTGTAGGCTAAACCAATCGATTCTGATTCGATAATTTAGTATCTAAAGTAAGTTTGGTAGATACGATCGATTAGTTTTTAATTGAAAGCTGCTTGACCTAAATACATTCACGATGAGTTAGTGGCATATCCCTTCCATCGGTCTCACTTACCTGATCATTTGGGTCGACCCAGTTCTGATTTGAGATGGCTAATGATTCGAGCTAATCCATACCACTAGGCTAGTCATAATTGTGATGACTAAGTCAAGTCAAGTATAAGAGACCTAAATCAAATCTTTTTAGGATAATATTAAATCATAGATCTTCCACCATTGTAGATATGCGGACCCTTTTCGGGGTTGATTGTTCTCGACTGGATACAGTGGTTTAGTTGCTCCAGGAAGATGCAACCACATCTAATAGGCATTGGATGCTATGTATTGGAGGAATGGTTGGGCTCAATATTTTGGATACGATGAGAATTTCAATTATGAATCTAGTTCATGCAAATGGTTTGTCTAGCTTAACTAAGAAGTGGAGCAATATTCCAGACATGGTGAGTTTCATGAATTAGAGACCAAGTTTGGATGCACCATGTTTGAAGAAACAATAGACAAGAGTTGTCCACTCATCAGTTGACTCATCATCAATAACTGTTAGGTGAGATACTGAGCCAATCGATAGGATCGCATCATCCACTAGAAATCTATGATCGTGGAGATTTTTGCATCTCTGTCAAGGAAGTGTAGGGATCTGAGAAAATAGTGGAAACCTAATTTATTTAAAAATAAAACTCCTAAATAAATTGGTTAAGTCAAATTATGAATCTAATTAGAAATATTGATTCTTTGTAGGAAAATGTCTGCATCAAACCTCTAGCCCAAATCCTAGATACCTATAGACTGATTAGACCCAATTACAAGGATTGGCTCTAGAATTTGAAAATTATTTTAAGTTTCGAGAAGCTATCTTATATGTTGGACCAGGATCTTTCCACTCTACCAGCTCGTCTGATCGCTAATCAGAGAGCATCTCATGCGAAGTGGTCAGTTAATGATAATAAGATTAGGTGCTACATGTTGGGCTCAATGTCAGATGAATTGCAGTGCCAACATGAAGACATTAAGATTGCTCACTAGATGTTGGCTCACCTACAAGAGTTATTTGGTGAACAAAGTCATGCAGTTTATTATCAAGTCTCAAGGAGGCTTTTTAAAATGCAAATGCATGATGGGCAGTCGGTCCAAGATCATTGCCTAGCGATGATCAAGGACCTAGAAGAGCTTGAGAAGCTCAGTGTCATAATGGACAAGGACCTATAGATTGATGTGATCCTACAGTCCTTAACTGATTCGTATGGACAGTTCATCATGAACTTTCATATGAATAAGCATCAATGCACCTTGGTTGAGTTAATGAATATGCTGGTTACTACTGAGCAAACTATGAAAGGTTCAAAGGGCTCAGTTCTTGCTATGGGGAGGACTTTCTCCAAAAGAAAGTCTTTTGAAAAGAAAAAGTCTACGAAGAAGCAGAAGGTAGAAGGAAAGAAGAAAAATAAGGGAGAATCGAAAAAGAAGATCATGGACAAAGGAAAATATTTCTACTACAACACCAACGGCCATTAGTTGTGGAACTACCCTTCATACCTAGCTAGCCTGAAGAATAAAGAGATAGATCCTTCTGGAGGTATGCTCGTCATTGAAACTAACCTTATGGTTCCTTCTACATCCAATTGGGCACTTGACTCTAGTTCTAGTGCTCACTTGTGCACTTCTATGCAGAGTCTTAAGGAAAGCAGAAGGCTGAGGGATGGTGAGATGATCCCGTACATCAGAATTGGAGTAAGAGTTGTTGCTATGGCCATGGAAACATACCCTCTTCGATTACCATTGTGATTAATTTTAGTTTTTAGAGACTGTTACTTTGTATCTACTGCAAGCAAGAATTTGATTTCTATTTCATGTTTAGCATAAGAAAACTCTATAATTAGTTTCTTTAATGATTGCTGTATAATTCTTGATGAAAGAAATAAAATTGCAAGTGGTTTCTTAATTAATGATCTCTATCAGTTACATATTGATGTTTCCATTTTCAATGTTGAGCAAAACATGAATGCCATAGGATCTAAGAGACCTAGGGATAGTCTAAACAAAAGGTATCTATAACACCTAAGGCTAGGTCATATAGCTAAAGATAGGATTAACAAATTAGAAAAATCCAGACTTATGGATCCATTGACTTTTGAGTCATATATGATTTAAGAATCATGCTTTCAAGACAAAATGACCAAGCTCCCTTTTATAGGACATGGGGAAAGGGCGACAGACCTGCTTGCCTTGGTAAATATAGATGTGTGCGGCCCATTTGATAAGCTGGCTAGAGGCAATTTTTTCTACTTCATCATCATTACCGATGATCTATCTATTAGATGTATGTCCTAGAAGTCAGATTGGCTAAACACTTGTAATACACTTCTAAAGGTAATTTTATAATTTTGACTATAAATTAATAAAATGATTATTTTCTATCACAGTGTGTATTTAAAGTATCTGTGATACATCCTTTGGGTTAATGGTAATGGTAGTTCATATTTTTAAGAGTTGAAAATTTAAGACATGAATTCTCATAATTAACTCATAAATTATTCTCAACCGTAGGATCATCATGGGGATGGTGATCAATACAAAAGGTTGCTGTATGATCACTTTCTTAGGATAGATGTGTCTTGAGTCTACGGTGTGGAAACATCAGAACGAGAGTATTGATACTCGTTCGAGAACGAGGGCACTGAGCATGATCACGTCGAGTTGTCATAAGGAAGTCTACCTTATCATCGATGACTGGCTCGATGCTGTAGTGGTGTGCCTAGTTCTTTGACCTAAGGTGTATTGGCAATTCATCTTGAGGGTGTTATAGTTTGACTATACCATAACTCAGTCTCCTAGCCATTTAGAATTCTGAGGTGTATGTTGGCTATAGCATGTTCACTGTAGGAAGTGGATTGCATCAATAAGGGATCTATCTACCTCGATAGATGAGGAGTAGCCCTATGATAATTATGAGATTGAGTTCTTAAGCCTATGGCCATGGTAGAGTGAAGATGATAGAAAGAGTTTCTATTAGGATTTGACGTTGGACTCAAATCAAATGATTAATTCATATGATGGATGTTGGATTTGACGAGTTCATCTTAACCCTAATCCTATCGGAGCTCAAGATAGAAGAATCCAATCACACATATAACTATACCGATAGGTTCACTTTCAGTTATGATGGGTTGCCACCATATACTACTTGGTATCACTGGTGGATTTTGAAAGTAATTAGAATGATTTTAATGATCGATCATTCTAATTATATAAATCAGAAAAGTTCTGATCGATCGAAAGGTGTTTCTATAATGTTGATTATAGAGATTGTAGCATATCTCATTATCATACGGAACTGAACCAAATTGGATCATACAAACAAGGGTTTAGATTTGGATGTCATCAATTGAGCTAATCCAGTTCGATAGATTTGGATAAGATCCAATCAGGTTCAAGGGAATCATGCTAGCACATGATTGAGCCTGACATTCTCCTTCTATATTC
Organism: Cocos nucifera; assembly: GCA_006176705.1. Lineage (NCBI taxonomy): Eukaryota > Viridiplantae > Streptophyta > Magnoliopsida > Arecales > Arecaceae > Cocos > Cocos nucifera. The sequence continues at coordinate 111,546 of QRFJ01001277.1, forward strand.
TTTCTAATTTATCACAACTGAGTTAAATATGATTTGACTCATTGAATGAGTTTAATTTCATCTAATTGGAGTCTATCCAGGTTAGATTAATTATAGAAATTAAATCCATTCATGGTGAAATTGGACTAGGGTCAAAAGTTGACCTAATTGAGAGAACTGAGGGTTACTTGATCAAAGGCTTCTAGAAATTTTTTTGAAAATAATTTTGCTTTGACTTCTGGATATGTGATTGGGCTCAAGTCATACTTTAGGTGAGCCTAATTTCATGATTTTTAGTGGTGCCTAGATTGGGTTTCTAATAGAGTTTGATTTGGATCAAACTCTTGAAGGAAGGAGTCCCATGCGCCATGGACTCCTCCTTATCCTTTCTTCATGCCAACTTGGGAGGAGTTTTGGGTGACAAAACCAGATAAAGATCAGGTGGGAGACATGGGTTATCAGATTGGAGTCCTAGATGATCAAGCAAATGAGTTGCTTGATCACTTAGGAGTCTAGATGGTGCAAGGAACTAATATAAAAACACCTGTACATCAGGCCCTTTGAGAATTCTGATTGCCACGTCCATATGCTACCGCCCCTTCCATCTTCCATGCCCTCTCTGATTTTCTCTCTTCCATTCTTTCTTGTGTTGAAGGTTGGGTGCAAATCAGAGAGGAAGATCCAATCAAATTTCTGAAGAGTTCAGCATTTACGTGATGGTGTTCGTGAGATGGACAAGAAACCTTCAGAAGTTGTTTTGAAGGTTCTTTAGATCAGATTTAGATCTGATCTTTGGAGAAAAAATTTGCAAGGAGAAGATGTCTAGATCCTACCTAAGTGGATATTGGTAGAGGTCAGGCACGTGCGTGGCTCCTTTCAGAACCTCAGAAAAGATTAGGGTCATCACAGGGTAATCAGATTACCCAAACAAGATAAGAAATTAAATCTAATTTAAATTTTTTTATTTTAATTTTTAAAATTAGATCACCATGAATAGATTTAAAAACTCTTATATTTGATTAGATTATTTAAATTTTTTTAAGAAAATTCATCTCAGATCTGATCTGATCTGCACGATCCTACGGCAAAAAATGAGATTTCCCTTTAACTAGTATCAGAGCTGCATTTGTAGTTTCTCAAATCTATTTTAGATCTAATTTACTTTTTCTAATGATATAATATTAAATAATTTTAGATATCACATTAGATTTGATTAGATATAAAATCAAAAAATTAAAATTTAATTATTTAGATGTACAATGTATGAGATGCATGACTAGACTAGGTAAAAAATAGTTCTACGTGTAATCTAGCATAATCATATTTTTATTTTGATTAAAAGTAATTTTAGATCTATTTAATTTTCATTTTTCTAAAGTTATAATTATTGTAACAAGATCTAGAAAATAGAAAATAGAGTTTTAATTTTTTTCATATGAGATATTGAAGATGCAGGCATAGACTAGTTATAGAATAGTTCTATAAAATATCTAGAATAGTTTTGTTTGATGTGATCAAATTTAAATTTTATTTTTTAGATATTATATGTGACATATCAAATATGAAAGCATGCATATTTAATTTAGTTATGATACATGAGATATATGCAAAATATGTATAAATTAGATCATTAATTATATATGCAATATATGATTTAGATCTAACTAGTTTTGTAGTAGAAATCATATTTTTGATTAAGGCGTTCTCCTTGGCTATCCGGTCATAAGAACAAAGCAAGGTTTAAAGGCCCTCTCCTTACATTCGATGGGATGTTCTTAGGATGTGTAGGGATGCTGCGCGTTCGTCCTTAATAAAAAATTAGAACTTATTTTTCTGTAAAATCTTAGATCCTAAAATCCTAGGATTCTGTTATATGTTTTATTTATGAACCAAAAACTTAATTAATAATTAAGATTATAAAATTAATTAGATCTAAAAATTAGGTTTAGTGGTTGATCAAATCGAATCAAGAGTTGGTTAGGTGGGATCAAAGAAAACTTAGATTTGATCAGTCTAATAGGATTAAGTCTGGATCAAGATCAAATCACATTGAGATATGATTCAATTAAGTTAAGATCTAATTTGGCTCCATAGTTTGAGCCTGGACTGTATGCTAACTCAATTGATTTTGATTCGATAATTTGGTATCTAAGATAAGTTTGGCAGATATGACCGACTTATTTTTAATTAAGAGTTACTCGATCTGAATGCGTTCTTATCGAGTTAATGACATATCCCTTCCACTGGTCTTATTTATCTGGCCATTTATGTCGATCCAGTTCTGATTTGAGGTGGCTAACAATTTGAGCCAACCCATGCTACTAGGTTAGTCATAATTGTTATGACTAAGTCAAGTTTAAAGAGGTCTAAATTACATCTTCCTAAGAAAATATTTAGTCTAAGATCTTCCACCATTGTAGATGTGCGGGCCCTCCTAGGGTTGATTGCTCTCGGTTGGTTACAGTGGCTCAGTTGCACCGAAATGATGCAACCATATTTATTAGGCATTGGATGCTATGGGTTGGAGGATGGGTTGGGCTCAATATTCTGGACACCATGAGGGATCCAATTAGGAATCCAATTCATGCAAATGATGGGTCTAACTTAACTAAGGAGTGGATCAAAATTCCGGACATTGTGAGATTCATGAATTAGAGACCAAGTTTGGATGCAGCATGATTAGAGAATCATTGAATAAGCGTTGTCCACTTATCAATTGATCTATTATCAATAACTATTAGGTAAGCTGATGAGCCAATCAGTGGAACCGCACCAACCACTAAAAATCTATAATCATGGAGATTTTCGCATTTCTATCAAGACAGTGTAGGGATCCAAGTAAATAGTGAGAGCCTCATTTGTTTAAAAATAAAATCTCTAAATAAATTGATTAAGTCTAATTACAAAATCTAATTAGAAACTTTGACTCTTTATAAAAAAATATCTGTGTCCAACCTACTAGCCCGTATACTGGACACCCATAAACTGACCGAACCTGGATTGGCTGTGGAACATCAAAATTATTTTGGATTTTGAGAAGTTAACTCATGTGCTGGAATAGGATCCTCCCACTTTACTAATCCATCCATCCATTGATCAAAGAGCATTTCTTGAAAAGTAGACGGATGAAGATAACAAAGCCAGGTATTACATGTTGGGCTCGATGTCTGATGAGCTCCAGTGCCAACATGAAGATATTAAGACTAGCCACCAAATGTTGGCTTACCAACAAGAGTTGTTTGGTGAACAGAGTTACACAGCCAAATATGAAGTCACTAAGAAACTATTTAAGGCTCAGATGCATGATGGACAGTCAGTTTAAGATCATTATCTGATGATGATCAAGTGAAGAAAAAAGACTATTTTTCGCTGTAGGATCGTGCAGATCTGATCATATCTGAGGAGGATTTCTCTAAAAATTTTTAAATGATCTAATTAGATCTAAGAGTTCTCAGATCTAATCATGATGATCTGATATTAAAAATTAAAAATTAAAATTAAATCAGATTTTATTTAAAGTACCTGATTGGGTAATCTAATTACCCTGTAATGATCCTGTTGATTCCTAAGGTTTTGGAAGGAGCCACACATGCGCCTGGCCTCTACCAGTATCCACTTAGGCAAGATTTGAATGTTCTCTCCTCACAAATATTTTTTTCAAAAATTAAATCTGGATCTGATCTGAAGAACCTTCAAAACTATTTCTGAGGGCAGCCCATCCATCACACGAAAATCATCGCGTAGATCCTGAATATTATGCCAAAAAGCTTGGACCTTCTTCTTAGATTTATGCCTAACTTTTTAGGCTTGTAGAAGAGAAGAAAAGAGAGGATAGAGGGAGTGTGGGATATCAGGGATGGTAGACTTTGGGCATGGACAATTATTTCTTGCATTGAATGCACTTTGACATGAGAAAGGCTTTTATGTCCAATGCCTACTTAGAGTACCTTTTGACCAAAATAACTTGTTTATTTTATCATTATGACTCTAAAACTTATTCTCCATGAAAAACCATCAGATCTTATCTATTTTTTTCATTAAAAATGATTCAAAAATGTGTTGGCATGAGTAGATAAGGAAGAGTCCACTGTGCCTAGGACTCTTCCCTCAAGAGTTTGATTTAAATCAAACTCCATCATAACTTAGTCTAGGTACCTCCAAAAATCACAAAATTTGGTACACCCAATGCATTACTTGTGCTCTATCGTATATCTAAAAAAAAGATTAAAATAAATTTTATAAAATTTTATAAAAGCATCTGATCCGGTGACCCTCAATTCTCTCAAATAGGTCAACTTTTGACCTTAGTCCAATTTGATTATGAATGGATTTAATTTCTATAATTAATTTGACCTGGACTTATTTTAGTCAGATGAAAATAAATTCATTCTAAGTATAAGAATGAGTTAAATCAAATTTGACTCAGTTGCAATGAATTAAAAAAATTTTGGAAGGAGAAAGTCAGGCTCAATCATGTGGTAGCAGGATTACCTTGAATCTGATTGGATCTAATCTAAATCAATCAAATTGGCTTAGCTCAATTGTTGACATCCACACTCTAACCATTGTTTATGTGATCCAATTAGGTTTAATTCTCTATGGTAATGAGACATGTCATGATTTCCATCATCGACATCATTGAAATACCTTTTGATGGATCAGAATTTTTCTAGTTCATATAATTAGAATAATTGATCATCAAAATCATCCTAATTGCTCTCAAAATCCACCACTGATGCCTAGCAGTATATGGTGGCAACCCATCAAAATTGAAAGCAAATCTCTTGGTACAGTTACCCGTGTGATTGGGATCTTCTATTTTAAGCCCCGATAGGATTAGGGTTAAGGTGAACTCATCAAACCCAATGTCCATCATATGAATTAATCATTCGATTCGAGTCCAATGTAAAATTCAAATAGAAACTCTTTCTATCATCTTTACTCCGCCATGGCCATAGGCTTATGGACTCAATCTCATGATTATCATAGGGCTACTCCTCATCTACCGAGGTAGATAGATCTCCTATTGGTGCAATCTAATTCCTACAATGAACATGCTATAGCCAGCATACACCTCAGGATTTTGAATGGTTAGGAGATCAAGTTATAGTATAGTCAAACTATAATACCCTCAAGGTGAATTATCGATGCACCTCAGATCAAAGAACCAGACACACCATTGCAGTATTGAGTCAGTCATCGACAAGAAGGTAGACTTTCTTATGATTACTCGAGGTGGTCACACTTAGTGCCCTCATTCTCTAATGAGTACTTATACTCTCGCTCCGATGTCTCCACACCATAGACTCAAGACATGTCAATCCTAAGAAAGTGATCGTACACCAATCTTTTAGATCGATCACCATCCTTATGATGATCCTACGATCGAAAATAGTTTATGAGTTAATTATGAAAATTCATGTCTTAAATTTTCAACTCTTGAAAATATGAATTGTCATTATCATTAACTTAAAGAATGTATCATAGATACTTTTAAATACACACTATGATAGAAAATAACTCATTTATTAATTTATAGTTAAAATTATAAAATTATCCTTAGAAGTGTATTACAAGTGACAACCAATCTGGCTTCTAGGGCATACATCTAACAAACTCCCACTTGACCTAAAGCCAATTGGCTATAAATCTAAGTTCCATCTTCTTAAGGTGGGCTTCGATCTTCTGCTGGCTCGATGGTTTTATCAACGGGTCAGTTGCATTATCTGCAGTGTTGACTCTCTTGACCTCGACGTATTCCTTCTTGAGGTAATTATGGATAAGGTGGTATCGCCACTCGATGTGCTTAGATTTCTGGTGAAATCTTGGCTCCTTAGCTAGGGCTATGGCACCATTGTTGTCGCAGTACAGAGGGATGGCATCTAATGACATCACTCGAGCTCTACGGTGAACTTCTTATACCAGAATGCCTACTTTGTAGCTTCTGACGCAGTGATGTACTCTACTTTCATGGTGGAATTTGCCATCATAGTCTGCTTGGAACTCTTCCTGCTGACAGCACCACCACTGTATACAAACAGACTTTCAGATGTCGACTTTCGATCATCTATATCAAATATAAAATTTGAGTCTGTATAATCCTAGACCTGGAGTTCTTCATTACCAAAAACTAGAAACATATCCTTAGTCCTTCTCAAGTACTTAAGGACACATTTCACAGAAGTTCAGTGCTAATCACTTGGATTCGACTGATACCTGCTCAAGACACTCACAGCATGGGCAATATCAGGTTATGTACATAGCATGGCATACATGAGGCTTCCTCTTGTTGAAGCATAAGGGATCTTGCTCATGCATTCAATCTCCTCGGGTGTGTTGGGACACATCTTCTTGGAGAGATGAATGCCATGTCTGAAGGGCACCAATTCCCTCTTGGAGTTTTCCATGCTAAACCTCTTTAGCACATCCTCTATGTACATCTTCTATGAGAGATCCAGCATCCTATTTGGTCTATCTCTATAAACCTTAATTACTAGAATAAAGGATGACTCTCTTAGGTCTTTCATGGAGAATTCTTTAGACAACCATATTTTGACTATAGTCAACATGGGAATATTACTGTAGACAACCAATTAGGAAAATGTCATTCACGTACAGTATGAAAAAGACAACAGCATTCACATTGATGCTTCTGAAAATATAGGGTTCCTTTTCATTCTCAATGAATACAAACGATTTGATCGCATCATTGAAATGAGCATTCCAGCTCTAAGATGCTTGCTTAAATCCATATATGGACCTTTGCAGCTTACAGGACTTGTGATCAGTATCACTGGATGTGAAATCCAGTGGCTATTCCAAATAGATATCTTACTCATGATATCCATTTAAGAATATCTTTTTCATGTCCATCTGCCAAATTTTATAATTGAAATAGGCTGCAACAGCAAGCAGTGTGTGGATGGATTTGAGCATGGCTATTGGCAAAAAAGTATCTTGATAGTCAATGCCTTCGTGTTGACTATATCCTTTTGCTACGAGCCTTGCTTTGAATGTCTCTACATTTCCATCAGCACTTATCTTTCTCTTGAAGATCCATTTACACCCAATAGGTACTATACGTTCAGGTGGATCTACTAAGGTCCAGACTTGGTTCAAGTGCATTGAGTCAATCTCTAACTTCACTACCTTTAACCATTTTTTGAAGTCGATATCTGATATCACCTCATCATCGATTTTGGGATTATCACCATGAACCTCTTTTGCTATGAGGAACATTTTCTCTACACCTCCTGAAATAGTACCTAAGTACCTTTCAAGATGATGAAAAATTCTTTTTGATCTATAACGTGAATGAGGTAGTGATTGGACTGGCTCAATCTAATTGGGTTCCATAGGTTGCTTGGCTCGTGGCTCTTAGGAGGCTTTCTCCTTGAGCCTAATCTATTTTTTGATGCCATTATCTTGAATAAACTATTTTTCAAGAAAGATAGCATGTCGACTGACAATCACATTATGATCTTCTAGGAGATAGAAATAATATCCTAATGACTCTTTAGGATATCCAATAAATCAAGCTCTAAAGGACATAGACTCTAATTTGTCCACCTATTGCCTCTTGATATGGGTCAGACAATCCCAAATTCTGAGATGACTTAGACTTGATTTCTTACCATGCCATATCTCATATGGTGTGGTAGGAATGATTTTAGATGAAACCTTATTCAATAGATATATAGCGGTCAATAGATTATATCCCCAAAGAAACTCAGGAAGGTCCATGAAGCTCGTCATGGTTCGAACCATATCTAATAGGGTCCGATTTCTATTCTGAAATTTCATTGAGTTGAGGCATTCCAAGTGGAGTCCATTATGAGACTGTGCCATTCTCCTTAACATAGTCTAGGAATTTTCAACTAAGGTGTTTGCCTCATCGATCTGATCGAAGAATCTTAATAGAATTTTCTATTTATTTTTTTACTTCGAGTCTGAATTCTTTGAACTTTTCAAAAGCTTCAGACTTGTATCGCATTAAATACACATACCCGTACCAAGATTCTTCATAGAAGTGTATAAGTGAGCACTAAAACCAGAGTCAAGCATTCAACTAGATGCAGAAGAAATCATAAGATTAGATTCTATAACTAGCATACCTCCAGAAGGACCTGCCTCCTTCTTGTTCTTCAGACTGGCCAGGTAAAGAGGATAGTTCTGCTTCCAATGGCCATTAGTGTTGCAATGAAAATATTTTTCTTTGTCAGCGGCCTTCTTCTTTGGCTCTGCCTTCTTCTTCTTCTCACCATTCACCTTCTGCTTTTTCGCGGACTTCTTCTTCTTTCCAAAAACTTTCTCTTGAAAGAAGTCCGGTCCACAGCAAGTATTGAGCCTTTAGAACTTTTCATAGAAAGCTTAGCAGTAACCAGCATATTAATGAGCTCAGCCAAGGTGTTCTGAAGTTTATGCATATGGTAGTTTATGATGAACTGCCCATACGCATTAGCCAAGGACTATAGAATTATGTCAGTCTACAGATCATGATCTAACTTGACACCGAGCTTCTCAAGCTCTTCTATATCCTAGATCATCATAAGACAATAATCTTGGACTTACTGTCCATCATGCATTTGAGCCTTAAAAAGTCTTTTAGTGACTTAATATTTGGCTATGCGACTTTGTTCACTAAACAACTCTTGTAAGTGAGCCAACATTTGGCGGCAAGTCTTAATGTCTTCATGTTGATGCTAGAGCTCATCAGACATCGAGCCTAACATGTAATACTTGATTTTGTTATCTTTATCCATCCACTTTTTGAGAGATGCTCTCTGATCAGCGGATGGATGGGCTAGTATGGTGAGAGGATCTTGTTCCAACACCTGAGTCAACTTCTCGAAACCCAAAATAATTTTGAAGTTCTGGAGCCAATCTTTATAGTTAGGTCTGGTCAGTCTATGGGTGTCCAGGATATAGGCTAGTGGGTTGGATCCAGACTTTTTTTAGTAGAGAGTCAAAGTTTCTAGTTAGATTTTGTAATTAGACTTAAATAATTTATTTAAAAAAATATTTTTAAATAAATTAGGCTCCAACTATTTACTCAGATTCCTACACTTTCTTAGCAGAGATACAAAAATCTTCAAAATTATAGATTTCTAGTGGATGGTGCAGTCCCACCAATTGACTCACCACCTCACCTAATAGTTATTGATGACGGGTCAATCGATGAGTGGACAACTCTTGTCCAATATTTCTTTAATCATGGTGCATCTAAACTTAGTCTCTAATTCATAAATCTCATCGTGTCTGGAATATTGATCCACTCCTTAGTTAAGTCAGACCAACCATTTGCATAGATTGGATTTCTAATTGAATCCTTCATGGTATCCAAAATATTGAGTCCAACCCATCCTCCAACCCATAGCATCGAATGCCTAATAGAAATGGTCGCATCTTTCTGGTGCAACTGAACCACTATATCTAGCCGAGAACAATCAACCCCAGGAAGGGCCCGCACATCTACAATGGTGGAAGATCTTAAACTTAATATTTTCTTAGGAAGATTTAATTTAGGTCTCTTTAAACATGACTTAGTCATAATAATTATGACTAACCTAGTGGTAGGAGTTGGCTCAAATTGATAGCCACCTCAAATCAGAACTGGATCGACATAAATGGCAAGATAAGTGAGACCGATGGAAGGGATATGCCATTAACCCAACAAGAATGCATTTAGATCGAGTAGCTCCCAATTAAAAACCACTCGATCGTATCTGCCAAATTTACCTTAGACATGAAATTGTTGAATCAAAACCAATTTGGTTAGCCTACAATCCAGGCTCGAATCGCGGTGCCAAATTAGGTCTTGAATTGATCGAGTCACATCTCAATGTGATTCGATCTTGAGCCAAACTTAATCATATTAGGCTAGTCAAATCTAAGCTTTCTTTGATCCCACCTAACCAACTCTTGATTTGGTTTGATTAACTGCTAGACCTAATTAAGCTACCCAAGCTCGAACCTAATTTTATGAATATATTTTAGGTCTAAAAATTTAAAATTTTAGATCTAATTAATTTCATAATCTTAAATCTTAATTAAGTTTTAGGTTCATAAACAAAACATGTAATAGAAATCTTAGGATTTCAGAATCTAGAATTTTGCAGAAAAATAAATTCTGATTTTTTATTAAGGATGAACGTGCAATACCCCTACACGCCATAAGAACACTCCATCGAATGGAAGGAGAGGGCCTTCAAACCCTACTTTATTCTTATGATCGAATGGCCATGGGGAACTCCTTTATTAGAAATATAATTTTTTACTACAAAATTAGTTAGATCATATATCACATATAAAAAGATCTAACTAATACATGTCTTGCATATATCTCATGTATCATCAATATGCATACTTTCAAATCTGAAACATCACATATTAAATCTAAAAAATAAAATTTTAAATTTGATCATATCAAAATTAAAACTATTCTAGACATCTTATAGAACTATTCTATGACTAGTCTAAGCATGCATCTTTCATATCTCATATGAATAAATCAAAAATTAAAAACTTTATTTTCTATTTTTAGATATGATTATAATAATTATAACATCAAAAAAATAAAAATTAAATAGATCTAAAATCATGTTTAATCAAATTAAATACATGATCATACTAGACTACACATAGAACTATTCTATACCTAGTCTAGTAATGCATCTCATACATATTAGACCTAAATTATTAAATTTTTAATTTTTTAATTTTAAATCTAATAACATCTGATGTGATATCTAAAATCTTTTAATATCAGATCATAAATAAAAATAAAATCAGATCTAAGGTAAATCTAAAGAACTGCTAATGTAGCTCTAATATCAATTGAAGGAAAAATACTATTTTCTGCTGCAGGATCGTGCAGATATGATCAAATATGAGAAAGATTTTTTTAAAAATTTCTAAATAATTTAATCAAATTTAAGAATTCTTATATCTAATCATGGTGATCTAATATTAAAAATTAAAAATTAAAATTAAATTAAATTAAATTTAAAGTACCTAATTAGATAATCTAATTACCCTACAATGATCCTGTTGATTCTTAAGGTTCTGGAAGGAGCCACGCACACACCTAGATTCTACCGATATCCACTTAGATAGGATCTGAATATCTTCTCCTCATGAACTTTTTCGCCAAAAATTAGATCTAGATCTAATCTGAAGAACCTTCAAAACTATTTTTGAAGGCAGCCCATCCATCACACGAACACCATCGCATAGATTCTGAATATTGTGCCAAAAACCTTGGACCATCTTCTTAAATTTGTGCCTAACCTTTTAGGCTTATAGAAGAGAAGAAGAGAGAGGATATAGGTGGTGTGGAATATTAGGGATGGTAGACTTTGGGGATGGAAAATTATTTCTTGCATTGAATGCACTTTGATGTGAGAAAGGCTTTTATGTCCAATGCCTACTTAGAGTACTTTTTGACCAAAATAACTTATTTATTTTATCATTAGAACTCTAGAACTTATTTTCCATGAATAAATGTCAGATCTTATCTATTGTTTTCACCAAGAATGATTCAACAAGGTGTTGGCATGAGTAGATAAGGAAGAGTCCACGATGCCTAGGACTCTTCCCTCATGAGTTTGATCCAAATCAAACTCTATTAAAACTTAGCCTAGACACCTCCAAAAATTACAAATTTTGGTACCCCCAATGAATAACTCATGATATATCATATATCCAAAAATTAAATCAAAATCATTTCTAGAAATTTTTTTAAAAGTATCTAATCAGATAACCCTCAGTTCTCTCAAACATGTCAACTTTTGACCCTAGTTCAATTTGATAATGAATGAATTTAATTTCTATAATTAATCCAAGTTAGACTTATTTCAGTCAGATGAAAATAAATTAATTCTAAATATAAGAATGAGCTCAGTCAAATTTGATTCAATTGCGACAAATCAGAAAGATTTCAGAAGGAGAAAGTCAGACTCAATCATCTGCTAGAATGATTACCTTGAACCTGATTGGATCTGATCCAAATCAATTAAACTAGCTTAGCTCAATTGATGACATCCAGAACCAAATCCTTATTTGTATGATTCAGTTAGATTCAATTCTCTAAGGTAATGAGACATGTCATGATCTTCATCATCGACAACATCGAAATACCTTTTGATGGATCAGAACTTTTCTGATTCATTCAATTAGAATGATTGATCATCAAAATCATCCTAATTACTCCCAAAATCCACTAATGATGCCTAGCAGTATATGGTGGCAATATATCAAAATTAAAAGTGAACCTCTCGGTACAGTTATCTATGTGATTGGATTCTTCTATCTTGAGCTCCGACAGGATTAGGGTTAAGGTAAACTCATCAAACCCAATATCTATCATATGAATTAATCATTTGATTCAAGTCCAATGTAAAATCCTAATAGAAACTGTTTCTATCATCTTCACTCTGCCATTTTCTTGAGCTTATGGACTCAATCTTATGATTATTATGGGGCTACTCCTCATCTACTGAGGTAGATAGATCCCCTATTGGAGCAATCCAATTTCTACAATGAACATGCTATAGCTAGCATACACCTCAGGATTTCAAATGGCTAGGAGATCGAGTTATGGTATAGTCAAACTATAATATGCTCAAGGTGAACTATCGATGCACCTCAGATGAAAGAACCAGACACACCACTGCAACATCGAGTCAGTCATCAATGAGAAGATAGACTTCCTTATGACTACTCGAGGTGGTCACGCTCAGTGCCCTCATTCTCTAACGAGTATTTGTACTCTCACTCCGATATCTCCACACCATAGACTCAAGACACGTCTATCCTAAGAAAATGATCGTACACCAATCTTTCGGATCGATCACCATCCTCATGATGATCTTACGATCGAGAGTAGTTTATGAGTTAATTATGAAAATTTATGTATTAAATTCTCAACTCTTGAAAATATGAATTATCATTATCAATAACTCTAAGGATGTATCACAGACACTTTTAAATAAATACTATGATGGAAAATAGTTTATTTATTAATTTATAGTTAAAATTATAAAATTAACCTTAGAAGTGTATTACAAGTGACAATCAATCTTGCTTCTAGGGCATACATCTAACATCAAGGACTTAGAAGAGCTTGAGTAGCTCCGTATGAAGTTAGACCAGGATTTGCAGATTGATATAATTCTGCAATCCTTGACTGATGCATATAGGCAGTTCATTATGAACTACCATATGCATAAATTTCAAAATACCTTGGCTGAACTTATGAACATGCTGGTTATTACTAAGCTTTCTATGAAAGGTTCTAAAAGCTCAGTACTTAGTGTGGAGCAGACTTCTTCCAAAAGAATATCTTTTGAGAAGAAGAAGAAATCCATGAAGAAGCAGAAGGTGGATGGTGGGAAGAAGAAGAAGGTAGAGCTGAAGAAGAAGACTGACAAAGAAAAATATTTTTATTGTAATACTAATGGCCTCTAAAAGCAAAACTATCCTCTTTACCTAACCATCCTAAAGAACAAGAAAAAGGTAGGTCCTTCTTGAGGTATGCTCATTATAGAATCTAAACTTACGATTTCTTTTGCATCCAGTTGGGTACTTGACTCTAGTTCTAGTGTTCACTTGTGCACTTTCATGCAGGATCTTGAGGAGAGCAGAAGGCTGAGGGATGGTGAGATGATCCTATGAATCAAGAATGGAGAAAGAATTGCTGCTATGATCGTGGGAACCTATCCTCTTCGATTACTGACTAGATTAGATTTAGTTTTAGGGACTATTTTTATGTACCTACAACATGTAGAAATTTGATTTCTATTTCATGTTTAGCATGAGAAGGCTATGTAATTAGATTTTTCAAGGATCATTGTAATATTCCTTTTAAAAAAAATAAAATTGCAAGTGGTTTCCTTATCAATGGTCTCTATCAGTTATATATTGATATTTTTATTTTTAATATCGAGCAAAATATGAATGCCATAGGTTCAAAGCAACCTAGGGATAGTCTAAATGGTAGGTATCTTCGGCATCTTAGGCTAGATCATATAGCTAAAGATAGGGTTAACAAATTGGAGAAATCTAGGCTATTGAGTCTGTTGACTTTCGAATCATATCCAATTTACGAACCATGCCTTCATAGCAAAATGACCAAGCTTCCTTTTGTAAGACATGGGGAAAGGGCCACAGACCTACTTGCCCTAGTACATAATGATGTATGCAGCCCATTTGATGTGCTGTCCAGAGGTAATTATATCTACTTCATCACCTTTACCGATGACTTATCTCGGTATGGGTATGTATATTTGATGTGACATAAGTTTGAAGCTTTTGAAAAGTTCAAAAAATTTAGACTCGAAGTAGAAAAGCAAATAGAAAAATCCATTAAAACTTTTTAATCAGATCGAGGAAGCGAATATCTTAGTCGGAAATTCCTAGACTATCTTAAGGATAATGGCATAGTCTCCCAATGGACTCCACCTGAAATGTCTCAACTCAACGGAATTTTAGAATGGAGAAACTAAACCCTATCAGATATGGTCTGATCCATGATGAGTTTCAAGGAACTTCCTGAGTTTCTTTGGGGACATAGTCTGATGATCGCTATATATTTACTGAATAGGGTCCCCTCTAAGACCATTCCTACCACACCATATGAGATATGGCATGATAAGAAATCAAGTCTATGATATTTCAGAATTTGGGATTGTCTAGCCCATGTTAAGAGACAACAGGCAGATAAATTAGAATCTAGATACTTTAGAGCTTGATTTATTGGATATCCTAAAAAGTCATTAGGATATTATTTTCTTCTTCTAGAAGATCATAATATGATTGTGAGTCGACATGTCATCTGTCTTGAAAAATAGTTTATTCTAGAAGGTGGCATCGGAAGATAGATTAGACTTGAGGAAAAAGCCTTCGATGAGAAATGAGCTAAGGTGAAAGAAATATGCCCTCAAGCCAATCAATTTTTGGATTGATCCAAATCGAGAATATCTAATGGAGTCTTATCTACATGTTAATAGATGATTCTCATAGTGGAATTTGTGCATGTAATCCTTTGACCTGAAAATACCATAGAATCTTATATATATAAATCCATATTTTAGTTCATACTCATTCATGACTTAGTTATGTATGGGATGATCTGAATATGGTAGATTATATATATGAAGGTTGTTAGTAGGTTAACATGGAGTCGATCACTCCTGGTAAGAGAAAATAGCATCCTACCTGCTTCAAACAAATAATGATTTAGGAAGACTTTGATCAAAGCATGATGAAAATTAGAAATGGTTTATAATATTTCATTAAATGAATCATCATCATAAGATTGAAAGAGAAACAAATATGATATTGGGATTGACATATTTCCATACCCAGAGTCATATTCAGGATGCAGGGAGATCGAAGGATCTAGTTGCATGGTAATTTTCATTGAAGGATATTTTTGGTATTTCTATCAAAATTTTACATCTTTCAGGAAGTCACAATACATTGCTAGACGTCAATCATGTCTTGTGGGTTTGATCAAATTAAAATTTTAATTTGATCATTAAATTAGAAAGTGTTCTAAATTAAGTCAAATTGGGTTGGCTAGTTTTGACCTAAATCGATTTGGTTGAGTTCTAACCAGATTAGGTCAAATCACACCCAGACTCACTACTGGTTAGATGTGAAACTAATGGGTCACATACAAAGAGAATTGATTAAGGATCTAATTGGATTAGACCATGTTTGCAAGATAAACATACTACCACATGTAGCAAACCCTAGCACCTAGATTCGAATTGGATTCGAATCGGCTTTCGATTCGGGCTAATTATGGTCCGATTTGAGCCAAATAAGATTTGGTCTTGAATTGGATTAACCTAAACTGATTGGACTTCAGTTGGGGTGCCACATACCTGAATCCCACATGCCAGAGAGTTTCTCTCTTGCGCGTGGGAAGTCTTTCATGCGCAAAGAATTTTTGGTGCATGGAATTAGTTGGCGCCTACCTTCTTTGACTTTTTTCATTTGTTATGTCGCATAAATTTTTTAAATAGGTATGGACATCAGGTATGGGGTGTAGAAGAGTCCTTCTACAGATGAAATACTCCCTTGGGACTTTGACTTGGTCCAAGAGGCGTCAAGGATGAGAGGGCAGCAAGGAGTCTTAGGCGGCAAGTATTCCTAGGCGACAAAAAGTCCCTTCTCAAAGGGACTTTGACTATTCAAAGTTCATCTCCATACCTTCTTGCTGAATCGGTGTCCCATTTTAAAGCCGTTGGATGGCCTTTTTATCTGATCTAATGGATCAAAATGATGGTGCCAAGAATGAAATCCCGCGACTCTTCATAAATAACTTACGTAGAATTAGTCCGAGAGTCCTTCTGCTTTAAGGCACCTCTTGGACTAAGTCTACATGATGTTATTATTTGATGAGGCATGAGATTGGTCGAAGGGACATGAGATAATATTTTGAAAGGGTGTGAGAAAATATGTTGGCACCCTTACGTACATTATAAATAAGGGTGCGCCCCAAGAGTCCGGGAGGACTAAAAATTATCTTTCTTTCTTACAAGTGTTTTCTATTGTCCAATTTTTTTTTTTCCTTCTCTTGTCTAGACCTTGTCTTTATAAGGATAAGAAGTCATTTTAAGATAAAAACATTAGGTAAAAAAAAAATTAAGAAGATAAGAAAAAAGAAAGAGAGGTAAGGAGAGGCAAGGAAGGTGACATAAAGGCTAAAAAAGGTCTTGTTATTTAATTAAAGTTCTTATTATTAGAATTTTAATTATACAAATCAGAGGTGCTGGTATCTTGATCAAGTCTCTGTGTGGATCAATGTTGGAGGTTGAACACGTGGGTACCTGGTGGAACCACTGACGGACTGCTGCCGACAATTAGGAACAATTTAGGGTTAAAAGATAAGAGGTATGTTCTAATACTTTCTTTTATATTATAAATGCATGTTATATGATTTAATTGCTAGTAAGGTAGTCCTAGGATTTGGGTTTGGTTTGTATGATTTCATATTTTTGCTTTAAAATCCATGTTTCAGCCCTGTACACCATTCCTATCAGTGGTATCAGAGCAAACCTTATTAGGTTAAATCATATAATGCTTTGCTTATAATATAATGGCATAAAAAAAGGGTATGGTATATTTTTTTTTGTTTATTTTCATGTTATTTATATTATGAGATCATATTCTTTTATTTATCATAATGAGATTATGATGTATATATTATTCTATAAAGGTTGCCCTGATATAGTGGAAAGTATTCACTATGTAATGATGGTTGTCCTAGAATAATTATACATGTTAATATATATATATATATATATATATAAATTTTATCATAATTTATGCTATTCGGCATTTAGTTTGATTTAAATTAGAATGTGCATTGAGACCTTTTAAATCCCTCTTTAAAAATTATATTAAGTTGTAGTGTAATTAACCTATAGCTGAATCAGTCGGGACGTCTAATTGATCAATCGGTGTCTAGGAAAGATGGTTCATGATTGGTAAAGAGAATGTGATTTTTTAATTGGTTCTATTGTCTAACCTAACCAATTTATTCGTGTCTAAGAAAAGCAATGGGGGGACTCTCACTTCTCTCCCACTTACCTGGCTGATTCGATTAATTTAATTCTAGATTGAAATACTTAGTATTATATTTACTATATTAAGGGCTTCCTTCATACTAGGTTCTTATTATATCCAAAACCATATTAGTTTTGTTGTGTAACCACAAGATCTATCATGGAAAATGATGTAATATTAATCTAGTGCATTAAAATGCTTACAGCATTTTGAATATATTACTTTGTTGTGTCTCCACAAACATTGTTATATTTCATTTTGACTGTATAAAAATGAAGGGTTCTAGTTAAACTAAAATATTAAAGTTTGTTATGCTAACACAAGGCTATTAATGTTTTAGAGGCAAAAGTTTTTTGAGAGTTGCATAAAATGCAATTGAAAAGAGTTTCCTATGTTTGAACTTATAACAGGTTTGTTGTGCAACCATAAGACATTTTATAAGGAATTAGGATCTTATTCTCACTAAGAAAATCAATAAGAGGGTTATGATTTTTTTATTAAATAGTGGGAGACATAATTAAATTAAAATCCTAATTTAATTATGTTTGTCATCATGAGTTGTTTGCTTATATATTTTTCTTTATTATGTAGATTAAATGGCTTCTTCACATTCATTACGTTCAATTTTGGATTCAAATAAATTTACTAATCAAAATTATGTTGACTGGTTGAGAAATCTAAAAATAGTACTCAGTCAAGAAAAGCCATTAGAAAATGATGCCATAGATGAAGATAAGTCCACATATAAGATGTGGCAAAATGATTCTCTTACCGTCAAATGCATCATACTTACCTCTATGAATAATGAATTACAGAGGCAGTATGATGGCATGGACACTCAATCCATATTGTTTAATCTAAAAGAGCTTTATGGAGAGCATAGTAGGGCTGCTAGATATGAGATATCTAAGCAATTATTTAATGCAAGAATGATAGAAGGAACATCCATACAAAATTATATTTTGATGGTAATTGACCTAATCACTCGATTAAGTCAATTAGATTTTGTTATGGATGGAGAGTTAACTCAGGATTTGATCCTACAATCACTTCTAGAATTATTTTCTCAGTTTGTCATGAACTATCACATGAACAAACTGAATTCTTTCTTACCTGAGCTATTAAATATGCTCAAGATAGCAGAAAACCATATCAAGAAGGATAAGGCTCCTCTTCTTCTTGTGGATGGGATCAGCAAGAAGAAGACAGGCAAAAAAAGTTTAAAGAGAAGGTTGAATCCTAAAGATAGTATAAATAAGAAGAAAAGGGAAAGAAGGTCTCCGGATAGGTGATCTATTTTCACTATGGCAAAATAGGTCATTGAAAAAGAAATTGCAAGGCTTACCTTGCAACCATGAAGTCTGGTGTAAATAATGCACCAAAAGGTATGTGTGAGATACATACTATATTATTATTAAATTCTTCCATTTTAAATTCTTGGGTATTAGATACCGGCTGTGATTTTTATATCTGCAAATCTTTGTAAGGGCTATAGAAAATTAAGAGTTTGAAGAAAGATGACTTCAAGCTCAATGGCGCTGGAGGAGAGTCTATCCAAGCAGAAGTTGTAGGAATAAATATATTGAAGTTACCTTACGAAAAGATCTTAGAGCTTACATATTATTATTATATGCCTCAGATCATTAGAAATATATCTATACCCTTATTATTAAAACAAGATTATAGTCTTAATGTAATGAGCGAAGGTTGCTTGATCAAATATTCTAGTGAAAATATTTATTTTGGCATATTTAGCAATGGTTTGTTGACTCTATGTTTGGATGATAATATATTTCATATTGATGAAAATAGAAAATATAAGAGAGATGACATAAATAATACTTTACTTTGGCATTATCGATTAGGTCATATTAGTGAGGCTAGGATTAACAAGTTATACAAAGAAAAGTTCTTTGATCCTTTTGATTATGAATCATTGGGAACTTGTGAATCATGCCTCATGGGTAAAATGACCAAGATTCCATTTAGTGGACATGGAGAAAGGACAAATGAGTTATTAGGACTTGTACATACGGATGTATGTGGTCCTATGACAACTCAAGCCAGAGGAGGATACTCTTATTTTATAACATTCACTGATGATTTATCTAGGTTTGGATATGTGTATCTTATGAAACACAAATCAGAAGCCTTTGATAAATTTAAAGAGTATCAAAGTATGGTCGAAAAACAAACTGGACAATGTATAAAAATCCTTCGATCTGATCGAGGAGGAGAATACTTATCTAGTGAGTTTCTAGACTATCTTAAAGATTAAAGGGATTCTCTCTGAATGGACACCTCCTTATACACCATAATTAAATGGTGTAGCCGAAAGAAAAAATCATACCTTATTAGATATGGTACGGTCCATGATGTGCTTCACTGAATTACCTATTTTCTTCTGGGGTCATGCCTTGGAGACTGCAATTTACATCTTGAATAGAGTACCTTCTAAATCTATATCTAGTACTCCATATGACATATGGAGAAGTAAGAAATCTAATCTTAAGTATCTTAAGATATGGGGTTGTCCAGCATATGTCAAAAGAAATTTTGGACATAAACTTGATGCTAGATCAGACAGATGTCTATTTATAGGATATCCTAGAAATAGTATAGGATATTTATTCTACCATCCTACTGAACAAAAGGTATTTGTAAGTAGGCATGCCATTTTCATGAAAAAAGAATTTATCCTAGAAAAGGGATAGTGGTAGAAATATTGAACTTAGTGAAGTTCAAAAAAAATAAATAGAAATTTCTCAACCAACTAATCATATAAAAGAACTAGAACACATCTCCTATCCGTAGGTCTAAAAGAGTACAAAATACACCTATGAGGTATGCTTTCATTATTGAGAACAATGAAGCCCAAGTCATTGAGAATGACGAACCTCTGACCTATACGGAAGCAGTCAAAAGTAAGGACTCTTACAAATGGCTGGCTGCCATGCAATCCAAAATGGAATCCATGCACACCAACAAAGTATGGACTTTGGTGGATGCACCAGAGGATATAAACCCTATTGGATGCAAATGGATTTTTAAGAAAAAGATTGGAGCTGATGGTCAAATTGAAACCTATAAGGCCAGATTGGTGGCTAAGGGTTTTAGGCAAAAATAGGGGATTGATTATGATGAAACATTTTCACCTGTTGCCATGCTCAAATCTATTCGGATTATGCTTGCCATAGCAGCATACCACGACTATGAAATATGGCAAATGGATGTAAAGACTGCCTTCCTTAATGGTTTCCTTGAGGAGGAGGTCTATATGTCACAGCCAGAGGGATTTGAGTCAAATGAGAGACCAAATCAGGTATGCAAGCTTAAGAGATCCATTTATGGATTAAAGCAAGCATCAAGGAGTTGGAACATCCATTTTGATGTAACAGTAAAAGAGTTTGGTTTTATCAAGAATGTGGATGAACCATGTGTGTACAAGAAAACTAGTGGGAAGAACCATAGTCTTCTTGGTTCTGTATGTAGATGACATACTCCTCATTGGGAATGATATCCCAATATTACAATTCAGTCAAATTATGGCTATCAAATAAGTTTCTCCATGAAAGATTTGGGAGAAGCATCCTATATACTAAGGAATAAAGATCTATAGAGATAGATCTAAGAGGATGCTAGGCTTGTCCCAATCTAGGTACATTGACTTAATACTGAAAAGATTCAGTATGGATGGGAGTAAAAGAGGTTACTTACCCATGAGTCAAGGCATACATCTCTCTAAAAAGATGTCTCCAAAGACACCTAAAGAGAGAAATAGAATGAGTTCTATTCCTTATGCTTCGGCTGTTGGATCAATAATGTATGCCATGTTATGTACAAGGCCTGATGTTGCTTATGCTTTAGGCATTGCAAGTAGATTTCAAGCTGATCCAGGAGAGGATCATTGAAAAGCTATAAAAAATATTCTTAAATACTTGAGAAGGACTAACGATATTTTTCTAGTATATGGTGGTTCTGATCTTAAACTAGAAGCATATTCTAACTCTAGTTTTCAATCAGACCCAGATGATAGCAAATCCATTTCAGGGTATATCTTTACTCTGAATGGTGGAGCAGTGAGTTGGAAGAGTACTAAGCAGCCAATTATAGCTGACTCAACCACTGAAGTAGAATACATAGCTGTAAATGAAGCCACCAAGGAAGCTATCTGGATGAAGAAGTTCATCACTGAATTAGGTGTTATTCCTGAAATTAAGAATCTAGTACCACTTTACTGTGATAATACTAGAGTTATTTCTCAAGTAAGGGAACCAAGGTCTCATCATAAATTCAGACACATTCTGAGATGCTTCCATCTCGTTCATGAAATTATTGAAAGATAAGATGTAGTCATAGAACGAGTTGACACAAAGAACAACATAGCAGACCTAATCATTAAGGCTTTACCACTGCAACTGTTTGATCACCACCTTGATTGTATGGGATTAAAATATAAGGGTGATTGGCTTTAGTGCAAGTGGAAGATTGAAAGGAATATGCCCTCAAGCTAATCAATTTTTGGGTAGTTCTTTGTCTTCCAAACTCATGTAATGATATTTTTAATAAATAAATAAAGGCATTTATTTCATCATATGCAGTGTCTTATTATTTATTTAAGATTATGATGAACCCCATAAATTAGGGCTATGATTTTAGGATTATGATGAGATCATAACAGTGAGACCTAAAATCTTAAAATCCTAATTTAAATATTTCTAGTCGATGGGACATTGAGTTAGGGATCAATGTTTTTCGGTAAGACTAGCACATTCTTTGTATGCTCGATTGAGAGGATGATTGATCTCACAATAACTTATGTATGACACTAATACAAGAATATGGGTGCTCATTAGAGAATGAGTTCACTGAATTGATCCAAATCGAGAATATTTAATGGAGTCTTATCTACATGTCAATAGATGGTTCTCATAGTGGAATTTGTGCATGTAATCCTTTGACCTGAAACTACCATAGAATCTTATATATATAAATCCATATTTTGGTTCATACTCATTCATGACTTAGTTATGTACGGGATGATCTGGATATGGTAGATTATATATATGAAGGTTGTGAGTAGGTTAACATGGAATCGATCACTCCTGGTAAGAGGAAATTGCATCTTACCTACTTCAAACAAATGATGATTCGGGAAAACTTTGATCAAAGCATGATGAAAATTAGAAATGGTTTATAATATTTTATTAAATGAATCATCATCATAAGATTGAAAGAAAAATGAATATGATATTAGGATTGACATATTTTCATACCCAGAGTCATATTCAGGATGCCGGGAGATCGAAGGATCTAGTTGCATAGTAATTTTCACTGAAGGATATTTTTGGTATTTCCATCAAAATTTTACATCTTTTAGAAAGTCAAGATACATTGCTAGATGTCAATCATGTCTTGTGGGTTTGATAAAATTAAAATTTTAATTTGATCATTAAATTAGAAAGTGTTCTAAATTAAGTAAAATTGGATTGGCTAGTTTTGACCTAAATCAGTTTGGTTGAGTTCTAACCAGATTAGGTCAAATCACACCCAACTCACTATTGATTAGATGTGAAACCCAATGGGTCACATACAAAGAGAATTGATTAAGGATCTAATTGGATTAGACCATGTTTGCAAGATGAACATGCTAGCACATATAGCAAACGGTAGCACCTAGATTTGAATTGGATTCGAATCGGCTTCCAATTTGGGCTAATTATGGTCTGATTTGAGCCAAATAGGATTTGGCCTTGAATTGGATTAACCTAGACTGATTGAGCTTTAGTTGGGGTGCTACATCCCTGAATCCCACATGCCAGAGAGTCTCTCTCTTGCACGTAGGAAGTCTTTCATGCGCAAAGAATTTTTGGCACATGGAATTAGTTGGTGCCTACCTTCTTTGACTTTCTTCATTTATTATGTCACATAAATTTTTTAAATAGGTGTGGACATCAGATATGGGGTGTAGAAGAGTCTTTCTGCAGATGAAATAGTCCATTATTATTTTGAGAAGGGACTCTTTGTCGCCTAGGAATACTTGCCACCCAAGACTCCTTGCTGCCCTCTCATCCTTGATGCATCTTGGACCAAGTCAAAGTCCCTTGGGATTTTGACTATTTAAAGTTCATCTCCACACCTTCTTGATGAATGGGCATCCCATTTTAAAGCCATTAGATGGCCTTTTTATCTGATCTAACGGATGAAAATGATGGCGCCATGAATGAAATCCCGCTACCCTTCATAAATAACTTACGTAGAATTAGTTCGAGAGTCCTTCTGCTTTAAGGCACCTCTTGGGCTAAGTCTACATGACATTATTATCTGATGAGGCATGAGATTGGCTGAAGGGACATGAGATAATATTTTGAAAGGGCACGAGAAAATATGTTGGCACCCTTACGTACATTATAAATAAGGGTGCGCACCAAGAGTCCGGGAGGAGTGAAAATTATCTTTCTTTCTTACAAGTATTTTCTATTGTCCAATTTTTTTTTCTTCCCTTCTCTTATCTAGACCTTATCCTTATAAGGATAAGAAGTCATTTTATGACAAAGAGATTAGATAAAAAAAAAATTAAGAAGACAAGAAAAAAGAAAGTGAGGTAAGGAGAGGCAAGGAAGGTGACATAAAGGCTAAGAAATGTCTTGCCCATTTAATTAAACTTCTTATTATTAGAATTTTAATTAGACAAATCAGAGGTGCTGGTGTCTTGATCAAGTCTCTGTGTGGATCAATGTTGGAGGGTGAACACATGGGCACCTGGTGGAACCCATGATGGATTGCTGCCGGCAATTAGGGACAATTTAGGGTTAAGCGATAAAAGGTATGTTCTAATACTTTCTTTTATATTACAAATGTATGTTATATAATTTAATTGCTAATAAGATGGTCCTAGAGTTTGGGTTTGGTTTGTATGATTTCATATTTTTGCTTTAAAATCCATGCTTCCGCCCTGTACACCATTCCTATCATAAGGAACCTATGGAACCCAATCAAATCGAGCCAACCCAGACACTACCTCTTCTACCTCGTAGATCAAAAAGAATTTTTCATCCTTCTAAAAGATACTTAAGTACTATATTAGAAGACATAGAGAAAATGTTCCTCATAGAAAATGGGGTTCATGGTGATGATCCCAAAACCTGTGATGTGGTGATATCAAAGATCGACTCTGAGAAATACTTAGAGGTAATGAGGTCAGAGATGGAATCAATACATTCAAACCAAGTCTAGATCTTGGTAGATCCATCTAAAGGTATAGTACCTATTGGATGTAAATAGATCTTCAAGAGAAAGATAGGTGTCGATGGGAATATAGAGATATTCAAAGCAAGGCTCGTAGCGAAAGGATATAGTCAGCGCGAAGGCATTGATTATCAGGATACTTTTTTGCCAGTAGCCATGCTCAAATCCATCCGCACATTACTTGCTATTGCATTCTATTTCGATTACAAAATATGGCAGATGGACGTGAAAATGATGTTCTTAAATGGATATCTTGAGGAAGATATCTATATGGAATAGCCGCTAGGTTTCACATCCAGTGATAATGATCATAAGGTATGTAAGCTGCAAAGATCCATATATGGACTTAAGCAAGCATCTCAAAGTTGGAATGTTCATTTCAATGATGTAATCAAATCATTTGGATTCATCAAGAACGAGGAGGTGCCTTGTATTTTCAAAAAGATCAATGAAAGTGCTGTTGTCTTTCTCGTACTGTACGTGGATGACATCCTCCTAATTGGGAATGATATTCTCATGTTGGCTATAGTTAAAATGTGGTTGTCTAAGGAGTTTTCTATGAAAGATCTAGAAGTGGCATCCTTTATTATAGAAATTATGGTCTATAGGGATAGACCGAATAGGATACTGGTTCTCTCACAGAAGATGTACATAGAGAAGGTGCTAAAAAGATTTAGCATGAAAAAATCCAAGAGGAGATTAGTGCCCTTCAGACATAGCATTTATCTTTCTAAGAAGATGTGCCCTAGCACATCTTAGGAGATTGAACGCATGAGCAAGATCCATTATACTTTGACAATACAGAGCCTCATGGTGCCATGCTTTGTACATGACCTGATATTGTCCATGCTATGAGTGTCACAAGCAGGTATTGGTTGAATCCAGATGAAGAGCACTGGACTTCTATGAAATGTATCCTTAAGTACTTGAGAAGGACTAAGGATATGTTTTTAGTTTTTGATAATGGAGAACTTGAGGTCTAGGGGTATACAGACTTGAATTTTATGTCGGACATAGATGATCGATAATCGACATCTAGAAGTCTATTTATTTATAATGGTGGAGCTATCAGTTGGAAGAGTTTCAAGTAGATGGTGATAGCAGACTCCACCATGAAAGTAGAGTACATCGCTGCATCAGAGACTACAAAGGAGGCATTCTGGTATGAGAAGTTTGCCACAGAGCTCGGAGTGATGCCATGAGATACCATCCCTCTGTACTGTAATAATAATGGTGCTATAGCCCTAGCTAAGGAGCCAAGGTCTCACCAAAAATCCAAGCAAATCAAGCAGTGATACCACCTCATCCATGATTATCTTGAGAAGGGATACGTCGAGGTCAAGAGAGTAGATATTGCAGATAATGCGGTTGATCCGTTGATAAAGCCATTGAGCCAACAAAAGATCGAAGCCCATCTTGAGAAGATGGAACTTAGATTTGTAGCCAATTGGCTTTAGGTCAAGTAGAGTTTGTTGGATGTATGCCCTAGAAGACAGATTGGCAAAACACTTGTAATAAACTTCTAAGAGCAATTTTATAATTTTGATTATAAATTAATAAAATATTTATTTTCTATCATAATATGTATTTAAAGTGTCTGTGATACATCCTTTGGGTTAATGGTAATGACAGTTCATATTTTCAAGAGTTAAAAATTTAAGACATGAATTCTCATAATTAACTCATAAATTGCTCCTGACCATAGGATCATCATGAGGATGGTGATCGATCCAAAAGATTGGTGTATGATTACTTTCTTAGGATAGATGTATCTTGAGTCTATGGTGTGGAGACACTAGATCGAGAGTATAGGTACTCTTTAGAGAATGAGTACATTGAGCGTGACCATCTCAAGCAGTCATAAGAAAGTCTACATTCTCGTCGATGTTTGGCTCAATGCCTTAGTGGTGTGTCTGGTTCTTTGATCTGAGGTGCATCGACAGTTCATCTTGTGGGTGTTATAGTTTGACTACACCATAACTTGATCTCTTAGCCATTCGAAATCCTGAGATGTATGTTGGCTATAGCATGTTCACTCTAAGAATTGGATTGCACCAATAAGGGATCTATCTACCTTGATAGATGAGGAGTAGCCCTATGATAATCATGACATTGAGTTCTTAAGCCCATGGCCATGGTAGAGTGAAGATGATAAAAAGAGTTTCTATTAGGGTTTCACATTGGATTCGAATCGAATGATTAATTCATATGACAGATATTGGGTTTGATAAGTTTACCTTAACCCTAATCCTATCGGAGCTCAAGATAGAAGAATCCAATCATATAGGTAACTGCATCGAGAGGTTCACTTTCAGTTTTGATGGATTGTCAACATATACTGCTAGGTGTCACTAGTGGATTTTGGGAGCAATTAGAATGATTTTAATGATCGATCATTCTAATTATATGAATCAAAAAAGCTTTGGTCCATCGAAAGGTGTTTCGATGATGTTGATGATAGAGATCATGATATATCTCATTACCATATAGAACTAAACCTAACTAGATCACACAAACAATGGTTTGGATTTGAATGTCATCAATTGAGCTAACTCAATTTGATTGATTTGGATAAGATCCAATCAGGTTCAAGGTAATCATGCTAGTACACGATTGAGCTTGACTTTCTCCTTCTGTATTCTTTTTGATTCATCACAACTGAGTTAAATTTGATTTGACTCATTGAATAAGTTTAATTTCATCTAATTGGAATCTATCCAGGTTAGATTAATTGTAGAAATTATATCCGTTCATGGTGAAATTGGACTAGGGTCAGAAGTTGACCTAATTGAGAGAACTGAGTATCACCTGATCAGAGGCTTCTAAAAAATTCTCTGGAAATAATTTTGCTCTAATTCTTGGATATGTGATTGGGCTCAAATCATACTTTTGGTGAGCCTAATTTCATGATTTTTAGTAGTACCTAGATTAGGTTTCTAATAGAGTTTGATTTGGATCAAACTCTTGAAGGGAGGAATCCCATACGCCATGGACTCCTCCTTATCCTTTCTTCATGCCAACTTGGGAGGAGTTTTGGGTGACAAAACTTGATAAAGATTAGGTGGACAATGTGGGTTATTAGAATGGAGTCCTAGATGATCAAGCAAATGAGTTGCTTGATCACTTAGGAGTCTAGATGGCGCAAGGAACATGTATAAAAACACCTGCACATAAGGTCCTTTGAGAATTCTGATTGCCACATCCATATGCTACCGCCCCTTCCATCTTCCATGCCCCCTTTGATCCTTTCTCTCCCCTTCTTCCATGTACCAAAGGTTGGGCACAAATCAAGGAGGAAGATCCAATCAAATTTGTGAAGAGTTCAGCATTTACGCGATAGTGTTCGTGAGACGGACAAGCTACCTTCAGAAGTTGTTTTGAAGGTTCTTCATATCAGATTTAGATTTAAACTTTAGAGAAAAGATTCATAAGAAGAAGATGTTCAGATCTTGACCGAGTGGATACTAGTAGAGGCTAGGCACGTGCGTGGCTTCTTTCAGAACCTCAGAAAAGATTAGAATCATCGTAGGATAATCAGATTATCCAAACAAGGTAAGAAATTCAATCTAATTTTATTTTATTTTTATTTTAACTTTTAATAATAGATCATCATGATCAGATCTAAGAACTCTTAGATCTGATTGGATCATTTAGAGACTTTTAGAAAAATCCATCCTAGATCTGATCTAATCTGCACGATCCTACAATGGGAAATGAGATTTCCCTTCACTATTTCGGTACGAGTATGTGTACTTGATACAACATAAGTCTGAAGCTTTTAAAAAATTTAAAAAATTTAGACATAAAGTAGAAAAGTAAATCAGAAAGCCCATTAAGATTTTTTGATCAGATCGAAAAGATGAATACCTTAGTCAAAAAATTTTAGACTATCTCAAGGATAATGATATAGTGTCACAATGGACTCCACCTGAAATGTCTTAACTCATTGGGATTTCAGAATGGAGGAATCAAATCCTATTAGATATGGTCTGATCCATAATGAGCTTTGTGAACTTTCTTGATTTTCTTTGGGGATGTAATCTAATGATAGCCATATACCCGTTAATAGGGTTCCATCTAAAACTGTTCCTACCATACCATATGAGATATGACATGGTAAGAAATCAAGCTGAGTCATTTCAGAATTTAGGATTGTCTAGCCTATGTCAAGAGACAACAAGCAGGCAAGTTAGAGTCTTGGTCACTAAGAGCTTGGTTTATCGGATATCCTAGGAAGTCATTAGGATATTATTTCTATATTTTGGAATATCATAATATGATTATGAATCGACATGTCATTTTACTTGAAAAATAGTTTATTCAAGATGGTGGCATTAGAAGATATATAGGACTTGAAGAGAAAGTCTCCAAAGAGTAACATGCCAAGAAACCTATGGAACCCAGTCAGTTTGAGCCAAGCCTCACACCACTTCCTCCACCTCATAGATCAAGTAAGATTTTTCATCCTCCTAAGAGGTACTTGGTACTATTTTAGAGAATATAGAGGAAATGTTCCTCATGAAAAATGGGGTTCATGGTGATGATCCCAAAATCTATGATGAGGTGATATCAAATATCGACTCCAAGAAATGGCAAGAGGCAATGAAGTCAGAAATCGACTCATTGTGCTTGAACCAAGTCTGGACCTTGGTAGATCTACTTGAAGGTATAGTACCTATTAGATATAAAAAGATCTTTAAGAGAAAGATAGGTGCAGATGGAAATGTGGAGACATTCAAGGCTAGGCTAGTGGCAAAAGAGTGTAGTCAACATGAAAGTATTGACTATCAAGATATTTTCTCACTAGTAGCTATGCTTAAATTCATCCACACATTACTTGCTCTTGTAGCCTATTTCGATTATGAAATACGGTAGATGAATGTTGAAATGGCATTCTTAAATGGATATCTTAAGAAAGATATCTATATGGAATAGCTACTTGGTTTCACATCCAGTGATGGTGATCACAAGGTATGCAAGCTACAAAGATCTATTTATGGACTTAAGCAAGCATCTTGGATCTAGATTGCTCATTTTAATAATGTGATCAAATCGTTTGGCTTCATCAAAAATGTGGAGGAATCATGTATCTTCAAAAAGATCAGTGGGAGCACTGTTGTCTTCCTCGTACTGTACATAGATGACATCGTCCTAATTGGAAAAGATATTTTCATGTTGACTTTGGTCAAAGTATGGTTGTCAAAAGAGTTTTCTACGAATGACCTAAAGGTTCTTGATCTAGGATTTTACAGGTAGATCTTGAAACTTTTTCAAGATCTTACAGCAAAAGACTTAAATAAATTAAATATTTATTTAAATAAATATATAAATATCTAGATCTTAAATCTATTGTATAATCAAGACATGATATTAAATTAAAAATTAAAATCAAACAAGAAAGAAAAGGTTGATCAAATCAACCTAGATCTACACTACATCGAATGCATGTATGAAGTTTATAGATCATATCTATTACCTGAGCAAGTTAGACATTCTAACTTGCTGTTCTAGGTTTGAGGATGAAGTCATGATCCGTACATGCATTCGACCACTAGGAGTCATCCATACGAGCCTACAATCTCTGATCTGATGTTCGATGCAGGAAATCAGCACAACATGCTAGTATGGTGCTGATCCTTCTTTAATGATCGATCCGATGCTCCCTTCTTCAAAATTTGGACTCTCCAAAATATGAGAAGGAAGATTAGAGTTTACTGATCTGAGACTCTCTCATAAAAAACTCAAAAAAAAAGGAGAGATTAAAAATAAAATAGCCCTAGAAGAAGACCCTCTTCTTCTTCTCTTTTTTCTCACCTGGACACCTAATTTGGTGCCTATGGAACCCCCAAGCCCAAGGACCCTCTTCCTCTAATTTTTGCACACTCCAAACCTCTCCCAAATCTCTGTATTCCATAAAGAAATCAATACAAAATTCATCCAATAAATAGAGAAAAAGAAGAGTCCAAGTTAGATCAAAATCCTAGACTAGGAATGTCCAAACATGGGAAGTTGTTGGGAAGCCCAACTCTTGGGAGCCTCCTTCATAATTATTGGCATGGACTAGCAAGGGAGGGTGCACAAAAAAGGAGATTATTTTTTTAGAATAAGAGAAGAATTAATTAAAAGAGGGGGCGGTACTTAAGGATAGGTGTTTTGGTCAATAAGGATTCTATCTCATAAAATCCTAAGCAAAACTAACTCCTCTTTTGACTTGGTCTTCCAACAAATTGTCTTATAAGAAAAAGAAAGAAAGAGGGTGTGAGAAGCCATGGGAGTGGAGAATTTTCATGTAAGAAACAAAACAAAAAGGGCATGGGGCATGAGGATCAAGTGGCACAAGTGATAGGAAGTCTTAGTCACACTAGGACTCGTATTTTGACTTGGTCAAACAACATCTTTTAACCAAATAAAATCAAGATTAAACCAATACAATTAAATAAGATCCTAACTCATTTAAAGACATAATTAAATTAAAATAAATTAGATTTAATTCTAATTTATTTTCTAATCAAATTAGAAAATTGGGTTAATCCGAGTCCTAGTTAGACTAGGACTAGTTCTTCCTTGTACTTGACTTATCCAATAAATCAATTGGACTTGATCTAATCAAGTCAAAATTAAATATAATTAAATCATATTTAATTAGATTTGATCTCAATCTATTGGCTTAATCAAATTAAGTCAATTAGCAATTCAATTGCTAATCGATCCTCCTACAACATTTGCACTTGGTTAAACACCAATCGTATTGATTGTTTAACCCTAGAACGATTCTTAATCATTGATCAACCATCCGATCAGATTATAAGATCTAATGTGTGTGACCTCATAGGTCCAAATCTAAGTTGATAGTATAGAAATAAATTTTTATACCAATCAAAATGACCATCTAGCAATGATACCCGATGGTCGGATAGGTCGAAGGTGTAGAACACCATCCTTAGAATCCATATGGATATAGTTTCCATATAATTCATCCCCTTGACCACAATGCTCATAGGACACCTCAGAGTTCAACTGTCAACTCTAATCAGGTTGTCTACATTATATTTTAAAATATTAAATCCACCTAATGGATTATCCTGGCCAAGGTTTTGCTATATTGAAATACCGTGATACATTCTTCTCCAACTCTTGGAGTGGTCAACTCCATCTTGATCACACTCTAACTTTGTAAGTACATGACTGTGCCTAGAAGCCTTTCATTGTTGAATTAGAAATTTAGTTAGTCTGGTACCAAAGCACAGCGAGCTGCTTGTAAGTCATTGAGGTAATCTCAGGTCTAAGGGATACTTATACCTATATCCCATCAGAGATATTCTCGACAGTAGAATGATCTAGAGTTGGTCACGTTCATTGACGATGTATCCATACATCTCACCTATATGCCATACTATTGTCTCCATACTTCTTGATTAAAAGGACAACTAACCAATATGGCATATAGTGATCTATGCTCGATAGACGTTGTTGACCTAATTAATAGCCTATCATTTGATCGTGAACAAATTTAAGGACTAATTGATAAATTCTCTCTTTATCGAAACTAAATAGTCCTATGGACTTTATCATAATAATGGAGTTCATCAGAAGATGTAAACTTGTGATGAAAAAGACGCTAAAATATTTTTATTAATTAATAAATTAATTATAATTATAAAATAGCTTAACCATCAACAGACTGACGATTGGCTTTGGGACATAATTTTCAATAGATTCGATTCCTCCTTTTAGATACACCATTATGCTATGGTGTTTCAAAAGGGGTTCATTATAAGAGAATCTCATTCTCTTCTAGATATGTTAGAAACTCGTTGGAAAGGTATTCACCTCCTCGGTTAGACCAAAGAGTTTTAGTACTCTTTCCAAGTTATTTTGCTAACTCATTTCGATATCGTTTAAATATTTCAAGTGAATCGGATTTACTCTTCATAAGATAGACATATCCATATCTAGATAGATCATCAGTAAATATAATGAAGTAGTAAAATCCACCTTTAGCACCTATGTTCATAGGTCCACAAGCATCAGTAGAAGCTCAATGGCCCGTTCACCTTTTTCAATAAAAGATGATTTGGTCATCTTACCAAGAAGGTAGGACTCATAGATGTTTAATGATTCACAATCATCGATGTCAAGGATATGCTCCTTGACTAACCTATTAATCCTATTCTTGTTTATATGATCGAGCCTTAATGCCGAAGATAGGAATCGATGATATTATCTAGTTTCGGGCATTTGTTTGATGTGTACATTACATTAATAGGTTGTGATAAAATATAAATATCATTTCTTAATTATCCTCACATTACTGTAACATCATTCATAATTATATTATAATAATTTTCTTTTATTAACAAACAATAACTATCTTGGGCCAAAAGCCTAACAGATATTATGTTCATCATAAAAGTTGGACAATAGTAATAGTTACTTAAAATGACATTATTATTTTTAAAGATAAGCTCAATAGTTTCCAATGCTAGGACTGAAACT
This sequence comes from Cocos nucifera, assembly GCA_006176705.1. Taxonomy (NCBI): domain Eukaryota; kingdom Viridiplantae; phylum Streptophyta; class Magnoliopsida; order Arecales; family Arecaceae; genus Cocos; species Cocos nucifera. The sequence goes on from QRFJ01001277.1 coordinate 144,846, forward strand.
TTACTTCCATCCCCAACATTAAGGAATCTTTCATCATTTTTAAACTTTCCACCAATTTGAATTCCATGCAATGAATTACATATGTGAATTGGACTCCCAGTATCTAATACCTAGGTAGATGTATCACAAATAGAGAAATTGCATTATGTTGTCATATAACAGCCTTAACCAGCAACCTCTTGCTGATTTCTCCTGTTTGGCCTATTTAGGTCTGGAGGACCATTTCTCTTTGGGTCTACTTGATTAGGGTTAACACTAGACACCTTGTTCTTAGGTTCTAAATGCTTGCCACTGATTAATAGTGAACGGAGTGGACTAACACTAGCCATTCTATTTATCTGAAAGAAAAATATGAGATCTTATTAGTACTTGAATTAATTAATTTTGAATACTTAGACATTAGTCTAAAGATCCTTTCACTATTTTTAATGAATTGGTGGCCTCTACCTCCAATTCGAGGAATTATACTAACTTTTTAGTGGGTACTGAAATTCACATAGACTACAAATGGACTCGAGAAAAGCTCTGGCCAACCCATGTGCATCTATAGGTAGGTTCACAATCAATTCTTTTTTCAAATAATTTTTAGTATTTAGGTTTTGCCCTAGTTGCCAAATCAATATGTTATGGCCTCCACTAAAAAGGTCTGGTTAGATCCAACCATTAATATGATTGAGTTTGGTGCATCAAACTAATGATGACTAGGCCCAAGGAACACTCAAATCAACTTGATCAGCATTAAGAGAGTGCGACCTAATCATCATATGATGGATAGCAATTCCAATATCTAGATGAACACTAGGTGTAAGGCACCTTCAATGTCCATCTAGAAAATTGGACTTATTACTATTCACCTTAATGAGAGGTGTTGGGGATAAACCCCGCTCCTACCGAAGTCAAGTTCGGTGCCCAGCCTGATGCGGCCAGTACCCATGGAAGAGCTTCAGTGGGTGGGTCTTAGCCGTACCCATTCAGCCGGTCGAACTGCTTAGCGGCCGAGCTCCTCGAACTCCCAGCGGTCGAGCTCCTTAGAACCCATTCAGTCGATCGAACTGCTAAGCGGTCGAGCTCCTTCGAATCCGTTCAGTCGGTCGAACTGCTTAGTGGTCGAGCTCCTTGGACTACCAACGGTCGGGCCTTAGCCAAACCCCTCAACGGCGCGCTTCAGTCGGACTCCCACGAGTGACAAACTCTCTCCATGCCCTTCCAGCCAGACGCCCGCAAGAGCCGAACTCCCTCCAAACATCCCCTTCGGCCGAATTTCTTTAGGAGATGGACTTCTCCCAGACATCCCCTTTAGCCGGCCGAACTCCTCTACGGCCGAGCTCCTCCCGAGCTTTCCCTTCGGCCGAACTCTCCTACAAGTCCAAACTCCTCTGGATGAACTATCGCCATTAGTCTGCAATAGGTGATAAGATCGAATGACATGGCTGCCACTATTGGTGACACCACTCTCTTTGTAACCTGCCCCATGCGGCCCATGACCTGTCAGTATGGCTGTCACTATCCACCTGACGGTGCCATCCTCTCCGTACCGAACTCCATGCTGCCCCAATGGCTCGCTACCAGACGGTATGGCCACCACCATCAATTAAACTCCACCTATAAAGGACCCTCCATATATGCTAACTCTAATATCTAAGCTCTAAGCTCTCCTCTTCTTCTCGAAGCTCAGCGGAACTCATTTCCGAGCACTCCATTCCTGTTGGTCAAAGCTAACTTGATCGTCGGAGGGTCCTACCGGAGCCACCCCCCCACCGACTCCAGATGGAACTTTATTTTACAGCTCTCCGACGGCGACCTCATCAGCCTCCACTCCAGCAGATTTCGATGACGATCAATTTTTGCATCAATAGATTGGCGCTAGAGGAAGGGCTTGAACCTTCGAGGTTTTCTTGTTCTTAAAGGAGTGCTCGGCGATGATTTCTCTCTTCCCTCTCCGGAGATCTCTCTTCTTTCTCACTAAAGTTTTTTTTCAAAGAGAAAATGCCTCCTAGGAGAGCTTCGACTCAGCGATCGGTGGCCTGCACGCCAGGTCCATCTACTCCCATTGCAGTCCCGATGGCCTAGGTTCCATCCGAAGCCACCGCAGATGTAGAGCAGTTCAACCTGCTGGTCAGGTTCATGGCACCACCGAGATGATACAGGCCATGCGACAACCTCCAGTGGAGACTTTGCCAGCAAAACCATCATGAGGATGCGAGGAACCGACCTTAAAGAAGAGCATTTGGGCATACCAATTCTCTTAGGAAGGAGAAACAGAGAGCAAAAGTTTTCCCACAAAAGGTTTCACAAAAAGGGCGAAATGAACTTCGGCGCAAGTGAGGCTGAACTCCCCCTCGAAGCTCATCATCAAGGAAGCCCCGATAAAGGGGCATGAAGTCCTCCCATGGAAGCTTTCACGAAAAAGCGGAACGAAGTTTAGTGCAACCAAGGGCGGAACGAAGTTCTCCCATGGAATGAAGTTCGGCGCAAGTGAGGCCGAACTCCACCTCGAAGCTCATCATCGAGGAAGCCCCGACAAAGGGGCATGAAGTCCTCCTACGAAAGCTTTCGTGGAAAAGTGGAACGAAGTTCGACGCAAGCGAGGGTGAAACGAAGTTCTCCCACGGAATGAAGTTCGACGCAAGTGAGGCCGAACTCAACCTCGAAGCTCGTCATCGGAATGAAGTTCGGTGCATGTGAGGCCGAACTCCACCTCGAAGCTCATCATTAGAATGAAGTTCGGTACAAGCAAGGCCGAACTCCCCCCCTCAAACCACATCATCAGAATGATGTTCGGTGCAAGTGAGGCCGAACTCCCGCTCGAGTATGTCACCAAGAAAACCCCCTACAAAGATTTCATAGGAGGTGAGATGAAGTTCGACCGCGCTCACGACCGCCTTAGGGCAAGCGAGGCCGAACTCCCTCTCGAGTATGACTCCAAGGAAGCCCCGACAAAAGGGTATGAAGTTCTCCCATAGATTTCACAAATGGACGGAATGATGTTCGACCACGCTTACGACCTCCACAGCGCAAGCTAGGCCCGAACTTTTTGAGCTCACCACCAAGAAATTTCCGACAGAAGGGCACGAAGAAGTCCTCCTCCTGAAAGGTTCCGCGACTGCGCCACCCTCAATGCTCCTTGAACTCAAATTCTCATGAAAGTTTAGAACCAGCTGCCAAGAACAGAAGGATTACGGTCTCCCCCAAACAAGCATGATCGAAGCAAGTATTGCCTCTACCATCGCGACCACGGCCACAACACTGAGGAATGCATCCAACTCCGAGATGAAATTGAGAAGCTCGTTAGAAAGGGGCAGCTGGGTAAATTCCTTCGACGCCAGCCTGAAGCAGAAAAAGATTGTCCAAGGGCACTGCCATAACCAAAAACGACAAGGTCGGTTGCCTCATGGTATCATCAATGTTACTCCGAGGAGAAGCTTGGTACATCGGCGATTCGTCATCTCCCAACGACAAAGCCAAGAGAAGCTTGCTCCAAATTGAGAAGGCCAGCATGAGATAGAGGAGGTCAGCCGGCCCGAGACTTACTACCAGAAAGGACTTGAAGGAGCAATGCCCTCACAACCCTAAAATAGGAATGTGCTGCGAGTAACTTTCCCTTGATAAAATTCTCTCCCAACAAATAATACTGTTTCTGGGTGCCAAAACTATGTGATGATAGGGAAGAAGCAGTCGATAGTTGCCGTGTTAGGAACAGGAGGAGAACCTCATCCTAACTCGAGTAGGTCAAAGATCTTCAACCTCGGCCAGCAATAAGATCTATCCCAAGCGATTGAGTCAACCCCGGCTAGAGATAAGATCTCTCCCGAGCAAAGGCCTCATCCACAAAGGATGAGATGGGGGCAGAGGCCCTGACAACGGCCCTTATGTGCCCCCACAGCCCATTAGGAACAGGAGGAGAACCTCGTCCTCGAACGCGAGCAAAGTTGAAGGCCTCATTCACAAAGGACGAGATGGGGGAAGAGGCACAGACGACGGTCTGAATGTGCCCCTATAGCCCATTAGGAACAGGAGGAGAACCTCATCCTAACGCGAGCAACAACCTCGGCTAGAGATAAGATCTCTCCCGAGCAATCGAGTCAACCTCGGCTAGAGATAATATCTCTCCCAAGCGATCGTGGACAACCTTGACCAGAGATAAGATCTCTCTCGAGCGACCGTTGACAACCTCGACTTAGAGATAAGATCTCTCCCGAGCGATCATTGACAACCTCGGCTAGAGATAAGATCTCTCCCAAGCGATCGTGGACAACCTCGGCCAGAGATAAGATTCTCTCGAGCGACCGTTGACAACCTCGGCTAGAGATAAGATCTCTCCCGAGTGATCATTGACAACCTCGGCTAAAGATAAGATCTCTCCCAAGTGATAGAGTCAACCTCGGCTAGAGATAAGATCTCTTCCGAGCGATCGAGTCAGCCTCGACTAGAGATAAGATCTCTCTCTCGAGCGAAGGCCTCGTTCACAAAGGACGAGATGGGGGGAGAGGCCCTGACAGCGGCCCTTATATGCCCCCATAGCCCGTTAGGAATAGGAGGAAAATCTCATCCTAATGCGAGCAACAACCTCGGCTAGAGATAAGATCTCTCCCGAGCGACCATAGACAATCTCGGCTAGAGATAAGATCTCTCCGAGTGACCGTTGACAACCTCGACTAGAGATAAGATCTCTATCGAGCGACCGAGTCAACCTTGGCTAGAGATAAGATCTCTCCCGAGCGATCGTTGACAACCTCGGACAGAGATAAGAGATTCTCCCAAGCGATAGAGTCAACCTCAGCTAAATATAAGATCTCTCTCCGAGCGATCGAGTCAACCTCGGCTAAAGATAAGATCTCTCCCGAGCGAAGTCCTCGTTCATAAAGGATGAGAAGAGGGGAGAGGCCCTGACAGCGGCCCTTATGTGCCCCCATGGTCCGTTAGGAACAGGAGGAGAACCTCATCCTAACGTGAGCAACAACCTCAACTAGAGATAGGATCTCTCTCGAGCGACCGAAGTCAACCTCGGCTAGAGATAAATCTCTCTCGAGCGATCATGGACAACCTCGATCAGAGATAAGATCTCTCTCGAGCAACCATTGACAACCTCGGTTAGAGATACGATCTCTTCTGAGCGACCGAGTCAACCTCGGCTAGAGATAAGATCTCTCCTAAGCGATCGTTGATAACCTTAGCTAGAGATAAGATCTCTCTCGAGTGATCGAGTCAACCTCGACTAGAGATAAGATCTCTCCCTAGTGAAGGCCTCATTCACAAAGGATGAGATGGGGGGAGAGGTCCTGACAGCAGCCCTTATGTGCCCCATGGTCCGTTAGGAATAGGAGGAGAACCTCATTCTAACGCGAGCAACAACCTCGACTAGAGATAAGATCTCTTCCGAGCGATCGAGTCAACCTCGGCTAGTGATGCGAGAGCATCCGAGACTACTGATCAATCCTTAAGTCCTGAGCAGATTCCTTCGGCAAAACAAACACTATCGGTACTTATTCATGCCAAGACTAACTTCGGTTACAACTTGCTTCGATGGGTTAAGGAATGATGATACCAATATCAAAATTCATTGCTGATCGATGATATATCAAAGGGGAGTTATTCAGAATAAGTTCCATAGTGATTTAATGCTCTTTGGAAGTAGATATTTGCTAGTTATTGTTGGTGGACGAATTTTGAAGGCTGAAGAGATAAGACTCCTAGTCCCCATGTCATTTATTGCATTCCCTAGTTCCTAGACCTTTAATGCTATTTCAGTTTTGTTTAGTCTTTAATGTTTGGGTAGTTCCCATGTTGTTTTCAATTCTGAGTCTAATATCTATATAATGAGACATATTCTCATTTTGTAATCAGACTGGTTGAATGAATGAAAATTCCTCTTTGTGAGTTGAATTATTATCTCAATTCTTTATCCAACGTCCTTGGTGGTGAATCAAACAGTTCTTTATCCTTGGCCGGTGGAATTTCCTTTAAGCCTTGGTGGTGAACTGCAACTATCTCGGTCCTTTATCCTTGGCTGGTGGCTTGTGCCTTTAGGCTTAGGTGATAAACCTTCCATATCCTCGAGTTACACACATCCCCACAAATACAGTGCCTCATCCACTTCCTCCCAGAATCGCTCACTCTACAGAGCTTATTTGTGGAAACTCAAAACACAAAAGTTGTAGATCTACGAGTCCTTGATCCGTGACTTTTGGAATTGGGTCAATCCAACCTGTATTGAGGAAGTTACGCCCATTTTCCCAAAATCGCGCAATCCTGAAATTTTCTGTTCGGAGTCACTCGCCCACGCACACATCAAGTTGGTATCAGAGCTCAAGGTTGAACTTATCTTGAGTGATTCCTTTGTAATGTTATCTTCTACTTATCATGGGTGACGAACAAGTTCCACAAGGCTTGACTTTGGAGCAAGCACACGACCTAAGGCGAGATCGTGCTATAGAGAATCTCCAAAGGCAAATGGAGCGAGTTCTCAATCTCCTAGAGAACCCGGCAAGACAAGAGCAACCAGCAAGGCATCCCGATGTTCAGCGACACCATGACAATTCAGATTCGCATCATAATTCTAATGATGATTCTAATTCCACTGGAGGCAACTCTAGTGCTTTTGAGCACCGAGTTCGGAGAAGAAGAAGAAGACACCATGAGAATGACCGTGAGATTAAAGCAAATGCACCTGAGTTCGAAGGTAGTCTCAATCCTGACAACTTTGTTGATTGGCTCCATGCCATTGAACGAGTTTTTGACTTCAAGTCCTACTCGGATGAGAAGAGGTGCAAGGTCGCTATTCTGAAACTTACTAAATATGCTTCTCTATGGTGGGAGAATTTAAAGCATCAGCGAGCTAGAGAAGGGAAAAGCTGAATCAAGTCTTGGGATAAACTCAAGAAACTTATGAAGAAGAGGTTCTTGCCCGATACCTATAAGCAAGATCTGTTTCTCAAGTTGAATTCCCTAAGACAACAAGGGATGAGTATTGAAGAATATATTCGTGAGTTCGAACAACTCATGATGAGGTGTGAAGTTCCAGAAGTTCCCGAGCAAACCATCGCTCGATTCCTTGGTGGCATGAATCAGGAAATTGCTGATTTGGTTGAACTTCAGCCTTATTGGTCCTTCGAAGATGTTTGCAAGCTAGCAATGAAGGTTGAGAAACAACTAAAGAGTAGCAAGAGGTTTTCTTCCAGAACCTCCTCGAAGGGGACATCCTATTTTAGGGGTGCTTCCTCAAGCAAATATGAAGGTGTTTCGTCGAAAGCTAAGGGTAAAGAGAAGTTGGTGGAACCCATCAAGAAACAAAACAGCAAGAAAGTTGATGGTTGACACAAGGAAGTGTTTTAAGTGCCATGGCTATGGGCATTTGCAAGCTAATTGTCCAAATCGGAGAGTTATGACTCTTCAAGAAATTGAGAAGATCGATTTGGAACTCAAAGAGGCCAGCGATGAACATGACCAGAATGATTCTGAAGCTAAAGAATCCGAGAATATCGTTGAAAAAGCTGATGATGGCGAGTTGTTGGTGATACGAAGAGCATTACATGCTGAGATATCTCCCGAAGAGAATGAGCAAAGGGAGAACATCTTCCACAACCCGTTGCACTATTAACGGAAGGTGTGTACGATGATTATCGATGGAGGAAGCTGCACCAATGTCGCCTCGACAACCATGATTGAAAAACTGAAGCTACCAACATCGAAACATCCTCAACCTTACAAGCTTCAGTGGCTTAGCAAAGGAAGTGATGTGAAGGTAAACCAAACGAGCCCTTATATCATTTTCCATTGGGAAGAATTATCGAGATGAAGTTCTGTGCGATGTTATTCCCATGGATGCTTGTCACTTGTTGTTAGGTAGACCTTGGCAATATGATAGAAAGGCTGTACATGATGGGCATAAAAACACATACTCTTTTCACAAGGAATGAAAATGCACTACTCTTGAATCTTTGAAACCGAGCATGCTACATCGAAATCAACCTGGGAGGGAAACACTAGTAAGGAAAATCTTTTCTTGTGTAAAACACAGGTTGAGAGAGCCATTACCAAATAGAAAAATGTATTTGCTTTGCTTATGGTTGAGAAAAAGAGTGAGAAAGAGAGACCTATACATCCGAAAATGCATTCCTTGTTAAGAGACTTTGCAGATGTGTTCCCGAAGAATTGCCATCTGGATTACCTCCAATAAGAGGTATTGAGCACCAAATTGACTTGCTGCCTGGTGCCCCTCTACCGAAACAAAGCAGCATATAGATGCAACCCGGAGGAAACAAAGGAGTTGCAAAGACAAGTCAATGAACTTATCGACAAGGGATATGTTCGAGAAAGTATGAGCCCATGTTCTGTTCCGGCTCTACTCATACCAAAGAAGGATGGAACATTCAGAATGTGTGTCGATAGTCGAGCCATCAACAACATCACTATTAAGTATAGGTATCCTATACCTAGACTTGATGATATGCTTGATGAATTATATGGTTCTACTGTGTTTTCGAAGATAGATTTGCGAAGTGGCTATCACCAGATCCGAATGCGGGAAGGAGATGAGTGGAAAACAGCTTTCAAGACTAAGGGAGGTTTATATGAATGGTTGGTTATGCCATTCGGACTTTCTAATGCTCCAAGTACTTTCATGAGGCTTATGAACGAGGTTCTTTGTTCCTTTATTGGTCGATTTGTTGTTGTATACTTTGACGATATCGTTGTTTATAGTCGAAGCGAAGAGGAGCATATTTCTCATCTGAAACAGGTCTTTAAAGCCTTGAGAGAACAGAAGCTTTATGCCAAAACGGAGAAGTGTGAGTTCTTCTCTTCCAGCATTATATTCCTTGGATATGTGGTTTCGAAAGATGGAATTTCCATTGATCAATTGAAGGTGGATGCAATGAAAACCTGGCCAGTTCCGAAATCCATTACCGATGTAAGGAGTTTTCATGGCCTTGCTTCTTTCTATCATCGTTTTGTGAAGAACTTCAGTACAATCATAGCCCCTATCACTGAATGCATGAAGAAGGGTTCTTTTGAATGGACAGGAGCTGCTCATGACGCTTTTGAGCTCATCAAATAGAAGCTATGTGAGTCCCCCGTTCTTGCCCTTCCTAATTTTGATAAAGTATTTGAAGTTGAATGTGATGCAAGTGGAGTTGGCATTGGAGCTATTCTTGTTCAAGAACAAAGACCATTGGCATATTTCAGTGAAAAGTTAACTGATTCGAAGAAGAACTACTCAACTTATGATAAGGAGTTCTACACCATTGTGAGAGCTCTTGATCATTGGAGTAATTATTTGAGGCCTAAACAGTTTGTACTTCATTCTGATCATGAGGCTTTGAAGTTTATTAGTGGCCAACGCAAGCTCAACTCAAGGCATGCCAAATGGGTAGAATTTCTTCAATCCTTTTCTTTCGTTTCGAAGTATAAACCTGGCCATACTAATGTTGTTGCGGATGCTTTATCAAGAAGATACTGTATGCTTGCTGTTCTTGATTCTAGAATTCTTGGTTTTCAATCCATGAAAGAACTATATTCTGAAGACCCGGAGTTCTCTACTATTATCGATAGTTGCAAACATGGAATTCAAGGTACATATTCTCTCCAAAATGGCTTCCTTTTCAAGGGAAATCGATTATGTGTGCCGAAGAGTTCATTTAGAGAATTATTGATCCGAGAAGCATATGGTGGAGGTTTGGCTGGTCACTTCAGCGTGAACAAAACTCTTGAAATCCTTCAAGAGCACTTTTATTGCCAAAGATGAGTGGAGAGGTACATGCTATCATCTTGAGGTGTGCAACTTGTCAAAGAGCAAAGAGTCATTTCCATCAAGGACTGTATACTCCCCTCCCAGTACCATTACAGCCTTGGGAAGATGTGAGCATAGATTTTATTGTGGCTCTTCCAAGAACTCAGAGGGGAAAAGATGCCATTATGGTGGTCGTTGATCGGTTTTCTAAAATGGCTCATTTTATTCAATGTCACAAGACGGATGATGCATCTCATGTGGCTGATCTTTATTTCAAGGAGATCATTCGCCTTCATGGAGTACCAAAGACCATTGTATCTGATCATGATTCTAAGTTTTTAAGTTATTTCTGGAAGACCTTATGGAGAATGCTTGGAACCAGACTTCTATTCAGCACCACTTGTCATCCTCAAACTGATGGCCAAATGGAAGTAACCAATCGCACTCTCACTACATTACTTCGAGGAATGGTTAGTAAATCTCTAAAAGATTGGAATTTGAAGCTTGCACATGCTGAGTTCGCTTATAATCGATCACCGAGTTATACTACTGGTCGATCACCCTTCGAAGTTGTGTATGGAATCAATCCGCTCACACTGATTGATTTAATTCCTATTCCATCCAATTCACAAGTGAACTTTGATGGCAAAGAGAGAGCTGAATCAATGAAAAAACTCCATGAGCAGATTCGAAGCAAGATCGAGAAGGCTAACGAGTCTTATAGGAAGAAAGCTAATAAACATCGGAGGAAGGCTCATTTCCAACCAGGTGATCTTGTGTGGTTACACTTAAGGAAGGAAAGATTTCCTTCTCAGCGGAAGAATAAGCTTATGCCTAGAGCTGACTGTCCATTTGAAGTTCTCGAGAGAATTGGCGAAAATGCTTACAAGATTGATCTTCCTGGAGAATATGGAGTTTCGGCAACTTTTAATGAAGGTGATCTTTCTCCTTACTTGGAGGATGATGACTTGTCAGATTTGAGGACAAATCTCAAACAACCCGGGGGGAATGATGCTGGAGCATCCAAGACTACTGATCAATCCTTAAGTCCTGAGCAGATTCCTTCGACAAAACAAACACTATCGGTACTTATTCATGCCAAGACTAACTTCGGTTACAACTTGCTTCGATGGGTTAAGGAATGATGATACCAATATCAAAATTCATTGCTGATCGATGATATATCAAAGGGGAGTTATTCAGGATAAGTTCCATAGTGATTTAATGCTCTTTGGAAGTAGATATTTGCTAGTTATTGTTGGTGGACGAATTTTGAAGGCTGAAGAGATAAGACACCTAGTCCCCATGTCATTTATTGCATTCCCTAGTTCCTAGACCTTTAATGCTATTTCAGTTTTGTTTAGTCTTTAATGTTTGGGTAGTTCCCATGTTGTTTTAAATTCTGAGTCTAATATCTATATAATGAGACATATTCTCATTTTGTAATCAGACTGGTTGAATGAATGAAAATTCCTCTTTGTGAGTTGAATTATTATCTCGATTCTTTATCCAACGTCGTTGGTGGTGAATCAAATAGTTCTTTATCCTTGGCTGGTGGAATTTTCTTTAAGCCTTGGTGGTGAACTGCAACTATCTCAGTCCTTTATCCTTGGCTGGTGGCTTGTGCCTTTAGGCTTAGGTGATAAACCTTCCATATCCTCGAGTTACACACATCCCCACAAACACAGTGCCTCATCCACTTACTCCCAGAATTGCTCACTCCACAGAGCTTATTTGTGGAAACTCAAAACACAAAAGTTGTAGATCTACGAGTCCTTGATCTATGACTTTTAGAATCGGGTCAATCCGACCTATATTGAGGAAGTTACGCCCATTTTGTCAAAATCACGCAATTCTGAAATTTTCTGTTCGGAGTCACTCGCCCACGCACGCATCAGTTAGAGATAAGATCTCTCCCGAGCGACCGTGGACAACCTCGACTAGAGATAAGATCTCTCTCGAGCGACTGTTGATAACCTTGGCTAGAGATAAGATCTTCCTGAGCGACGAGTCAACCTTGGTTAGAGATAAGATCTCTCGAGCGACCGTTGACAACCTCGACCAGAGATAAGATCTCTTCCGAGCGAGAGTCAACCTCGACTAGAGATAAGATCTCCCCCGAGCGAACATCTCAACATCGATTGGAGAGCTTCAACTTTGACCTCAACTAGAGATAGGATCTCTTCCGAGCGACCGTGTCAACCTCGGCTGGAGAGCTTCAACTTCAACCACGGCCAGAGATAAGATCTCTTCCGAGTGGTCGTGACAACCTCGGCCAAAGATAAGATTGGAGACAATCTCATCCTGAGATCAGATCTCTCCCAAGCGCCCATATTAACCTCGGCTGCTGGAGACAATATCGCCTCCAAGGAGCTCAACCTTCGACCTCGATCGCAGCGGATGAGGCCTACCTCAAACTCGATTGGAGATGAGATCTTCCCCGGGCCTCAACTTCGACATCAACTTTGATTGGAGATGAAATCTCCCCTCCAAGCTTCAACCTGAACCAGCACGGAGTCCAAAAGAGTACTTCGACAGTCATCTTTTCTGCACTCCCTTTCCTCAAGTTTTGAACTCGGAAGTGGGGGACTATTGTTGGGGATAAACCTCGCTCCTATCGAAGTCAAGTTCGGTGCCCAGCCTGATGCGGCCAGTAGCCATGGAAGAGCTTCAGCGGGTGGGTCTTAGCCGTACCCATTCAGCTGGTCGAACTGTTTAATGGCCGAGCTCCTCGAACTCCCAATAGTCGAGCTCCTTAGAATCCGTTCAGTCGGTCGAACTACTTAGCAATCGAGCTCCTTTGAACCCGTTCAACCGATCGAACTGCTTAGCGATCGAGCTCCTTGGACTCCCAACGATCGGGCCTTAGCCGAACCCCTCAGCGGCGAGCTTCAGTCGGACTCCCGCGAGTGACGAACTCTCTCCGCGCCCTTTCAGCCAGATGCCTGCAAGAGCCGAACTCCCTCCAAATATCCCCTTTGGTCGGATTTCTTCAGGAGCCAGACTTCTCCCAGACATCTCCTTTAGCCGATCAAACTCCTCTACGGCTGAGCTTTCCCTTCGGTTGAACTCTCCTACAAGTCCAAACTCCTCTGGACAAACTATCGCCATCAGTCTGCAATAGGAGATAAGACCGAACGACATGGCCGCCACTACTGGGACACCACTCTCTCCGTAACTAGTCCCAAGCGGCCTATGACCTGCCAGTATGTTGTCACTATCCACCTGACAGCACCTTCCTCTCCATACCGAACTCCATACGGCCCCAATGGCTCGCTACCAGACGGTATGGCCGCCACCATCAATTAAGCTCCACCTATAAAGGACCCTCCAGATATGCTAACTCTAATCTCTAAGCTCTAAGCTCTCCTCTTCTTCTCGAAGCTCAGCGGAACTCATTTCGGAGCACTCCATTCCTATTGGCCAGAGCTGACTTGATCGTCGGAGGGTCCTATCGGAGCCAACCCCCCACCGGCTTCGGACGGGACTTTATTTTACAGGTCCTCGATGGCGACCTCATCGGCCTCCACTCCAGTGGATTCCAGCGACGACCAGTTTCTGCATCAATAAGAGGCTATGATTCGATTATCCCCATAACTTAGTCATTTTAAGGACCTAATAATTTAGAGAATTTTGGTTACATATGATTTGAGGATAAAAAGGACATGGACCAATTTTCTCCCACTGACTTCATCAAGTTAAATCCTTCCACTGACTTTACCAGGTCAATTGGTTAGGACTAGGATCAATTTTGGTCCATGGGTACCTTATTTAGTCTTACTAATTGAAATCAATCAAACTGATTCCAAGTGACATGGGTCAGCTCGAATCACTAAGTGATCTAAATCAAATCCTAATCGACCATGTCGGTCAGGTAAGTAAGATTAGTGGAAGGGATATGCCATTAATACATCAAAGATCGAATCAGTGCGAGTAGCCCTCAATTAAAAATCACTGGTCTTGACTACCAAACTTATCTTAGACACGAATTGGATAATTAGATTCAATCTGATAAACCTAGTAATTTCGGGCTCGACCGTGTAGCCATGAATCAAGTCCATATTTATTTTTGTTAAAGACATGGACTCATTCAACTACAACTATTGTAATTGAGTCTAAATAGTCCTTAACCAAATCTAAATCAATATTTTGTTAGATTTGATCAATTACACTAAATTAGTCCATTCTTTAACTAACCTTAGGTCTAACTCAATTAATGGATCTAATTTATCTAACCCAATAACCTACATTTTATGATTAATGACTTAGGATCCTTAATTCATAATTCTAGATCCTAATTAAACATACTTAATTCTTAATTAAGTTTTTGGACTGAGGGTTGGAGTTTGGCATTTCAAAAAATATTTTTTAAAATTTTGAAAGGTTCAACATAACTTAGCACTACTTGTCAAATGGGTTGACCTATTTTAAAAATTGGGTCGGCTCATTTCACAAACAGCACTAGTTGTAGGTTTTAATCTAGATCTATGTATAATACATAAAAAATTATGAATCAAATTAGAGCTAATCTAAACTCTTATTCATGATTAAAAAATAGATCAAAATCATACGATCAAATTATAAAAATTACTAGATCAAATATAAAATTTTATAATTTAATGATCTAGATTAGAACGTATCAAGATGACCCATACTATTGAGGTAAACCCCATAGTAGGACAACCTATGGTCTGTGTGATCATGTTATTTTATTTTTAGATCTAAAAAATCAAATTATTATTTAGATCTAATTTAAAAAATAATCTAAACAAGAATATAGATCACACTAAATAACCTAGATGTTCTGATACAATTACTGGAAAACATGTAGGATTTCAAGCTCTACTTTTGAAATTTTTTCAAAAATTAATTATAACAAAACTAAAAATTAATCTAATTAATTTACAAAAGCTATAGATCTAATCTACAAAACCTATAATACCAGGATCTGATATGATATATACATGCATGCAATTAAATATGAAAATTAGAATAATGAATGGTAAAATATTTTTACAATACTACGTGTTCAGAACATGTTATCTTACATGGATAGATGATCTCCGTAATCAAGTCACCACTGATGTGAACACCAGGTAGACCTAATTATTGTAATATAGCTACACACACATCTGACCTCTATAGATGGTCCACACGAGGTCCTGATCTCGATCGGCTCCTCCTGAGTGCTTGCTCAATGAAGAATGCTCCTGATAGCAAAATCTAATTGAACAATTTTGATCTCCCTCCACCAAAACTTAAGATGCTCTAAATCAGTAGGATGGGTAGAAGAGAGAATGAGGAAGTACTCAAAAAAATTTCATGAAGATCTGATGCTCAGATCTTGTGAAATCAAAATAGAAATCCTAGATCAAGATCTAGAACAGCACAACAATCAAACATTGGTGCCTAGTTTTCTCTCCTAATTTTTCTTCTCAAATTTTTTTATTATTTTTTTCAGGCTATGGAAGGGCCCATGAACTAGAGGAGAGGAGTCTCAAAAAATCATGCACCCAAAAAAAATTCCACAAATTTTATAGAGGGTGCACAAGTCAAAATGGCATGTGGAAGAGTTGGGATGAAGTGGTTTGCTATTTGAATTCAAATCCCATTTCAATTCAAATTGCATCCAGATCAAGCCACCCATTTAGGATGTGAGAAGGGAGGGTGAAATCCTTCTTTTGTGTGAAAAATAATTCATGAGAATATCTTTCTCGTGGAGAGAAAAATGGTACAAAGAGGGTGAGGTGGCACATGTAAGACTAGGTCAAACTAGTCTTAGAGTCTCCCATCCAATTAAACCAACCCAATCCAAATTGGTTAGGACCAATTAGACTAGATTAAACTCAACTAATTTAGACTCAATTATGCTTAGTTAAATTTTAATCAATCAAAAATTAATTAAACCCAATTTTTGATCAAATCAAGCATCAAACTTCCTCAGCGATTAGGTTATCACATAACCTAATCAGATCAATTCCAACTGAATCCAATTTAATTGGACTTGATCTAAAAATAATTACTCAATCAAATTAAGTTAATTAATGATCAAATCACTAATTAAAACTTACATAAATATAGAGTCCAAATCTAATAGATATTCGAATAATAGTGTTCCATCAAAATGAAACTCTTGATCGAAGAGTCCCAAACCAGTAGGACTCATGATCCTGGTATCTGAAATGAGTGGAAGTTGTGATCACAGTATCTAGACTCTCAATCATAGAGTCTTAGATAAGTTGAACTCAGAGTCCTAGAGTAGTAGAACTCTTGGTCAAAGAGTCCCAGTCCAGTGGGACTCTTGACCATAGAGTTTCAGTCTAGTGGGACTCTTCACCAGCAATTAGATTAGGTAGGAACCTCTAGTGTGCGTAACCCCACAGATTTGAACCTAAGTTGGTAGTATAGGAATCTCTTTCTATACTAATTAAAGTGACCATCTAGCAATGGTATCCGACATTCGGATAGGTCGAATAGTCGTAATTACAATACTTAGAACCTACGTGAATATGGTTACCGCATAATTCATCCCTTTGATCTCTATATATAGGATTACTCAGAGTTAAGCTATCAACCCTAATAAGTACATCCAAATCAAGTTTCAAAGTAATTAGTCTTGTGAGCCCTCACTAGGACTATGCTGGCTAAGGATTTGCTAAATTGAAACATAATTTAATATAGCTCCTGAAATCAGGAGTGGTCAATCCTATCTTGATACACGCATTGACTCTTCAAGTACTTAACTAGGCCCAGAAATCTTCTATCATTGAATTAAAAATTTAGATAGTCCGGCATCAAAGCATAGTAGTTGCTTGGAAGTCACCTTGGTGATCTCAGGTCGGAGGGACATTTATACCAATATTTCATCAGAGCAAATCTTGATAATAGAAAGGCTCTAAAGTTGGTCACATTCAGTATAGATGTATCCCTACATCTCACCTGCATGTCATACTCATGTCTCCACACTCCTTAGTTAAGAGAATAATTAACCCATATGGCACACAATGACCTACACTCGATAAACATTATCGTTCTTGGTAACAACATATCATTTGATCGTGAATAGGTTTAAGGACTAAATGACAAATTCTCTTTTATCGAATCTAAATAGTCTTAAGAACTTCATCACAGAAGAGTTCATTATAGAAAGATGCACAAGAGTGAAGAAATACCAAAATAATAATTTTATTTATTTAAAATTTAAATATAAATTATATTCAGCTCAATCATTTACAACCTAGATGATTGATTTTATGATACATTTTCCAATAATCAAATCATCAATAGGATAAATTATTTACCTAAAATCAGGTAACAATCATTGTTTCAAATTTATTTTTATTTTAGTTTTTGATATCAGATCATACCAATCACATCTGAGAATTCTCATATTTAATCGAATCTAGATAGAAAATTTTTGAAATTCTGCTACAGATTTGATCAGATCAGATCGATCCAATAGTAGAAAAATCATTTTTTTTTTCAATAAATGCATATTATATGATTTTAATTTAATAAGTAGATTCTGGGTTAGGGTTCGATTTTTGGATTTCATTAAAAATACTTTGAAGTCCATGCTTTTGCCCTGGTCATCAAATTCTACATTTGCTACATCTTATATGAGAACAAGCTATACAAGAGATCTTATTCCTTGCCACTCCTCAAATGCTTCCAACAGTCTGAAGCTAGTTATGCTCTAATGAAAGTTCAAGATGGAGTATGTGAAAACTATCTTGGAGCTAGATCATTATCCTACAAGCTACTTCGATAAGGATATTATTGGCCCACTATATAGTAGGATGCAGTCAACTATGTAAAAAAATATGATTGGTACCAAAGAAATGCCAATGTCCAAAGGCAACTGACTTCGTTGCTCCCACCCTTAAGCACTCCATTGCCATTTGCACATTGAAAAATGGATAAACTTGGACCATTTCCCATTGCATCTAGATCGCAAAAATTTTTCTTAGTGGTGATAGACTACTTCACCAAGTGGGTTGAGGTTGAACCTTTAGAAAAAACTATCGAAGTTAAAGTTCAGAACCTTATTTGGAGGTCAATTGTGTGTAGATTTGGTCTATCATGAACATTGATCACTGACAACGGATAGCAGTTTATAGGAGCAAAATTTATTGAATTTTGTAAGGGCTTGAATATCTCTCATCATTTTAGATTTGTAGCCCACCCACAGACAAATGGTGAGACTGAAGTAACTAACAGAACCCTACTGCAAGAGATAAAGGCAAGACTTGAGCAGGGAAAGGGAGCATAGGTGGATGAGCTCAATCATGTACTCTAGGCTTATTAAACAACTCAGATGTCACCTGTGAGAGAAATTCTATTTGCTCTGACTTTTGGGACTGAAGTGATCATTTAGGTCAAACTTAGGCTTCCCTTGGTGCGAGTTGAAAGCTTCAATGAACAAAGCAATTCATAGGATCTTAGGGCAAATCTTGATTTATTGGAAGAAAAATGAAAGAATGCTTAAATTCGGATGGCAACCTACAGACAAAAAGTATCTCGATATCATAATTCAAGGGTTAGGAGTAAAACTTTCAAGGTCGGAGATCTGGTGCTACGTCAAGTAGAGGCTTCTTTGATGGAAAATATGTAGGATTTCATGCATGAATTTCAAAACTTTTTTGAAATGTAATGTAGTAAAAGTTATAAATTAAATCATTTAATCTACAAATGCATGTAATCAAATTACTAAACTCTACAACTAGGATCTATAACATTTCATATTATATTTTAAATCAAAAGAATAAATATTTTGATATTGATCAAATCAATACCCTTGATCTAGAATGATTCTAGATCTACAACCTAGATCGCATCTAGGTGAGAGAAGAGATCAAATCTCTTACCTTCATGTGGGTTGAGAACTCCATAATTGATTCTCATTATTGTCTTTGGAGCCACACATGCATCCGACCTCTATAGGTGATCCACATAAGGTTGCAACAAAATTGAAGGTTTATCAAACGAAGATCCACTTGAAGTGCTAGCTTCTTGCAGATCCCTCCTGATAGTTAATAAAAAATTTATTCTTCAGATCTCTTGGACACTCCAAGAGATGAAGAAGAAGAGAAGGATTAAGGAAGAAATCTAACACTTGGATCTCTTAAAAGTTAGAAAATAAATAGTTAAGAAAGATCATAAGAGAAGACACATCTTCTCTTCTCAAGACATCAATCATTGATGTTCTAAACAGATATACATTACTGGACAAGAGGAGACCATTGTTAGATATGTGTGCCCTAGAAGTCAGAATTGGCTGACACTTGTAATACACTTCTAAGGGCAAAATTATAATTTTTACTATAAATAATAAAATGGGTTATTTTATATCACATAAGTGTATTTAGTGTCTGCGATACATCCTTTGAGTTAATGGTAATGATAATCATATTTTCAAGAGTTAAAGATTTAAGACATGAATTTTCATTTATTAACTCATAAAATGCTCCTGACCGTAGGATCATCATGAGGATGATGATTGATCCGGAAGGTTAGTGTACAATCACTTCTTTGTAGCAGATAAGTCTTAAGTCTATGGTGTAGAGACACCGGAGTGAGAGTACATATACTCGTTGGAGAATGAGGGCACTGAGTGTGACCACCTCGAGTAGTCATAAGGAAGTCTACCTTCTCATCGATGACTGACTCGATGCTACAGTGGTGTATCTGGTTCTTTGATCTGAGGTGCATCGATAGTTCACCTTGAGGGTGTTATAGTTCGACTACACCATGACTCGATCTCCTAGCTATTCGAAACCCTGAGGTGTATTTGGCTATAGCATGTTCATTGTAGGAATTTGATTGCACCAAGATGGAATCTTTCTACCTCGGTGGATGAGGAGCAGCCCTATGATGATCACGAGAATCAAGTCCATAAGCCCAAGGCCATGGTAGAGAGTGTGAAATAATAGAAAAAGTTTCTATTAAGATTTTCACATCGGACTTGAATCGAATGATTAAATCATATGATAGAAATTAGGGTTTGATGAGTTCACCTTAACCCTAATCTGATCGGAGCTCAAGATAGAAGAACTTAATCACACAAGTAGCTACACTGAGATGTTCATTTTTAGTTTTGCTGGGTTGCCACCATATGCTGCTAGGTGTCACTGGTGGATTTTGGGAGCAATTAGAATGATTTAGATGATCGATCATTCTAAGTTGTCTGAATTAGAAGAGTTCTAATCCATCGAAAGGAGTTTCGATGATGTCGATGATGGAGATCATGACATATCCCATTACCATATAGAACTGAACCTTATCGGATTACATAAATAAGGGTTTGGATTTGAATATCATCAATTGGACTAACCCAGTTCAGTTGATTTGAATGAGATTCAATTAGGTTCAAGGAAATCGTGCTAGCACATGATTGAGCCTAACGTTCTCCTTTTTCTATCATAAAATTTATCTCGACTGAGTCAAATGAGTTTGTTCTCACTCAGGTACCTTTACCTAGTCTGGCTGGAGCTTGTCGAAGTCAGAAAAGAGTTGTCTTAATTTATGAGATAAATTTGAGACAACACCTACCATTTTTTGTCACCTGCTAATTCTTGTACTTTAACTTGGTCAAACATTGACCTTCGATCCTTAGACATCTGTCCATGTGTCATGCACTTATTGGAGATCAGATAGGAGCTTGTCCCCTCTCTAAAAATTGGAAAGAAGGGGGCACATGCCTAGAATGGCGTGCGCCCATGGATACGGATGCTGGAGTCCCATATGGATGGGACTCCAGGTTGCTTCTTGGTTTCTACTTAGGTGGCCCTTGGGTATCTACTTTGACCAGTCTTAGACGCCATCTAAGAATGAACCTATGGGTCTCTCATCTAATTGGATCAGGTGATGTCATCCCATCAATTAGATTTAGATCTGATTGCATGAAGCAACATGATTGGCCGGGGCGATGCCGCATTGCATGGCACAGCAGAGTCTATAAAAAGACCCTGTCTGCACCCACTTTTGAGGACTCCTCATCCAAGCCACGCCCCAAGGCTGCCCTTCTTCCTTCTCCATGCCACCATCTGGCCCTCTCTCTCCTCTCCATGCCCAAGAAAGTTGGGCCTTCAGATTAGTGCGAGTCAGGCAAGAAAAGGCTGACAAAAAAGGAAGAAGGTAGCACTGCTGCTGAGACGACGGGTGATCTTTAGAAGGTGTTTTGAAGATCCTCCAAATCAGATCTAGATCTAGCTTGAGTTGATACCGATAGAGGCCAGACGCTTGTGTGGCTAGATCCAGAACCTCAGAGCTTCCGCAAGATCATCAACCGGTAATCAGATTACCCAAGATCAAGGTAAAAATTAATTCACAATTAATTTAGTTTTATTTTTTTAATTATTAAATTATAAATCAAATCTGAAATATGTCAGATCTAATTTAGATATGAGAGAAAAATTTTTGAAATATGCCTCTTGATCCAAACAGATCTGAATGAACCTGACCCGAGAAATCATGATTTCCCTTCAACTGGTATTAGAGCCAGGTTCTTATAAACTTTTTTTTAGATCTAATTTAATTTGATTAATTAGTGATTTTAGATATTATATGAGATGTGATTATATTTAAAATTAAAAAATTAAAAATTAAAATAAATTAATTTAGATCTAATATGTATGAGATACATAACTAGACTAGGAATAGAATTGTTCTATGTGTAGTCTAGTTTGATCACAATTTTTATTTGATTAAAAATAATTTTTAGATCTATTTATTTTTTATTTTTTAATATTATAAGTATTATAATCAGAGCTAAAAATAGGAAATAAAATAAAATTAATTGTTCATATGAGATATGATAGTTGCATGTTTAGACTAGTTGTAGAATAGTTCTGCAAATAGATCTAGATTAAATTTTATTTGATATGATTGAATTTAAATTTAATTTTTTAAATGATTATGACATAATTTAGATCTGAAAAACATGCATGCATGATATATGTCATATATACAAAACATATTTTAATTAGATCTATTTTTTATATGAGATATATACTTAGATCTAATTTATTTTTGTAGATTAGTTATATTTTTGATTAAGGCGCTCCCCTTGGCCGTCTGGTCATAAGAACAAAGTAGGGCTTAAAGACCCTCTCCTCCTTTTCGATGGAGTGTTCTTATGATGTGTAGGGGTACTGCGCGTTCGTCCTTAATCAGAAATTTAGAACTTTCTTTCTGCAAAATCCTAGATCCTGAAATCCTAGAATCTTTTTACATGTTTTGTTTATGAACCCTAACTTAATTGAAAATTAAGTTTATGAAATATCAATTAGATCTAAAATTAAGAATTTTAGATCTAAGACATATTCATAAATCTAGGTTTGGGCTTGGGTAGCTCAATTAGGTCTAGTGGTTGATCAAACCGAATCAAGAGTTGGTTAGATGGGATCAACAATGCTTAAATTGACCAGCCTAATAGGATTAAGTCTGGGTCAAGATCGAGTCACGAATGTGATCGATCAAGCTAATGCCTAATTAGGCTCAGTGGTTAGAGTCTGGATTGTAGGCTAATCCGATTGATTTTGTCTCAATAATTTGGTGTCTAAGGTAAGTTTGGCAGATACAACCGACTGATTTTTAATTAGGAGCTACTCGACTCGAATGCATTCTTGTCGAGTTAATGGCATATCCCTTCCACCAGTCTCACTTATCGACCATGTTTGTTGACTCAATTCTGATATGAGATGGTCAATAATCCGAGCTAACCCATGCCACTAGGTTAGTCATAATGGTTATGACTATGTCAAGTCTAGTTTAATGAGAGCTAAATCAAATCTCCCTAAGAAAAGATTAAGTCTAAGGTCTTCCACCATTGTAGATGTGCGGGCCCTTTCTGGGGTTGATTGTTCTCGACTGATTATAGTGGCTCAGTTGCACCAGGAAGATGCAACCATATCTATTAGGCATCGGATGCTATGGGCTGGAGGATGAATTGGGCTCAATATTTCGGATACGGTGACAAACTCAATTAGGAATTCAATCTATGCAAATGGTGGGTCTGACTTAACTAAGGAGTGGACCAATATTTTGGACACGATGAGATTCATGAATTAGAGACCAAGTTTGGGTGCACCATGATTAGAGAATCATTGAACAAGAGTTGTTCACCCATTGGCTAACCCATCACCAATAACTGTTAGGTGAGTTGATGAGTAAGTCGGTGGGACCACACCACCCACTAGAAATCAGTAATTATGTAGATTTTCGCATCTCTACAGTGAAAGTATAGGAATTTAAAAAAATAATGGGAGCTAATTTATATAAAAATAAAATCTCTAAATAAATTGGTTAAGTCTTAATTATAATATCTAATTAGAAACTTTAACTCTCTACAGAAAGATGTCTGCATCCAAACCACTAGCACGAATCCTAGACACCCATAGATTGATCGAACCAAATTATAAGGATTGGCTCCGAAACTTCAAAATTATTTTGGGTTCCGAGAAGTTAACTCATGTATTGGACCAGGACCCTCCCACCTTACCAGCTCGTCCATCCGCTGAACAGAGAGCATCGCTGGATAAGTGGACTGACGAAGATAATAAGGCCAGATACTACATGTTGGGGTCGATGTCTGATGAACTTCAGCGCCAATATGAAGATATCAGAACTGCTCGCCAAATGTTGGCTCACCTACAGGAGATGTTTGGTGAACAGAGTCACACAGCCAAGTATCAAGTCACTAAATGACTGTTCAAGGCTAAGATACGCGATGGGTAGTCAGTCCAAGATCATTGTCTGATGATGATCAAGAACTTGGAAGAGCTTGAGAAGCCCGGAGTGAGGTTGGACTTGGATCTGTAGAATGACATAATTCTGTAATTCTTGACTGATGCGTATGGGCAGTTCATCATGATCTACCATATGCATAAACTTCAAAACTTCTTGGCCGAACTTATGAACATGCTGGTTATCGTTGAGCTTTCCATGAAAGGTTCTAAAGGCTCGGTGCTTGCTATGGAATGGACTTCTTCCAAGAGAAAGTCTTTTAGAAAGAAGAAGTCTATGAAAAAACAGAAGGTGGAAGGAGGAAAGAAGAAAAAGGCAGAGCTGAGAAGCAGGCTGCTGACAAAGAAGAGTGTTTCCGTTGCAATATTGACGGCCACTGGAAGCCAAACTGCACTACTTACTTGGCCACCCTAAAAAGAAGGAGGCAGGTCCTTCTGGAGGTATGCTCGTCTAACCTTACGATTTCTTCTGCATCCAGTTGGGTGCTTGACTCTGGTTCTAGTGCTCACTTATGCACTTCTATGCAGGGTCTTGAGGATAGCAGGAGGCTGAGGGATGGTGAGATGATCCTACGCATCAAAAATGGAGCAAGAGTTGCTGTCGTGGCCATGGGAACATACCCTCTTCGACTACCATCTGGTTTAGACTTAGTATTAAAAGACTGTTATTATGTGCCTGCAGCAAGCAGGAATTTGATTTCTATTTCTTGCCTTGCATTAGAAGGCTATGTAATTAGTTTTCTTAAGGACCATTGTAACATTCTTTATGAAAGAAATAAAATTGCAAATGGTTTTCTTATTAACGGTCTTTATCAGTTACATGTTGATGTATCTATTTTTAACTTTCGAGCAAAATGTGAATGCCATAAAATCAAAACATCCTAGGGATAGTCCTAATGATAGGTATCTATGGCACCTAAGATTAGGTCATATAGCAGAAGATAGGGTTAACAAATTAGAGAAAATTGGGCTATTGAGTCCATTGACTTCTGAGTCATATCCAATTTGTGAATCCTATCTTCATGGCAAAATGACTAAGCTCCCTTTTGTAGGACATGGGGAAAGGGCCACGGATCTTCTTGCCCTAGTACATACAGATGTGTGCGGCCCATTTGATGTGCCGGCTAGAGGCAACTTTAGTCTACTTCATAACCTTTACCGATGATTTATCTAGGTATGGGTATGTGTATCTTATGAGACACAAGTCTGAAGCATTTGAAAAGTTCAAAGAATTCAGACATGAAGTAGAAAAGCAAATTGAAAAATCCATTAAGGTTCTTCGATCAGATCGAGGAGGTGAATACCTTAGTCGGAATTCCTGGACTATCTCAAAGAAAATGGCATAGTCTCTCAATGGACTCCACCAGGAACACCTCAACTCAATGGGGTTTCAGAATGGAGGAATCGGACCCTATTAGATATGGTCCGATCCATGATGAGCTTCACAGACCTTCCTGATTTTCTTTGGGGATACTGTTTGTTAACTGCAATATACTTACTGAATAGGGTTCCTTCTAAAACCGTTCCTACCACACCGTATGAGATATGGCATGGTAAGAAACCAAGTCTGAGTCATCTCAGAATTTGGGGTTGTCCGGCTCATGTCAAAAGACAACAAGCGGACAAGTTAGACTTTAGGTCCTTTAGAGCTCGATTCATAGGATATCCTAAAGAGTCATTAGGATATTATTTCTACATTCCAGAAGATCACAATGTGATTGTGAGTCGACATGCCATCTTTCTTGAAAAATAGTTTATTCAAGATAGCGGCATTGGAAAGCAGATCAAGCTCGATGAGAAAGTCTCACAAGAGCAACGAGCTAAGGACCAAATGGAACCAAATCAGGTTAAGCCAATCCATACACTACCTCCTCCACCTCGATAGATCGAAAAGGATTTTCCATCCCCCTGAAAGGTACTTAGGTACTATTTCAGAGGATGTAGAGAAAATGTTCCTCATAGGTAATGGGTTCATGGTGATGATCCCAAAACCTATAACGAGGCGATATCAGATATCGACTCTGAGAAATGGTTAGAGGCAATGAAGTCAGAAATTGACTCGATGCACTCAAACCAAGTCTGGACCTTGGTAGATCCACCAGAAGGTATAGTACCTATTGGGTGTAAATGGATCTTCAAGAGAAAGATTGGTGCAGATGGAAATGTGGAGACATTCAAGGGCTAGATTAGTGGCAAAAGGATTATAGTCAATGCAAGGCATTGACTATCAGGATACCTTTTTGCCAGTAGCTATGCTAAAATCCATCCGCACATTGCTTGCTGTTGCAGCCTATTTTGATTATGAAATATGGCAAATGGACGTGAAAACGATGTTCTTAAATGGATATCTTGAGGAAGATATCTATATGGAACAGCCGCTAGATTTCACATCCAGTGATGATGATCACAAGATTTGCAAGCTGCAAAGGTCCATATATGGACTTAAGCAAGCATCTCGAAGTTGGAACACTCATTTTCATGATGTGATCAAAATGTTTGGTTTCATCAAAAAGGAGGAGGAGCCATATGTCTTTAAAAAGATCAGTGGGAGTGTTGTTGTCTTCCTCATATTGTATGTGGATGACATACTCCTTATCGGGAATGATATTCCCATGTTGACCATAGTTAAAATGTGGTTATCTAAAGAATTCTCCATGAAAGACCTAGGAGAAGCATCCTATATTTTGGAAATTAAGGTCTATAGAGATAGACCGAATAGGATGCTAGGACTTTCATAGAAGATATACATAGAGGACGTACTAAAGAGGTTTAGTATGGAAAACTCTAAGAGGGGTTTAGTATCCTTCAGGCATGGCATTCATCTTTCCAAAAAGATGTGTCCTAGCACACCTGAGGAAATAGAATGCATGAGCAAGACCCCTTATGCTTCAACAATAGGAAGCCTCATGTATGCCATGTTATGTACACGATCTGATATAGCACATGCCGTGAGTGTCACGAGCAGAATCGATCAAATCTAGATGAAGAACACTGGACTTCTGTGAAATGTATCCTTAAGTACTTGAGAAGAACTAAGGATGTATTATTGATCTTTGGTAATGGAGAACTCCAAGTCCAGGGGTATACAGACTCGAACTTTATGTCCGATGTAGATGATCGAAAGTTGACATCTGGGAGTCTATTTTTGTGCAATGGTGGAGCTGTCAGTTGAAAAAATTTCAAACAGACAGTGATAGTAGATTCCACCATGGAAGCAAAGTATATCACTGCATCAGAAGCTGCAAAGAAAGCATTCTGCTACAAGCAGTTTGCCATAAAGATCGGAGTGATGCCATCAGATGCCATTCCTCTGTACTACGACAACAATGACGCTATAGCCCTTGCTAAGGAGCCGAGGTCTCACCAAAAATCCAAGCACATCGAGCGGCGATACCACGTCATCCACGATTACCTTGAGAAGGGTTACGTTGAGGTCAAGAGAGTCGACTTCACAAACAATGCGGCGGATCCGCTTACAAAGCCATTGGGCCAGCCGAAGATCGAAGCCCACCTTAAGAAGATGGGACTTAGATTTGTAGCCAATTGGCTTTAGGTCAAGTGGGAGTTTGTTAGATATGTGTGCACTAGAAGCCAAAATTGGCTGACACTTGTAATACACTTCTAAGGCCAAAATTATAATTTTGACTATAAATAATAAAATGGATTATTTTCTATCACATAAGTGTATTTAGTGTCTGTGATACATCTCTTAAGTTAATGGTAATTATAATTCATATTTTCAAGAGTTGAAAATTTAAGATATGAATTTTCATTTATTAACTCATAAAATGCTCCTGACCGTAGGATCATCATGAGGATGGTGATTAATCCAGAAGGTTAGTGTACAATTACTTTTTTATAGTAGATAAGTCTTAAGTCTATGGTGTAGACACACCGAAGTGAGAGTACAGATACTCGTTAGAAAATGAGGGCATTGAGCGTGACCATCTCGAGTAGTCATAAGGAAGTCTACCTTCTCATCGATGATTGACTCGATGCTGCAGTGGTGTGTCTGGTTCTTTGACCTGAGATGCATCGGTAGTTCACCTTAAGGGTGTTATAGTTTGACTACACCATGACTCGATCTTCTAGCCATTCCGAACCCTGAGGTGTATGTTGGCTATAGCATGTTTATTGCAGGAATTGGATTGCACCAAGATGAAATCTATCTACCTCGATGGATGATGAGCAACCCTATGATGATCATAAGAATCAAGTCCATAAGCCCATGGCCATGGCAGACAGTGTGAAATAATAGAAAGAGTTTTTATTAAGGTTTTCACATCGGACTTCAATCGAATGATTAAATCATAAGATAGAAATTAGGATTTAACGAGTTTACCTTAACCCTAATCTGATCGGGGCTCAAGATAGAAGAACTTAATCACGCAAGTAGCTGCATCGAGAGGTTCATCATTAATTTACATGGGTTGCCACCATATGCTGCTAGGTGTCACTGGTTGATTTTGGGAGCAATTAGAATGATTTAGATGATCGATTATTCTAAGTTGTCTGAATCAGAAGAGTTCTGATATATCGAAAGAACTTTTGATGATGTCGATGATAGAGACCATGACATATCCCATTACCATATAGAACTGAACCTAACTGGATCACACAAACAAGGATTTGGGTCTGGATATCATCAATTGGACTAACCTAGTTCAGTTGATTTGAATGAGATTCAATTAGGTTCAAGGAAATCATGCTAGCATACGATTGAGCCTAACGTTCTCCTTTTTCTATCATAAAAATTATCTTGACTAAGCCAAATGAGTTTGTGCTCACTCAGGTATCTTTACTTGGTCTGGCTGGAGCTTGTCCAAGTCAGAAAAGGATTGTCTTAATTTATGAGATAAATTTGAGACAACACCTGCCATTTTTCATCATCTGCTAATTCTTGTACTTTGACTTGGTCAAACATTGACCTTTGACCCTTGGACATCTGTCTATATATCATGCACTTACTGGAGAGTAGATAAGGGCTTGTCTTCTCTCTGAAAATTAAAAAAAAGGGGGCGTACGCCTAGAATGGCATGCACCCATGGATAGGGACGCTGGAGTCCCATACGGATGGGACTCTAGGTTACTTCTTGGTTTCTACTTAGGTGGCCCTTGGGTATCTACTTTAACCAGTCTTAGATGCAATCTAAGAATGAACCTATGGGTCTCTCATCTGATTGGATCAGATGATGTCATCTCATCAATTAGATTTAGATCTGATTGCACGAAGCAACGTGATTGGCCGGGGTGATGCAGCACTGCATGGCGCAACAAAGTCTATAAAAAGACCTTGTCTGCACCCACTTTTGAGGACTCCTCTTCCAAGCCATGCCCCAAGGCTGCCCCTCTCTCTTCTCCATGCCACCATCTAGCCCTCTCTCTCCTCTCCAAGCCCAAAAAAGTTGGGCCTTCAGATTAGTGCAAGTTAGGCAAGGAAAGGCTGACGAAAAAGGAAGAAGGCAGCACTGCTGCAGAGACGATGGATGATCTTCAGAAGGTGTTTTGAAGATCCTCCAAACCAAATCTAGATCTAATTTTTGGAGAAAAGAAAGAGAAGGAGAAGATCTCCAGATCCAGCCTGAGTGAATACCGATAGAGGCCAGACGCTTGCATGGCTAGATCCAGAACTTCAGAGCTTCCGCAGGATCATCAATAGATAATCAGATTACCCAAGATCAAGGTAAAAATTAATTTAGAATTAATTTAGTTTTATTTTATTAATTATTAGATTATAAATCAGATCTAAAAAGTGTCAGATCTGATCTAGATATGAGAGGAGAACTTTTGAAATATGCCTCTTGATCCAATCAGATCTGAACGAACTTGACCTGGGAAATCAGGATTTTTCTTCAACCTTCTTCTCTAAAAAATTTTCATGCTTTCAGATCTCTTCCTCTCTAATATTTCTCATAGAAAAATCATACATAATTTAAGAAGAAAGAATTTTCAAAAGAATCCTAAGAGAAGACTATCTTCTCTTCACTTTCCTCTCATCAGGACATGATCAAATCATGTCCAAAAAGATCATCATGCCCCAACTTCATGGAGCATCCTTCCCATGCCCTCTTCCACTCTCTCTCTCAGATTTTTATCACATAAAAATTATATAAAAATAAGAAGAAAATAACATGAAAGAAAATTACAAGAGAAAACAATATTCTCTTATCTTTGTCTTCATCAAGACATGAACTTTTCACGTCCTAATGAAACCCTTTTATCCAAGGAAGTGGGTGCCTCAAACCTCCATGCCCTCCCTTCTTTTCTTCTGCCTTTTCATTTGGAATACTAGAATTTTTTGATGCCTTAAAATGATAGAAGGAGGCATCTAAGAAAATAGGAAGACTAGGTCAAATTGACCTAGTCAAACAAGGAAACAATGAAGAGATTGGAGGGCATCCAACTCTTGGATGCGGATGCCTCCTCACAATTTTTATTTGTGTATAGAAGGAAACCATCACACACAATCTAGAGAGAAAAGGGGTGAACAATAATATTTGGCATGGAGAGAAATGGCACACAAGAAAAAAGAGGCATTTTGGTCAAGAGGGACTCTTTCAAAAGGAAACAAACCCAAACCTCTTTCCATAATAAACCAAATCAGATTTGATTTGAATTAAACCAGATATGAGGCATGGGAAATCAATCCTTAGGCATGGAAATCTTAAAAAAAAATTGGAAATAAATAATGGGCATG
This sequence comes from Cocos nucifera, assembly GCA_006176705.1. Lineage (NCBI taxonomy): Eukaryota > Viridiplantae > Streptophyta > Magnoliopsida > Arecales > Arecaceae > Cocos > Cocos nucifera. The sequence goes on from QRFJ01001277.1 coordinate 175,015, forward strand.
GGCTCAAAGATGGCACAAGAAAAGAGTGAGAGTCCCAGTTCAACTAGGACACTTCTTGTTTGACTAGGTCAAAACTATTTTGAATCTAATTTAGACCAGATTAAATGCAACCTAATTATGAATGATCCTAGTTCAACAAAAACCTAATTAAGTTAGGTTTAAATCATATTTAAATCTAATTTAAATACTAACTCAGTTAGAAATTAGGTGCACTCAAATCCTAGTCCAATTAGGAATTATTTTTCCCTTATAATTGGCTTATTCAATAAACTAATTAAGCTTAATTTAATTAAGTACAAACTAATTCTAATTAAATCTAATTTAATTAAAATTGATCTTAGCCTGATTGCTCAATCAGATTGAGTCAATTAGCAATCCAATTGCTAATCGATCCTCTTACAATATTTGCATTAGGTTAAACATTAATCGTATTGAATGTTTGACCTAAGAATGATTCTCAATCATCGATTAACCATCTGATTAGATTACAACCTCTAATGTGTGTGATCCTATAGGTTTGAACCTAAGTCGATAGCATAAGAACTAATTTTTATACCTATCGAAATAACCATTTAGCAATGATTCCCAATATCTGGATAGATTGAATGTATGCAAAATAATATTCTTAGAATCCTGGCCTATGGTTATTGTATAATTCATCTCTTTGATCAATAATGCTCAAGACAACTTTGAGTATGCTATCAATACTTGTACAAGTAATCTTTATTGTATCTTAAAATTTTGCAAATCCCATGACTCCTCATGAGGATTACCCAGGCCTAGGTTTTACTAAATTGAAACATAATGAGACATTCTCTTCCTGAAGCTAATCAGGAGTGATCAATCCCATCTTGACTCATACACTGAGTTCATAAGTACTTGACTATACCCAAAAATCTTTCAAACCTATATTAGAAATAAAGGCAGTTCGGCATCAAAGTACAGTGAGTTGCTTGCAAATCACTATGGTGATCTCAGGATGGAGGGACACTTATATCCATTGGCCTTAGCTAGCTACTCTTGATAATAAAGTGCTATATTGATCATGTTCAGTATAGATGTACTCTTACATCTCACCTGGATGCCATACCAGTGTCTTCACACCACTTGGTTACGAGGACAACTAATGCACATGGTATACGGCGACCTACACTCGATAAGTTATCATCATTGTTAATAACTTATCATTTGATCATGAATAATTTAAGAACCATTCGATAAATCCTCCTTTAACATTTGATTATGGTTCTAAGGACTTCATCATAATTTAAAAGTTTATTTAAGAAAGATAAAACTTCTATGATGAACTAGCCAAATAATAATTATTATTAGATAATTTATATACTAATTTTAATCATCTACCACATAGATGATTGGCTTTAGGATACATTTCCCAACATTCTCAACCACAAAATCAAGGCAAGCTTGCTCTAAACTGGGAAGATTCTTATGAAGTCGAGAAAGTTGCCTGACCAGGAACTTATCGCATAAAAGAGCTTAGAAGTACTGCACTACCCCGACCTTAGAATTTGAATAATCTATGAATGTACTATAGATAACTACATTTTAATAAAAATTCTTTATTTTAACATTCTTGTCTCTTGTACAAATTGAATTATGGTAGGAAATAACCAAGCCGAGCTTCATTCTTAAATGAAGTGGAATATGAAGGTCTTCGGTTCTTAAACAGAAGATTAAACCCATCTTAATGAGGGTGAAGTGATGCACACAAATCTATCACTATGGAAAGTACACCGATCGATCAAGTAATACAGTGTATGAGTAGAGTATTATCCTTTGAGGATTGAAAAGTAAGTATCAAAAAATTCTTTTCAAAACTTTATTTAGAAAAATCAATTTATAAGAAATCAAAAAAATAAAAATAAAAAAATAATTAAGAAATTGCAAAAAAATAAAGAGGATGTAATTATTAGGGTTGAATTTAAGAGCAATAGAATACTGAGGCAATTGGTTTACCAACTCAATCAACACAATATTTAAAGAATCATGTAAGTTAGGTTAATTTTATTTCATGTGATGGTGGAGACTCCTAAGATATTAATTATCCTTTGGTCCAAGCATAGCAAAACTATCAATACTTATTAACCATCCTTTGGTCCATGCCTAATTTAAATAAATACTAATACATTAATTGCTATGAAATCCTCTAATTAAAATATGAGAACCTTAATTTGATTCAGATTCAAGGTATATAAATCAAGAAGCATTGACAAAGATGTACTTGGTCTATATCATCTATTTTCATCAAAATAATTAGAAGAATAAGATGGTCAGTAATCTAAAAGTATTAAGAACATATTTATATACTCCGCATGAGCAAAATATAATTCTAAAATTCAGTCATATTGAATATTGCATCAAAAGAGTGGCTACACCTTAGCTTTAATAAAATAAATTTAGTTCATGATAAAAAGAATAAAAAATAATAAATAAAATAGAAAACATAAGAAAAACCAAAAAGTAGCATGCTTGTTATTGAATTTTGCCATTGATCATTGCTTTTCGCATGGAGAAATTTGATGGAGGAGAGCCACTGGTTGATGCGCTAGATGTCGAAGATGATTATAGAAGAAATAAAGAAGGGAGGAAAAAGGCTCTTTCTCTGATCAAATTCTCCCTCTCTTGTTTCAAAACCCTCACTTTTCTCTTAGATCCCCCATCTCTATTTTTGTTCATTCAAAAATAAAAGCTATTCTATACTCTGCTCTATAGCTCTGCTATCTTGTTCTTTACTCTATGCCTTCTCTCTATTCGGCAGCAGGCCTTTAAATTGGCTGAAGATAGTCTTCGTGAGGAATCCTGATGAGATATGGATTAAACTCCTAAAATTAGTTGAATAGAGTTGGTCTATTGTTGATAAAAGAATCTAAATCTTCTTGGCTATTGGATGAAGATCAAACACCCAAAATCGCTTGAAAATTCCCTATCAAACCCTCTTATCAAACCAACTTTTAATTTTGGCCATCCAATCAGCCCTGCTAATTTATTCCATGCTGTTGGATTGCGCCTTAGAGAGGTCTGGGTCGTTAAATCAAAACCGAAATCCTTTGCCACCGTTGGGTCATCATCGATAGGGACAGCAACTGTTGGATCATGCAATGGGTTAAATTAGCCAGGAAACCACTACAACCATCCAATCTGGACTGGCAACTTCCATAACCACATGATCGCACCATCCCCCTATGTAGACCACACTGGACTGTGCATTATGTAGACCACTCCAGTCACAACTCATCGTTCTAAGTGAAATACCAAAAATGCCCCGACAGTGTGCACTCACGGTGGCTCATGTGGTTTTCTGCCATCACTGAGACATCAGCTAGGCTGAGCTGGTTTAAGCATGGGTTGTTATGGTTGAGCTAGGCCATCTGAGCCAATTTTTTGAACCGATTTGGTCTGGACTGATCAGCTTTTTCTTTTTTCTTTTTTTTTTAATTTGATTTCGAGCTCAATTAGAGTCTGATTTACTTCAATTTTTTTTCTTTTGAACCAAAAAATCAAGCTCTTCTCATTGGTGGCCTTCTTTCCTACATAAAATCAATAAAAGTTTTAATTTCTTAAAAATTAGATAATTTATTTTATAATTTAATACTTTTATTAGTACATTTATAACACTTATCATACCTCCTAACTTACTCATTGCTAGTCCCTTAGCAATGCATTATTTAAAATTAATTAATCACCATGTTTCAATTAAAAGCTCCATCATAAAAATAGATCTAGGATTAAAGATCAAAAAGTTTAGGAAGTACCACTAATTATTGAGTTTCAAAAATAAATTTTGTAGTCGATATAATCAGAAACTTCTTTTAAAGTACATTTAAACATCTACAGTACTTGTGTTAGTGATTACTAACTTAGCATTTTGGTGCTAACTCAAAGGACAAATGTATCCTCTCTTATCATCTATTTTGATAAATTTTCTATACATTCTCAAGTTAAGTTCATGAACTAAGGTAGCTTTCACACTACCTCTTTTTTTCTTTCTTTCTTTCTTTTTATTATTCTTTTGGTGCTGAGCATCCTAGCCTTTCCTCCACCATTTGACGTGAATCTCCACACTTGACTTAAGTGTAGAGATCCAGTTACTAAGCTTTGGATAATCCATGTATACTCTATATTTTGCACTTTTATTTTAGCTTGGTAGCTCTTTCCTTAAATTCAAATTTCTTTAATTAGAATATGTATTAATCATCAATTTTTAGCAATAATTGAATCCTCAATTGACCTTATAATCAACACATACTTTGCCTTGTTAGTGTGCATGTATAATTAGAAGTATTAATAGTCTTTAGGTGACCTAAGTAGAATGCTAAAAGTATGATCAACTAGTCTACTTCTTGACTCGCTACATTCATTAGCAAATACTTTCTAACTTTATTTTACTTTTTCTAGTCTATCTTGCTCAAGAGTTTCTTTCTTGACACATGATTTTAATTTTTTTAAAAATTTTAAATTATTTAATTTAGTTTTCAAAAATTTTAATTTTTTAATAAATTTTTTTTCTATCCCCCACTTAATCAACATTGTATCAATGGAGAAAGAAAAATAAAAGATACAATAAGAGACAAGAAAGAATACACCTGATTCAATGCATTATTGGACCAACATGGTTTCTTGAAACTTTGCAAACTGACTTAAGCTCTCATTGATTTTTTTTTTGCAAAAATAAAGTACACACCAAAGCAATAAAAGAGAAATAAGAAACTATGAAAAAATAAAAGAAAAGGATTGAAACTAAAAAGAAAAGAAATAACCTATCCATTAGCTCTAATTTATATTCTTCAGCTCGACTTTCTTTGGGCTCTTAAACAGGATCAATTTGGTGCTACTTTAATAGGTATACTTTCATTTTTAGTTGAACCCTCTTTTGATTTCATGATGCAAGCTTCAATAAGGTCCTTAAACCTACTTTTTAAAGAATACTCATATATTAATTTTTCAATAATATCAATTTGAAAATAAGTTTGATTATCATTAGGATGTTCAATATCTTTAAAAACATTAAAGGTAACTTGTTCCTCTTGGACTCTAAGAATTAATTTTTCTTATTGAATGTCTATTAAAGCTCCTTCAATAGCTAAAATGGGACTCTCTATGACAAGAGGTACATCATAATCTTCTTCCACATCTAAAATAATAAAATCAATAGGAAAAATAAATTTGTTTACCTTTACCAAGACATCCTCCACTATACCTCTTGGATACTTAATGGATGTATCAGCTAGTTGAAGAGTGATAGCGGTAGGCTTTGATTCTTTTATATCCAACTTCTAGAAAATAGAGAAAGGTATAAGATTAATACTTGCTCCTAAATCACATAAAACTTTATCAAAACTCAAATTACCAATAATAAAAGGGATAGTAAAATTCACTAGATCTTTTAACTTCTATGGTAATTTATTTTGGAGTATTGCTAAGTATTCATCATTCAAATTTACTGTCTCATGCTTTTTTAGCTTCTTCTTATTAGTTAGAATTTTTTTAAGAAACTTAGCATACCTGGGCGTTTGAGTGATAGCTGAAGCAACTAGATCTAGGATTTCAAGACCAGATCTTGAAACTTTTTTAGAATTAGACAGTAAAAAACTAAAATTATTTAAAATTAATTTTTAATACTATAGAATATCCTAGATATAATGTCCTATTACATGATTATGAAATGACATTAAATCAAAAATTAAACATAAGAAAGAAAATAAAATATGTTGATCATATCAACATACATCTATACTGCATCTAATGCAGGTATGTAAAAATAGATCAGATTTGTATTGTCTGTGCAAGTTAGATATTCTAACTTGCTGATCCAGGCTTGAGAATGATGCTCCAAGCTACACATACATCTAGCCTCTAGGAGATGTCGATACGAGCCTATGAACTCTGATTAGAAGTCCTACGCAAGAAATCAGCACAGTATGCAAGTACTATACTGATCCTTCTTTGATAGTTGATCTGGTACTTTTTTCTTTTGGATTTGGACTCCTCCAAAGAATAAAAGGAAGAGGAGAGATTTCAAATCTAAGATACTCTCAAAAAAATCACAAAAGAGAAGGATAAGAGAAATATAAAGCAACCCTAGAATAAGAACATCTTCTTCTTCTCTGTTCTCTCACCTAGACACTCAGATTGGTATCTATGAAAATTCAATGCCCAAGATGTCTCTCACCCTGATATTCATATGCCCAAAACCATCTCCATGATTTGAAACATGTCCAAAAATTAGCCCAAAATTTATCCTATATAATGAGTTATTGAGGAGTCCTTGTTGGGTCAAATTCTTAGACTAGGAAAGAACAAACACGGCAACTAGTTGGGGCACCCAACACTTGGATGCCCCCTCCTTTCTTTTGGCATGGACCACTAGAGAAAAGCAAACAAAATTCTTCTTTTCCACTAAATAAATTAGAGAAAAAATAGGGAGAATAGGCAACATGCATGGGAGGAGTTTTAGTTTCCTAAAACTCTATCCAAAGAAAAATTTAAATCAAATTCAAACTTTCTCCTTTGAGTGGGTCCACAACTAATTGCCATATGAGAAAGAGAAAAGATGAATGGACATACGTGAAGATCTAGGAGAGGAGATTTTTCACCAAAAATAAAGAGAGAGTGGGCATGGGGAGGCATGGGAAATAGGTGGTGCAAGATGGATCCTAGTCTTACTAGAATTCCATATTTGACTTTATCAAATATGGTTTCTCAAATCAAATCAAATAAAAATTAATTTAATCCAATTATGTTAGGCCCTAATCTAATTATGGATTTCATTAAATTAGATTTAATTTCGATTTAATTTTCTAATCAAATTAGAAAATTGGGTTGACCCAAGTCCTAGTTGAACTAGGACTAGTTGTTCCTTGCACTTGGTTTATCCAATAAATCAATTGAACTTGATCCAATCAAGCCTAAACTAAATTTAATTAAATTATATTTTATTATACTTAATCTCAATTCTTTGGCTTAATCAAATTAAGCTAATTAGCAATCAATTTGCTAATCGATCTTCCTACAATATTTGCACTAGGTTAAACATCAATCGTATTGATCGTTTAACTTTAGAACGATTCTCAATCATTGATCAACCATTCGATTAGATCATGAACTCAAATGTGTGTGACTCCATAGGTCCAAACTTAAGCTGATAGCATAAGAATAAATTTTTATACCAATGAAAATGACCATCTAGCAATTATACCTAATGGTCGGATAGGTTGAATGTGTAGAATAACATCCTTAGAACCCATGTGGATATAGTTTCTATATAATTCATCCCTTTGACCAAAATGCTCATAGGATACCTTAAAGTTAAACTATCAACTCTAATAAGGCTGTCCACATTGTATTTAAAAATACCAAATTCATCTCATGGATTATCCTGGCCAAGGTTTTGCTATATTGAAATACAGTGATACATTCTTCTCCAACTCTTAGAGTGGTCAATTTTATTTTGATCACACACTGACTTCGTAAGTACTTGACTGTGCCCAAAAGCCTTCCATTACTGAATTAAAAATTTAGTTAGTCCGGTATCAAAGTACAGTGAGTTGCTTGCAAGCCACTGAGGTGATCTTAGGTCTAAGGGATACTTATACCTATATCCCATCAGAGACAGTCTTGACAGTAGAATGCTCTGAGGTTAGTCACGTCCCGTGATGATGCACCACTATATCTCTCCTATATAACATACCAGTATCTTCACACTCCTTAGTTAAGAGGACAATCAACCTATATGGCATACAGCGACCTATGCTCGATAGATGCTGTCATTCTTATTAATAGCCTATCATTTGATCATGAACAGTATTAAGGACTAATTGATAAATCCTATCTTTATCGAATTTAAATAGTTCTAAGGACTGTATCACAATAATGGAGTTCATTAGAAGATGAAAAACTTATGATGAAAAATATAAAAAATACATTTTATTAGTTAATAAATCAATTACAATTATAATATAACTTAACAATCAATAGATTGATAATTAGTTTTGAGACACATTTTCCAACAACTCTCACTTATCCTAAAGCCACTTGGCACAATATCTAATACCCATCTTTGACTTGTGATTGTCAAACTCCTTTGTCGCCAGGGCTTTAGTGAAGGGGTCAGTCAGGTTTTTTTTTTCATCAATCTTTTGAAGATCGACATCACCTCGATCCACAATCTTTTAGACCAGCTGAAAGCGGCGTAGAATGTGCTTCATTTGCTAGTATGCCTTTGGTTTCTTCATTTAAACTATGGCACCAGTGCTGTCACAGTAGAGTAGGACCAGATCTTCTAGGAAGGATGCTACTCTAAGCTTGGTGATAAACTTGCTCAACCACACAGCTTCCCTCATAGCATCTGATACTACAATGTACTCTACTTTGCAAACAGAGTCTGTCATAGTATGTTGCCTGGAACTCTTCTAGTAGATGGCTCTACCATTCAGAGTAAAGATAATTCTCGACATGCTTCTGTTGTCATCATGGTCAGATTGAAAGCTGGAGTCTATAAATTTAACAAGTTTCAAATTTGACTCACCATAAACTAACCATTGGTCTTTAGTATTTTCTAAATACTTAAGAATGGCTTTAACCACTTTTCAGTAGGTTTCTCCAGGATCAGACTGGTACCTACTCACTACTCCTAGTGAGTATGCCACGTTTGGTCTCGTACATGTCATGGCATATGTTGGGGATAGAAAGGTTTCCAACGAAGTTCTTGCCCAAAATTCTTGGTCGCCGACCTCCTCCCTATTAGGATTCGTCAATCTCCTTAGTGATGAGTTCATGTTGCAGAACATCCTGAAATGAATAATAGGGTTAGAGCTCAGATGAACTCTGACAGTTGCACTCCTTTCGGATAAACTTCTTTCAGACAAACTCCATTCAGATGAACTCCACCAGCCATGCTCCTTTTGAACGAACTCCTTCCAAATGAACTCCTTCTAGATGAACTCTGCCAGTCAAGCTCCTTTCGAACGAACTCTTTCCAGACGAACTTCGCCAGTCGCGCTCCTTCCAAACGAACTCCCATCGGATGAACTTCTTTTAGACGAACTCCACCAGTCGCGCTCCTTCCGAATGAACTCCCTCAGGATGAACTCAATTTGGACAAACTCTGCTCAGTCACCAGGTGAGCTTCCTTTAGTCAACCTCCTCATAGTCATCCGAAAGGACCTCGTCACCCATAAGAATTTAGCTACCAACTCAATGTGAACCAACATTCATGTAGATGACCCCAAAAGAGGCCGAACTCCTTTGGAGCTATTGTGAATTGAAGCTCTTCACCGTCAGTGCCTACCCTACCCAAACTTTGAATATTAACCCCCAACATATTGGCACATCACAACAATAGACACCACTCTCGGTAGGTAAGTCACGACAACGAACACCACCCTCTATAATAAACTCTGTGTCGTCTGAGTGGTCCACTACCAAATGGTTATGGTTATCGCTATCAATTTATTACATGCTCCATTTATAAAAGAAATCCTCTAGATATATTTTTCTTAGGCTCTCTTCTCCTTTTCATTACACTACTTTATTTTTCTGACCACTTCATTCCCGTTGGCTGAAAAATTAACTTGGGCATCGAAGGGTCTTGCTGGAGCCACCCACCATCGATTTGAACTTTATTTTGCAGATCCCATTAATGGCCTTACCTTGCCCACTCTAGCCATCTCCGGCATCCTCACAGATTTTTGCACTAATAAGATTGACGCTAGAGGAAGAAACTCTGAGCCCTTGTTCCAAAAGGAGTGCCCAGTCAATCTTACTTATCTTCCTTTCTCTCTTAATTTCTCGAATCCATTTCTATTTGATCTCTTCTTGCTCTAGAGAATGCCTCCAAAAAGGATGATCACCCAGTGGTCTACTACTTTTGCCATCAAATCTGAGCTAGATCCATCCATTCTGGCTCCATCATCCACTCTCCAACCTCCTCCACCGGTAGCCATGGATGATCCGGAATAGTTCAACCTACTAGTGCTATAGGTTTGAGGCCTCACCAGAATGGTGTAGGCCATACGCAACCTCTAACGGTGGCCTGACCAAAAAACCCCCAGCCAGAGCTTCAAGAGCCAGCACCAAAAAGGGCAACCTGGGTCAGCAGATCCATCATCTTCGGAAAGAGAAAGTAGAGAGTAGGGAGCTCCTGTTTTGATTATGATTCTTCTTTGGAGGAGACTTTTTCCATCTATAGTCAGTGATCTTTAAAAATCTACGATCAAAATGATACTCTCAACTAGAAGCTTCAAGATATGATCTAGCAGATTGAGGAGCTCTGCCATTGCACCCCAACTCACCATGACAATATCTACATTGATCCTTCTTTCTCTATCAAAATCATGCAAGAACCTATCCTGTTGAACTTCAATCTCCCCTAATTCGAGATCTATGATGGGACTTCTGATCTAGTCGACCATCTGAAGGCATTTTGAATGATGATGCTACTTCATGGCGTGCCAGATGCCATCCTATGCTGAGCTTTTTCATCTACCTTGAAGGGAGTAGCAAGAAACTGATACTCAAGCCTTAAGTTGGGTATAATTTTTTCTTTTAATCAAATGAGCCATCAATTTATGGCTCATTTTATAAGCAGTCAGCATCCAAGATGAGGTTCGGATTCCTTATCAACATAAAGCAGAAGGAGGGGGAGTCAATCCGAGCTTACGTCAGCCATTTTAATGCTGCTGCATTGGAGGTCTAAAATCTAGACCAATCTATAGCTATGGCCGCACTAAAGGGTGACCTTTAGAAAAATGATCTTAGGAAGTATCCCAGAAATTTTATTGATATACTAGCTCGGGTTGAAGGTGATGCCCGAACGGAAGAAGCCTTTAAATTGAAGGATGATGAGGCTGCAATAGAGTGGCAAATGGGTGAACCCAATCGACCCACACCTAAAAGAAAGCCGAATGAAGCTCGACCATGCTTCCGAACTCTTTCCTCCAATTGCAGATGAGCCCAAACTCCTCAAGCTCATCGATAGGAAAGTCCAGATCAGAGGATCCGATGGAACTCTCCTCCTAGAAGATTCAACAACTATGCTCCCTTAAATGCCTCAAAGATGCAGGTGCTGATAGAGATAAGAGAGTAGCTGGCAAAGCCTAGAAAGATGCAAACTCACTCGGCCAAGCACAACCCCAACAAGTACTGTCTTTACCATCGTGACCATGGTCATGATATTGAAAAATGCATCTAGCTTCTGGATGAGATTAAAGTATTGATTAGGAGAGGTCGGTTAGACCGATTCATTAGGTGCTAGTTGGAGAGGAGAGAACATCCTCCGAGAGCTCCACCACAACTTGAACCATCTCGACAAGACGAGCCCTAAGGAGATCGACCCCCTCTTTGAGTCATCAATGCTATCATCGGGGAACATCGACACGGGGAAGCCAACGAATCAGTAGAGTCAACAAAGAGGCAATGGACTGAGGAGCCCATCACCTTCATTAAAAAAAATGCCTTAGGAGTTCAGCTTTCATATAATGATGCAGTTGTAGTTACTTTGAATATCACTGGTTATGATGTAAATTGAGTTTTAATTGATAATGGAAGCTTTATTGATGTCTTCTTTTATGATGCTTTTTTCAAAATATTCATAGCTGATGATGGGATGGGCCCAACGAATTCTCCATTGATAGGATTCATAGGTGATGCAGTGCTGATGGAAGAAATAATAATGTTGCCTATGGTAGCCAGTCGGTACCTAAAGCAATCTACGACACAAGTTGATTTCTTGGTAGTTAAAGCTCCTTCTACCTACAATGCAATCCTTGGCCGATCTGGGTTGAATGCACTTCAGGCTATAGTTTCTACTTACTATCTAAAGATGAAGTTTCCAACCAGACATGGAGTCGAGGAGGTCAGAGGAGATCAAGCGCTAGCTCGATGCTGTTACAATATAGCCTTGTAGGATGGAGACAAACAAACCTTTATCCGATGGATGGACTTGATGCTCGTAATGATCTATCTAAAGAAAGAGGAGAATCCATCAATGACCTTGAGGAGATCCCTCTAAATGATGCAAATATAGAACATAATGTGAAGATTGACTCGAGCCTAAAAGGAGAGGTTAGAAAGCAGCTTGTCACCTTCTTACAAAAGAATTCTAATGTCTTTGCTTGGGTGCCTATAGATATGCCTGGAATCGATGCAAAAATCATGGTGTACCACTTGGATGTAGATCTTAAGTGACAACCAGTGAAGCAGAAGAAATGAAGTTTTGCTCCGAAAAGGCAGAAGGCAATAATGGATGAAGTTGACAAACTCCTCAAGGCAGGATTCATTCGAGAAGTGCTTTACTTGGACTGGATTGCCAATGTTGTCCTAGTCAAAAAGGCTAATGTCAAGTAGAGGATGTGCATAGACTTCATGGATTTGAATGTAGCCTACTCAAAAGATAGCTACCCTCTGCCTAGGATCGACCAACTGGTGGATGCGACTTCGGGCCATGAGCTCCTCACCTTCATGGATGCCTTTTTGGATTTTAATTAAATCTGGATGGCACCAAAAGATGAGGAGAAGACTGCTTTTATTACTGACTATGGTCTTTATTGTTATAGGATCATGCTATTTGGACATAAAAAGGTAGGTGCAATGTAGCAACACCTGGTGAATAAAATTTTTAAACAGCAGATTGGCCGCAACATGGAGGTCTATGTAGATGATATATTGGTCAAAAGCCGATCTTCACCAAATCACATCACCAACATTGAGGAGACCTTCAGTACCCTCTGAAAGTATGAGATGAAGCTGAATCCTACGAAATAAGCTTTCAGAGTAACGTCGGAGATATTCTTAGGATTCATGGTGTCAAGTCGTGGCATCGAGGGTAACCCAGAGAAGATTAGAGCCAATCCAAAAAATAACTGTCCTAAAAATAATAAAGTCAAATGCCTCACGGGCAAGATGGTAGCTCTGAATCGCTTCGTGTCAAGGTCGATGGAACACTGCTTGTCCTTCTTCTAGGTACTCAAGCAGTCGAAGAACTTTAGTTAGACTCTCAATTGCCAGCGGGCCCTTGAAGAATTGAAAAGCTATCTCAGCTCATCCCCACTGCTCGAACCTAGGGAAGAATTGTTCCTATATCTCACCGTATCTCCTTTAGCTATTGGAGCTGTACTGATCAGAGAAGAAGCAAAAATTCAAAAGTCGATCTACTACATAAGCAGAGTCTTGAGAGATGTGGAGATAAGGTATACAAAATTAGAAAAACAAACTTATGCATTGTTGGTTACAGTCAGGAAGCTCCGACCTTACTTCTAGGGGCACACCATCACTCTCCTCACCGATCAATCCATCAAGATGGTTATTCATCGACTGATACTTCTGGTAGAGTGACAAAGTGGGCAATTGAGTTGATTGAATTCAACATCCACTTTCAACCTCAACCGTCCATTAAAGCCTAAATACTAGCTGATTTCATAGTAGAGTGTATTATTCCAAAGGAGATCGAACCAAAGCATCAAGAAGCCTTTATCCCTAACTCCCCAAAAGAGAAGGTCGATCTTCTTGAAAACTTTTGCGCATTTTATATGGATGGTTCATCCAATGCTTTTGAGGCAGGTGCGGGCTTGATTCTCATCAATCTAGAGAAAGTTGTGGCAGAGTATGCATTGCGCTTTGACTTCCTTGTTACTAACCATGGGGCAGAGTATGAAACCCTATTGCAGGACTGAGAATAGCCAAGGAGCTGGAAGTGCAACATTTGAAGGCCTATAGTGACTCACAGCTGGTGGTGGGACAAGTTAATAACTTCTTTGAAGCCTAGGAGGAAAGTATGAAAAAGTACTTGGAGAAGGTGCAGAGCTTATGTTCGATCTTTGATAACTTTGACATTCAGCAGATCCCCAAGGTGGAGAATGCCAGAGTCGATCTTCTCTCTAAGCTGGCCATCTGAGCCCTAAATGAGCTACGAAAAGTTCTTTTTGAGGTCCTACAACCCCCAAGTTTGGAAGAGCCTCAGATGATGATGAAAATCGATCATGAGCTCAGCTGGATCGATCCATTGGTAGCATATCTCAAAAAAAAAACTCTCTTTAGAGATTACAAAGAAGCTCAAAATTTAAGAAATCAATCATCCTGCTATATTTTGTTTGAAAATAGGTTGTATAAGAGGTCATACTCATTGCCACTCCTCAAGTGTCTTCAACCTTCGGAAGTCAGCTATGCCTTAAGAAAAGTGTTAGATGTGTGCCCTAAAAGCTAGATTGGCTATCACTTATAATACACTTCTAATGGCAATTTTGCAATTTTGACTATAAACTAATAAATGAATTATTTTCTATCATAGTGTGTATTTAAAAGTATTTGTGATACATCCTTTAAGTTAATGATAATGATAATTTATATTTTCAAGAGTTAAAAATTTCAGACATGAATTTTTATAATTAACTCATAAACTGCTCACGATCATAGGATCATCATGAGGATGGTGATCGATCTAGAAGGATGGTGTATGATCGCTTACTTTGAGTAGATGAGTCTTGAATCTACGGTATGGAGATATCAGAGTGAGAGTATAGGTACTCATTAGAGAATGAGGGCACTAAGCGCGATCACTTCGAGCATTCATAAGAAAGTCTACCTTCTCATCGATGACTGGTTCGATGTTGTAGTAGTATGTTTGGTTCTTTGACCTAAGGAGCATCGATAATTCACCTTGAGGGTGTTGTAGTTTGACTACACCATAGCTCGATCTTCTAGCCATTCAGAACCCTGAGGTGTATGTTGGCTATAGCATGTTCATTGTAGGAATTGGATTGCACCAATAGGGGATCTATCTACCTCGGTAGATGAGTAGCCCTATGATAATCATGAGATTGAGTCCATAAGCCCATAGCCATGGTAGAGTGAAGATGATAGAAAGAGTTTCTATTAAGGTTTCACATTGGACATGAATTGAATGATTAATTCATATGATGGACATTGGGTTTGTCGAGTTCACCTTAACTCTAATCCTGTCAAGGCTCAAGATAGAAGAACCCAATCACATAGGTCACTATACCGAGAGGTTCACTTTTAGTTCTGATGGATTGCCACCATATACTGCTAGATGTTATTGGTGGATTTTGGGAGCAATTAGGATGATGTTGATGATCAATCATTCTAATTGTATGAATCAGAAAAATTCTGATCCATCGAAAGGTGTTTCGATGATGTCGATGATGGAGATCGCGACATGTCTCATTACCATATAGAATTATACCTAACTAGGTCACACAAACAAGGGTTTGGATCTAGATGTCATCAATTGAGCTAAGCCAGTTTGATTGATTTGGATTAGATCTAATCAAGTTCAAGGTAATCATGCTAGCACATGATTGAGCCTGACTTTCTCCTTCTAAAATCTTTCTGATTCATCACAATCAAATTACATTTGATTTAACTCATTCTTATATTTAGAATGGATTTATTTTCATCTGACTAGTCAAGTACGAGTCAGATTAATTATAGAAATTAAATCCATTCATAGTCAAATTGGACTAGGGTCAATAGTTGACCTATTTGATAGAATTGAGGGTCACCAGATCAGATGATTCTAAAAATTTCTATAAAATCTATTTTGATCTTATTTCTGATTATATGATAGAGAATGATTTGTGCATTGGGTGTACCAAATTTTGTGATTTTTGGAGGTGTCTAGACTAAGTTATGATAGAGTTTAATTTGGATCAAACTCTTGAGGGAAGAGTCCTAAAAGCAGTGGACTCTTCCTTATCTATTCATACTGACACTTTTTTGAATTATTTTTGGCAAAAAAAATAAATGAGATCCAATGGTTTTTCGTGGAGAATAAGTTCTGGAGTTCTGATGATAAAATAAATAAGTTATTTTGGTCAAAAGGGACTCTAAGTAGGCATTAGACATAAAAGGCTTTCTCATGTCAAAGTGCATTCAATGCAAGAAATAATTTTTCATGCCCAAAGTCTAGCATCCCTGATATTCCACACCCCCTTTATCCTCTATCTTCTTCTCTTCTACAAGCCTAAAAAGATAGACACAAATCTAAGAAGAAGGTCCAAGGTTTTTGGCATAATATTTAGGATCTACGCGATGGTGTTCGTGTGACGGACGGGCTGCCTTCAAAAATAGTTTTGAAGATTCTTTGGATCAAATTCAGATTTGATTTTTGGAGAAACGGTTCATGAGGAGAAGACATTCAGATCCTGCATAAGTGGATACTGGTAGAGGCTAGGCATGTTCCTGGTTCCCTCCAGAACCTCAGGAATCAACAAGATCATTGTAGGATAATTAGATTACCCAATCAGGTACTTTAAATTTAATTTAATTTTATTTTATTTTTTAATTTTTAATATCAGAATACTATGATTAGATCTAAGAACTCTTAGATCTGATCAGATCACTTCAAAATTTTTAAAAAAATCTTTCTCGGATCTGATCAATTCTGTATGATCTTACGGCGAAAAATAGTATTTTTCTTTCAACTGGTATTAGAGCTGCATTAGTAGTTCTTCAGATCTATCTTAGATTTAATTTTATTTTTATTTATGATCTAATATTAAAAAATTTTAGATGTCACATCAGATGTGATTAGATCTAATATGTATGAGATGCATGACTAGACTAGGTATAGAATAGTTCTATGTGTAGTCTAGTATGATCATGTATTTAATTTGATTAAATATAATTTTAGATCTATTTAATTTTTATTTTTTTAATATTATAATTATTATAATTAAATATAAAAAAATAATATTTTTAATTTTTAATTTATTCATATGAGATATGAAAGATGCATGCTTAGACTAGTCATAGAATAGTTCTATATGATGTCTAGAATAGTTTTAATTTTGATATGATCAAATTTAAAATTTTATTCAGATTTAATATGTGATGTTTTAGATCTAAAAGTATGCATATTGATGATACATGAGATGTATGCAAGACATGTATTAGTTAGATCTTTTTATATGTGATATATGATCTAACTAGTTTTATAGTAAAAACTTATATTTTTGATTAACGAGTTTCCCACGGCCGTTTGGTCATAAGAATAAAGTAGGGTTTAAAGACCCTCTCCTTCCATTCGATGGGGTGTTCTTATGGCATGTAGCATCCTTAATCAGAAATAAGAACTTATTTTTCTATAGAACCCTAGATTCTGAAATTCTAGGATTTTTATTACATGATTTATTCATGAACCCAAAATTTAATTAAGAATTAAAATTATGAAATTAATTAGATCTAAAATTATAAATTTTTAGATCTAAGACATATTCAAAAAATTGGGTTCGGGCTTGGGTAGCATAATTAGGTCTAGCGGTTGATCAAACTGAATCAAGAGTTGGTTAGGTGGGATCAAAGAAAGCTTAGATTTGACTAGCCTAATAGGATTAAGTCTGCTTCAAGATCGAATCACATTGAGATGTGATTCAATCAAATTAAGACCTAATTTGGCTCTGCAGTTCGAGCCTGGATTGTAGCCTAACCCAATTGGTTCTGATTCGATAATTTGGTATCTAAGGTAAGTTTGGCAGATATGATCGACTAATTTTTAATTGGAAGCTACTCAACTTGAATGCATTCTTATCAAGTTAATGACATATCCCTTCCATCGATCTCACTTACCTTGCAATTTGTGTCGATCTAGTTCTGATTTGAGGTGGCTAACAATTTGAGCCAACCCATGCCATTAGGTTAATCATAATTGTTATGACTAAGTCAAGTCAAGTTTAAAGAGATCTAAATTAAATCTCCTCAAGAAAATATCGAGTCTAAGGTCTGCCACCAATGTAGATGTACTAGCCCTTCTCGAGGTTGATTATTCTCGACTAGATATAGTGGTTCAGTTGCACCGAAAAGATGCAACCATGTCTATTAGGCATTGGATGCTATGGGTTGGAGGATTGGTTGGGCTCAATATTCTGAATAAGATGAGGGACCCAATCAGGAATCCAATCTATGTAAATGATGGGTCTGACTTAACTAAGGAGTAGATCAATATTTTAGACATGGTGAGATTCATGAATTAGAGATCAAGTTTGGGTGCACCATGATTAGAGAATCATTGGACAAGAGTTGTCCATTCATCGATTGACCCATCACCAAAAACTGTTAGATAAGGTGGTGAGTCAGTTGGTGGGACTGCACCATCCACTAGAAATCTATAATCACGGAGATTTTTGCATCTCTATCAAGAAAGTGTAAGAATCTAAGTAAATAGTAAAAGCCTAATTTATTTAAAAATAAAATTTTTAAATAAATTATTTAAGTCTAATTATAAAATCTAACTAGAAACTTTAACTCTTTATAAAAAAATATTTGCATCAAACCCACTAGTCCATATCCTGGACACCCATAGACTGATCGGATCCAACTATAAGGATTGGCTCCAAAACTTTAAAATTATTTTGGATTCCAAGAAGTTGACTGATGCGTTAAAATAGGATCCTCCCATATTACCAGCCCGTTCATTAGCTGATCAGAGAGCATCTATCGAGAAGTGGATGGATGAAGATAACAAAGTCAGGTATTACATGTTTGGCTCGATGTCTGATAAGCTTCAGTACCAACATGAAGACATTAAGACTAGCCACCAAATGTTGGCTCACCTACAAGAGTTGTTTGATGAACAGAATCGTGCAGCCAAATATCAAGTCACTAAAAGATTTTTTAATGCTTAAATGCGTGATGGATAGTCAGTGCAAGATCATTATCTTATGATGATCAAGGACATGGAAGAGCTTGAGAAGCTCGAAGTTAAGTTAGATCAGGATCTACAGATTGACATAATTTTGTAGTTCTTGATTGATGCATATGTGTAGCTCATCATGAACTACCATATGCATAAACTTCAAAATACCTTGGCTAAGCTCATGAATATGCTGGTTACTGCTGAGCTTTCTATGAAAAGTTGTAAAGGCTTAGTACTTGTTGTGGAGCAGACATCTTCCAAGAGAAAATCATTTGAAAAGAAGAAGAAGTTCGCGAAGAAGCAGAAGGTGAATGGTGAGAAGAAGAAGAAGGCAAAGAACAAGAAAGAGGTAGGTCCTTCTAGAGGTATGCTCGTTATAGAATCTAATCTTATAATTTCTTCTGCATCTAGTTGGATGCTTAACTTTGGTTCTAGTGCTTACTTATGTACTTCTACGTAGGATCTTGAGGATAGCAGAAGGCTGAGGGATGGTGAAATGATCCTACGTGTCGAAAATGGAGCACGAGTTGCTACTGTGGCCGTGGGAACCTACCCTCTACGATTACCGTCAGAATTAGACTTAGTACTTAGGAACTATTTTATATGCCTACAGTAGGCATGAATTTGATTTTTGTTTCATGTTTAGCACTGGAAGACTATATAATTAGTTTTTAAGGACCATTATAATATTCTTTATAAAAAAAATAAAATTGCAAGTGGTTTTCTTATAAACGATCTCTATCAGTTACATATTGATGTTTCTATTTTTAACATCGAGCAAAACGTGAATCCCATAGGATCAAAGCAATCTAGGGATAGTCTAAATGATAGGTATCTTTGGCACCTTAGGTTAGGTCATATAGCTGAAGACAGGGTTAACAAATTGGAGAAATCTGGGCTATTTAGTCCATTGACTTTCGAGTCATATCCGATTTATGAATTGTGCCTTCATGGCAAAATGACCAAGCTTCCTTTTGTGGGACATGGAGAAAGGGTCACAGACCTACTTGCCTTAGTACGTACTGATGTATGCGGCCCATTTGATATGCCAGCCAGGGGTAATTACATCTACTTTATCATCTTTATCGATGATTTGTCTCGGTACGGATATGTGTATTTGATGCGACACAAGATTGATGCTTTTAAAAAGTTGAAGGAATTCAGACTCGAATTAGAAAACAAGCAAAAAAATTCATTAAGATTCTTCGATCAGATCGAAAAGGTGAATACCTTAGTCGAAAATTCCTAGACTATCTTAAGGATATTGGCATAGTCTCAAAATGAACTCCACCTGAAATGCCTCAACTCAATGGGATTTCAGAATAGAGAAATCGGATCCTATTAGATATGGTTCGATCCATGATGAGCTTCATGGACCTTCCTGAGTTTCTTTGGAGACATAGTTTATTTACCGCTATATATCTATTGAATAGGATTTCATCTAAAATCGTTCTTAGCACACTGTATGAAATATGGCATGGTAAGAAACCAAGTTTGAGTCATCTCAGAATTTGAGATTGTTCGGCCCATGTCAAGAAACGATAGGTGGATAAATTAGAGTCTAGGTGCTTTAGAGCTCAATTTATTGGATATTCTAAAGAGTCATTAGGATATTTTTTCTATCTTTCAGAAGATCACAATGTGATTGTGAGTCGACATGACATCTTTCTTGAAAAATAATTTATTTAAGATAATAGCATCGGAAGATAGATTAGGCTCGAGGAGAAAGTCTCCCAAGAGCCACGAGCCAAGGAACCTATGGAATCCAATCAGATTAACCCAATCCAATCACTACCTCATCCACCTCATAGATCAGAAATGATTTTCCATCTCCCAAAAAGATACTTAGATATTATTTAAGAGGACGTAGAGGAAATGTTCCTCATAAGAAAAGGGGTTCATGGTGATAATCCCAAAACCTATGATGAGGCGATATCAGAAATCGACTCTAAGAAATGGTTAGACGCAATGAAGTCAAAAATTTATTCAATGCACTCAAATCAAGTCTGGACCTTGGTAGATCCACCTAAAGGTATAGTACCTATTGGGTGTAAATGAATCTTCAAGAGAAAGATAGGTGCCTGTGGAAATGTAGAGACATTCAAAGCAAGGCTCATAGCAAAATGGTATAGTCAACATGAAGGTATTGACTATCAGGATACTTTTTTGCCAGTAGTCATGCTCAAATCCATCCACACATTGCTTGTTGTTGAAGCCTATTTTGATTATGAAATTTGACAGATAGATGTGAAAATGGCATTCTTAAGTGGATATCTTGAGGAAGATATCTATAGAAAATAGTCATTGGGTTTCATATCTAGTGATACTGATCACAAGGTCTGCAAGCTGCAAAGATCCATATATGGACTTAAGCAAGCATCTCAGAGCTAGAATGCTCATTTCAATGATGCGATCAAATCCTTTAGATTCATCAAGAATGAAGAAGAGTCCTATATTTTTAAAAAGATCAGTAGGAGCGCCGTTGTCTTTCTTGTAATGTACGTAGATGACATTCTCCTAATTGGGAATGATATTCCCACATTAACTATAGTCAAAATATGGTGGTCTCAAGAATTTTCCATGAAAGACCTAGAAGAGGCATCCTTTATTTTAGGAATTAAGGTCAATAGAGATAGACCAAATAGCATACTAGGTCTCTCATAGAAGATGTACATAAAGGAGGTGCTAAAGAGATTTAGCATGAAAAACTCCAAGAGGGCATTGGTGCCCTTCAGACATGGCATTCATCTCTCCAAGAAGATGTATCCCAGCACACCAGAGGAGATTGAACGCATGAGCAAGATCCCTTATACTTCAGCAATAGGAAGCCTCATGTATACCATGCTATGTATACAATCTGATATTGCCCATGCTATGAGTGTCACGAGAAGGTATCAATCGAATCTAGATGAAGAGCACTGAACTTCTGTGAAATGTATCCTTAAGTACTTAAGAAGGACTAAGGATGTATTTTTAGTCTTTAGTAGTGGAGAACTCCAGGTCCAGGGGTATACAGACTCAGATTTTATGTCCGATATAGATGATCAAAAGTCAACATATGAAAGTCTGTTTGTGTACAATGTGGTGCTATCAGTTGGAAGAGTTTTAAGCAGAGTGTGATAGCAGATTCGACCATGAAAGCAGAGTACATCGCTACGTCGGAAGCTACATAGGAGGCATTTCGGTATAAGAAGTTTATCGTAGAGCTTAGAGTGATGCCATCAGATGCTATCCCTCTATACTATGACAATAATGGCACCATATCCCTAGCTAAGGAACTGAGATCTCATCAGAAATCTAAGCACATCGAGTGACAATACCATCTCATTCGTGATTACCTCGAGAAGGGATACATTGAGATCAAGAGAGTTGACACTATAGATAATGCGGCTGACCCATTGAAAAAACCATTAAGCAACAGAAAATCAAAGCCAACCTTGAGAAGATGGGACATAGATTTGTAAACAATTAGCTCTAGGTCAAGTGAAAGTTTGTTAGACGTGTGCACTAGAAGTCAGATTGGCTGTCACTTATAATACAGTTCTAAAAATAATTTTATATTTTTAACTATAAATTAATGAATGAATTATTTTTTATCATAGTGTGTATTTAAAAATGTCTGTGATACATTTTTTGAGTTAATGGTAATGACAATTCATATTTTCAAGAGTTCAAAATTTAAGATATGAATTTTTATAATTAACTCATAAACTGCTTCCGACCGTAAGATCATCATAAGAATGGTGATTGATCCGAAAGGTTGGTGTATGATCACTTTCTTAGGATAAACGTATCTTAAGTCTATGTTATGGAGATACCGAAGCAAGAGTACAGGTACTTATTAAAGAATGAGGGCACTGAGCATGACCACCTCAAGTAGTCATAAGAAAGTCTACCTTCTCATCGATGACTAACTCGATGCTGTAGTGGTATGTTCGGTTCTTTGATCTAAGGTGCATCGGCAGTTCATCTTGAGGGTGTTATAGTTTGACAACACCATAACTCGGTCTTCTAGCCATTCAAAATTCTGAGGTGTATGTTGGCTATAGCATGTTCATTATACGAATTGGATTGCACTAATAGAAGATCTATCTACCTCGGTAGATGAGGAGTAGCCCCATGATAATCATGAGATTGAGTCCATAAGCCCATGGCCATGGTAGAGTGAAGATGATAGAAAGAGTTTCTATTAGGATTTCATATTGGACTCGAATTGAATGATTAATTCATATGATGGACATTGGGTTTGACGAGTTCACCTTAACCCTAATCCTATCGAGGCTCAAGATAAAAGAACTCAATCACATAGGTAACTATACCGAGAGGTTCGCTTTCAGTTCTGATGGATTGCCACCATATACTACTAGTTGTCTTTGGTGGATTTTGGGTGCAATTAGGATGATTTTGATGATCAATCATTCTAATTATATGAATCAGAAAAATTCTGATCCATCGAAAGGTATTTCGATGATGTCGATGATGGAGATTGAGACATGTCTCATTATCATATAGAATTGAACCTAACTGAATCACACAAATAAGGGTTTAGATCTGAATATCATCAATTGAGCTAAGCTAGTTTGATTGATTTGGATTAGATCCAATCAGGTTCAAGGTAATCGTGCTAGCACATGATTGAGCCTGACTTTCTTCTTCTAAAATTTTTTTGATTCAACACAACTAAGTCAAATTTGATTTGACTCATTCTTGTATTTAGAATGGATTTATTTTCATCCAACTAGAATAAGTCCAGATTAGATTAATTATAGAAATTAAATTCATTCATAGTCAAATTGGACTAGGGTCAAAAGATAGAATTGAGGATCACCTGATTAGATACTTCTAAAAAATTATCTAGAAATTATTTTGATTTGATTTTTTGATATGTGATAGAGCACGAGTTACTCATTAGGCATACCAAATTTTGTAATTTTTTGAGATATCTAGGCTATGTTATGATATAGTTTGATTTGGATCAAACTCTTGAGGGAAGAGTCCTACGAGCAGTGGACTCTTCCTTATCTACTCTTGCTGACACCTTTTTGAATTATTTTTTGCAAAAGAAGTAGATGATATTTGATGGTATTTTGTAGAGAATAAGTCCTAGAGTCTTAGTGATAAAATAAACAAGTTATTTTGGTCAAAAGAGACTCTAAGTAGACATTGGACATAAAAGCCTTTCTCACGTCAAAGTGCATTCAGTGCAAGAAATAATTTTTTACCTTCAAAGTTTGCCATCCCTAATATTTCATGCCCCCTCTATCCTCTTTCTTCTTATCTTTTACAAGCTTAAAAAGTTTGGCATAAATCTAAGAAGAAGATCCAAGGTTTTGGCAAAATATTCAGCATCTATGCGATAGTGTTCATGTGACGGACAGGCTGCCTTCAGAAATATTTTGGAAGATTCTTCGGATCAGATCTAGATCTAATTTTTGGAGATAAAGTTTATGAGGAGAAGATGTTTAGATCCTGCTTGAGTGGATATCAGTAGAGGCCAAGCACGTGCATGGCTCCTTCCAAGACCTTAGGAATCAATCGGATCATTGTAGGATAAATAAATGATCCAATCAGGTACTTTAAATTAAATCTAATTAAATTTTAATTTTTAATTTTTAATATCAAATCACCATGATTAAATTTGAGAACTCTTAGATCTGATCAGATTGCTTAAAAATTTTTAGAAAAATCTTCTTAGATCTGATCAAATTTGTACGATCCTACAGCGGAAAATAGTGTTTTTCCTTCAGAAAGTTCATGAGGGGATTTACAGAAATTATCTGGGAGCGAGATTCCTATCATACAAGTTGCTTCATCGGGGATACTATTCACCAATAATGCATCAAGATGTAATGGATTATGTGAGAAAGTGTGATAGGTGTTAAAAAAATACAAATATCTAGAGATAGCCAGCTTCGCAGCTCACACCATTAAGTGCCTCCTAACCATTTGCACTGTGGGGGATAGACATACTCGGATCTTTTCTCATGGCATCTAGGTAGCAAAAGTTCCTGCTAGTGGTAGTGGATTACTTCACTAAGTGGGTCGAGGCTGAACCTCTAGCAAAAATCACTAAAGCTAAAGTGCAGGACTTCATCTGGAAGTTGATTGTTTGCAGGTTTGGTCTACCTCAGATGTTGATCATTGATAATGGGCATCAGTTTGTAGGTGCAAAGTTCGCTGAGTTCTATGAAAGTCTAAATATATCTCATCACTTTACATCAGCGGCTCATCCACAAGTAAATGGTGATGCAGAAGTGACTAATAGAACTTTGCTTCAAGGGATAAAGGTTAGGCTTGAAAGAGCAAAGGAGACCTATGTGGATGAACTTTATCATGTGCTCAGAGCTTACCGAACTACTCAAAGATTATCCACTGGAGAAACACCCTTTGCATTAGCTTTCATGATGAAGGCGATTATCCTGGTCAAGCTTGAACTCCCCTCAGCACGAGTAGAGGCCTTCAATGAATAAGACAATTCACAGGATTTCAGGGCTAACCTTGATCTATTGAAAGAAAAGAGGGAGAAGGCCCAGGTCCAGATGGTAGCTTCTAGGCAAATGATACCCTGCTACTACAATTTGAGGGTTAGAAGTAGAACCTTTAGAATAGGAAATCTTATACTTTGGCAAGTGAACATTTCGCAGCCTCAAAATTAGGAAAAGGTCGCACCAAACTCAGAGGATCCTTAGGAGGTGGTGGAAATCATCCGACCAAAAATATATTATCTAAAAGATCTCGGAGGATCTATGCTTCCACGGCCTTGGAATTTGAAAAATTTATGAATGTACCATAAGTAATTCAACTCCAATAAAATCCATTTATTTCAATATTTTGGTTTCTTGGAGCAAAATCATGTGATGACTGAAAATGACACGGTCGAACTTCATCAATAAACAAAGTAAAAGTCCTTCGGTTATTTAAGATAGTAGGAGGAGAGAGACCCTTTCAATGATTCTTTTGCACCCCTATACCTTCGCTAGGGATAGGAGGAGGACCTTGTCCTAACAAAAGAAGGCCAACCTTATCAAGAATAGGTGGAGAACCTCGTCTTGATAGGGGGAGAAAAAAGACCAATCGTATTAGAAATAGGAGGAAGACCTCATCCCGACATGGGTGATGAAGACCTCCAATTATTTAAGATAGGAGGAGGGGAGAGATCCTTTGAACGGTCTTTCTGTGTCCGTATATCTTTGTTAGGGATAGGACAAGGACCTTATCCTAACAAAGGAAGATCAATCCCATCAAGAATAGGAGGAGAACCTCATCCTAACAGAAAGGCAAAAAAGGCCAACCATGTCAGAAATAAGAGGAAGTCCTCACCCTGACATGGGTGATGAAGACATTCGATTATTTAAGATAGGAGGAGGAAAGAGGCCCTTTCAACGATCCTTTTGTGTCCATATACCTTTGTTAGGGATAGGAGAAGGATCTCATCCGAACAAATGAAGGCCAACCCCATCAAGAATAGGAGGAGAACCTCATCCAGACAGGAAGATAAAAAAGGCCAACCATTCCAAGAATAGGAGGAAGACCTCATCCTCACACGGGTGATGAAGACCTCTAGTTATTTAAAACAAGAGGAGGGGAGAAGTCTTTTCAATGGTCCTTTTGTGTCCCTATACCTATGTTAGAAACTGGAGGAGGACCTCGTCCTAACAAAGAAAGATCAATCCCATCAGGAACAGGACAAAAATCTCATCCTGACAGGGGACAAAAAAGGTTAACCATGTCAAGAATAGGTGTATGATCTCATCCTAACAAGAGTGATGAAGACCTCTAGTTATTTAAGATAGGAGAAGGGATGAAGCCCTTTCAATGGCACTTTTGTGCCCTTGAACCTTTATTAGGGATAGGAGGAAGATTTTGCCCTAATAAAGGAAGACCAACTCCATCAAAAATTAGAGGAGAACCTCATGCTGATAGGAGCAAAAAAAAAAGGCCAACCATGTCAGGAATAGAAGGAAGACCTTATCCTGATATCGGTGATGAAGAACTTCGGTTATTTAAGATAGGAGGAGGGGAAAGACTCTTTCAACGATTCTTTTGTACCCCTACATCTTTTTTGGGATAGAATAAGGACCTCTCCCTAATAAAAAAAGGCCAATCCTATCAAAAATTGGAGTAGAACCTCATCCTGATAGGAGAATAAAAAAGGCCAACCGTGCTAGGAACAAGAGGAAGATCTCATCCTGACATGGATTATGAAGACCTCCGATTAAGACAAGAGAAGAGGAGAGATCATTTCAATGGCCCTTTTATGCTCCTATACCTTTATTAGGGATAGGAGGAGGACCTTGACCTAACAAAAAAAGGCCAACCCCATTAGAAATAGAAGGAAAACTTTGTCCTGATAAGGAAACAAAAAAGAATAATCATATTAGGGACGGGAGGAGGACCTCATCCAAACATGGATGATGAAGACCTTCGATTATTTAAGATAGGTGGAGGAGAGAGGCCCTTTTTTGTTCCATATCAAGAATTAGAGGAGAACCTCATCCTAATAAGGGGACAAAAAAGGCCAACCAGGAAGATGAGGAAGACTTCGTCCTGACATGAGTGATGAAGATCTTCGATTATTTAAAATAGAAGGAAAGAAAATCATTCAACGATCCTTTTGTGCCCCTATACCTTTGTTAGGGATAGGAGGAGGACCTTATCCTAACAAATAAAGGCCAATCCCATCAGAAATAGGAGGTGAACCTCATTCTGATAGAAGGATAAAAAAGGCCAACCATATCAGGAGCAGGAGGAAGACCTCATCCTAATACAGGTGATGAAGACCTTCGATTATTTATGGCAGGAGGAGGGGAGAGGCTCTTTCAACGGTCCTTTTGTACTCCTATATCTTTGTTAGGGATAGGAGGAGGATCTCGTTCTAACAAAGAAAGGCTAACCCTATTAGAAACAGGAGAAGAACCTTATCCTGACAGAAGAACAAAAGAAGCCAATGGTGTCAGAAACTAGAGAAAAATCTCATCCTAACATGTATGATGAAGACCTCTAGTTATTTAAGATAGGAGGAGAGGAGAGGCCCTTTCAATGGCTCTTTTATGCTTCTTTACTTTTATTAGGGATAAGAGAAGGACCTCATCCTGACAAAGAAAGGCCAACCCCATCAGGAATAGAAGGAGAACCTTATTCTGACAAGAGGATAAAAAATGCCAGCCATGTCAGGAATCGAAGGAAGACCTCATCCTGACACGAATGATGAAGATCTCCAATTATTTAAGATAGGAGGAGGAGAGAGGTCCTTTCAATGATCCTTTTATCTCTCTATATCTTTATTAGGGATAGGAGGAGGACCTCGTCCTAATAAAGAAAGGCCAACCTATCAGAAATAGGAGGAGAACCTCATCCTAATAGGAGGATAAAGAAGGCCAACCATGTGAGAAATCGGAGGAACACCTCATCTTGACATGGGTGATGATGACCTCGAGTTATTTAAGATAGAAGAAGGAAAGAGGCCCTTTCAACGGCCCTTTTATATCCCTATACCTTTGTTAGGGATAGGAGAAAGACCTCGTCCTAATAAAGAAAGGCCAATCTCATCAAAAATAGAAGAAAAACCTCATCTTGACAGGAGGACAAAAAAAGCTAACTATGTCAGGAATTGGAGGAAGACCTCATCCTAACATGGGTGATGAAGACCTCTGATTATTTAAGATAAGTGGAGGGGTGAGGCCCTTTCAACGATCCTTTTGTTTCCCTATATCTTTGTTAAGGATAGGTGGAGGACCTCATCCTAACAAAGAAAGGGCAACCCCATCAGAAACAGGAGGGGAACCTCATCCTAATAAGAGAACAAAAAAGGTCAACCGTGTCAAAAATAAGAGAAAGATCTCATCCTAATATGGGTGATGAAGATCTTTAGTTATTTAAGATAAGAGTAGGGAAGAGGCCTTTTCAACGATCCTTTTGTGTCTCTATATCTTTGTTAGGGATTGAAGAAGGTCCTCGCCCTAATAAAAGAAGGCCAACCTGATAGGAGGAGAATCTCATCTTGACAGAAGGACAAAAAAGACCAATCATGGTAGGAACAGGAGGAAGACCTCATTATAACATGGGTGATGAAGATAGGAGAAGGGGTGAGGCCCTTTCAATGGTTATTTAAGATAAGAGGAGGGGTGAGGCCCTTTCAATGGTTCTTTTATGCCCCTATATCTTTGTTAGGGACAAGAGGAGGACCTCGTTCTAATAAAAAAAGATCAATCTTATTAGAAATAGGTGGAGAACCTCATCCTAATAGGAGGATAAAAAAGGCCAACTATATTAGGATTAGGAAGAGAACCTCATCCTGACACAGATAATGAAGACCCTCGATTATGTGAGACAAGAGGAAAATGAAGGAAATGAAGAGGTGAACAAACATTAAACCTAAGCAAACCAAATGAAGGATTGAAGAAAGTATAGATTTATTAAAGATAAAGTTGATTACAAAGCAAGAGTCTGCAAGATCGATTATAAAAAAAGAGAGAAAATTTAAGTTCTTAGAAGGATCAGGTTCTTTGAACTTCAAACTGCTAGCCATTACCAGGGATTCCATTAGGCTGGCGATCTCCTCCTCGACCTCTTTTCTCCTGATGAAGTTGTCATGGAACATCCTCTGATCCCTCTGGTAGTTTTCTTTTGACGTTCATAGTCTCTTCCTCAGAATCTTTGATTCAGCTTCAGCATCCATGATGGCCTATTATTTGCAAATCAACTAAAGCTTTAGTCATTGAACGTCGGCCTTCTTTACCCCGATCGACTCTGAGAGTTTGCCCACGATCCTCTTCAGAGTGGCGATCTCTTCTGACTTCCTACTAGTGTCAGATTGATAACTATCGACGAGCAATTGCTGAAGCTAGGCCACCTCACTATTAGCAGCATGGAGCTTTTGCTCCAGCAAGGATAACCTCTTGCACCAACCCAATCGATAGGTTTCATTAGCAAGCTCAGCATCATGCAATTGCTTTCAGAAGGCATGAAACCTCTACAATCAATCCCATTCATACCGAGTCTTGTCGGAAGACCATGGCGAGCACCCCTCCAATAAGTGAATTTTCTCTTTTGCCATCTTGAGTTCAGTTTCGAGGGAGCCGACCTTTGCCATTAATACCCCGGACTTATCACTAGCACTTTTTCTAAGCTTGCCCAACTTTCTCTCGAAGTTATCCTTCTTAATGTTGAAGCTCATGGAGTCTTTCATGTGTAGCTTGCAAAGGCAAGTGACATCAATCATTGCCTCTGGAGCATTTTTCTAGACCACCAGAGCTTGTCTTCCATCTTCTTCAACTTCTTCTTTAAGTGATGGATTTTTCTCTTCAAATCCTTCACAATAGGTCTTAGAGGGATACCTTCAAATGGTGGTTCGACGTTGGTTGGAGATGATTGACCTTGACTTTGGTCACTAGAAGGACTTTGAATAACATTCACCATAGCACAAGTATAAGGAGAAGGAAACTCATTTTCATTTCTCAAAATGTTTGAATTTACATCAAAAAGAAAAAAAGAGAGAGTATAATTATTTAAAATTCTAGACCTCGGAAAGAATAGTAGCAGATGAGGTCTGGGCATTTTTTGCCTCCTCTGACTCTGGTGCAAGTTTGAGTGCATCGACGATGGATTCAGAGGGCTTGGAGATGACTTCGATGGGCGAAGGGTCGATCACAATAGTGGACAGCCCTACCTCTTCATCAGGGATCTTCCCATATAAGAAGCTAAGATCGAGTTTGGGGAACTTGGCGGCCACTTGATCCTCACAAAGTTCGTATCCCTTCTAAAAGGCTTCCTAGTCGAAGGTGACGTTCAGATCCCTCATTTCAGAGGAGACCTTGAACTCTTCTATAGCCTAGATCTTCATCTCCGAGATCTGCTTCGAGGGTTGATCCTTCAACTTACCAACCCTAGCCTCGGCCTTCTTCTTCCTCTCCTCCATAGCTAGAAGGGCTTGCAGCCCCGCCGAGGTGGGCTCCTCTTTTCTGAGCATCTCCTGTAGACCCTCGACTTCAACCGCCTTCTCCTTCGAGAGATGGTCAGCCTCGGCAGCCTTCTCTCGAAGGTGGTCAACTTCGGCTTGGAGGTCCTCCTAGGACATCAGCAGCTCCGACCTTAGCTAGTTCATCATTTTGATTTGTACAAGTATTTGGTGATCCGACTATAGTAAATGGACTGTGTTATGCATGCAAAGAAAACATAAAAATTGACAGGATGACTACCTTAAGGAAAGTTTCGAGGGAATCCCAGATAAGCTGCATGTGGTTGAGGTCAACCATCTAGTCTACCACCTTGGGTATGGCAAATTTATCAGTTAGATCTTGGATGAGGTTCGAATCGCTAAAGGGGTCTTCTCTTGGACTATCGCCATCATCGCTAGACCTGCTAGAGAGTGCCTTCCAATGCACCTTCATAATGACCCTTTTACCCTTCTTCCTCTCCCCCTCTTCCCATCCAGCAGGAGGTTATGGAGCTGGGTCCTCAATTGGAGGACTCATGGATGATGGAGGCATGGAGCCCTCGGTAGCAGGATCGACCCCGACTGTGTGGATGACCTCGATGGTGACAGCAACCTCAATGGCAGTGGCAACATCGATAGGTGCGGTAGATCTGGGAGCATAAATCTTGGCTTTCTTGGCAATCGGCTCATCAAATGCAGCATCTTTTCTTTTGCGAGCCTGGAGACCCTTTGAAAGCATTTCAGCAGCCTTAGCATCCATCTTTGCCATAAATAAAAAAGCACAGTCAGAAAAGAAGGAATGAAAAGAAAAAAAAGAAGATGACCCACCAACTTCGATCGTGTACCTACTGAATTTTGAGAATTAAGATCGAGGTTGAACAAGGTCTATTATTTTATTAGCTTGGATATCAGAGGAGTTTGGTAACCTTTGGTTATGGTTACTGACTCTTGGTTCGCTTTCTCTAGCCCGAGGCTCGGCGGATGGAATCCCTCAGATATCCCCAAGATGGGAGTCCTAAGTTCAAAGTCAGATAGAAAACAAAGATAAACTTTTCTTCCCAATTATGGATAGAGGAGGGGGCATCCTTAAGTAACCCCTTCTTACCGGACTGGGAGAAAACATACCACCAGTCCTTGGCAGAAGGGTGATGCTTGAAGGTGAAGAAGGTTTGAAAAAAAGTAGTGGGCTGGACCCTGGTGGATATACAAAGTGCCAGAAATTCTATAATGAACCTAAAGAAGTTCGGAACTACCAAAGCTAGAGAGATATTTAAAAAGCAAAAAAGGGCTACAACAAAGTTAGGAAGGAGAATCCTTAATCCAGCATGGAAGGCCTCCAAGTACAAGCAGAACCAACCTGAAGGAGGAGCATAAGCCCGACCACTTGAATCAGGAAGTTCCAACTCATACTCGACATGCACCCCGAATTGGATCCTAACTAGTGATAGGTCCTCGGCAATCAAAGAATAGGGAATGGACTCCGATTTAAAATCTGGCTGAGGTGCTGCCCTAAACATAGTTCCTATTATAACCTTGGGATTATTGGGGTTTGGGTCAACCAAACTCCTAAAACCGCTAGATCAGGAAACCTCAGACGACATCTAGATCAAGCTAAATCAAATAAAATTTCTAAAAAAGAACTCAAAAAAAGGGGTGGTGGAAGTCCAGAAAATGAAGAACAGCAATGTCCACCCAGGAAAACTTGAAGAAGCCCGAAGAATGCAAGAAAACTAAAAGTTAAGAGAATAGGGATGAAAGGCTGACCTTAGAAAACATGGAAAGAAGACCAAAAGATTGAAAGAGAATCGAGAAAGATGCCGGCAGTCGAAAGAATCGCAGAAGGAGAAGGAGCGACAAGAACAGGATAGTCGAAGATGATGGAAAATGAAGGAGAAAAAGTAGAAGCCCAAGCAAAAGCAAGAAACTATAGGTGAAGGAGGAGGAGTTTAAATAGGGAATCAAAGCCCAGAGAATGTTATGATTGTGGATTTCCTTCAGTCAATCCCAACCCTCCACGTGTCCCACTCGCACTTGCTGTCTGATGAAATAATAACTGCACCATACATGGAGCTCGGTGCTAGAAGAGTTTTCAAAGGACTCCCATCCAGGTCATTCGACATCAAATCACGATGCCAATTTGAAAAAAAAGGGATAAAAGGTTTTATTCTCCAAGGCATGAAACTATCAAAAAAAAATAAGACTTTGGCTGCAGTAATTTTTTCGTACTCCCTTCATTCGAAATTTTAACTCGAAAGTAGGGAGCAAGTGTTGAGGATAAAACAGTTCTTGCTGAAGTTCTTGCCCAAAGTCCTTGGTCGCCGACCTCGTCCCTATTGGGATTCATCGATCTCCTCAGTGACAAGTTCATGCTATGAAACCTCTCGAAATGAATAACAGGGTTAGGACTCAAACGAACTCCGCCAATCACGCTTCTTTTGAATGAACTCCTTCTAGATGAACTCCTTTCAAACGAACTCCATCAGTCGCACTCCTTCCGGACGAACTCCTTCCGAACGAACTCCTTTTAGATGAACTCCACTAGTCGTGCTCCTTTCAGATGAACTTCTTCCAAACGAACTCCATCAATCGCACTCCTTCTGGATGAACTTCCTTAGGATGAACTTTTTTTGAATGAACTCGTTCCAAACGAACTTCACCAATCGTGCTCCTTTCGAATGAACTCCCTTAGGATGAACTCCATCTTGATGAACCTCACTCAGTCATCAGGAGAGCTTCCTTCAATCGATCACCTTCTAGTCATTTGGAAGGACCTCGTCGTCCACATGAATTCAACTACCAACTCAATGCGAACCAACATACATGCAGGCAATCCCAAGAGAGCCCGAACTCCTCTAGAGCTATTGCGATTTGAAGCTTTTTGCCATCAGCACCTACCCCATCCAAACTTCAACTATTAACCCGCAACATACTGATAAGTCATGACAACAGACACCACTCTCGGCTGGCAAGTCACGATAATGAACACCACCCTCCATAACAAACTTTACATGGCCTGAGTGGTCCATTACTAGATGGTTACAGCTAGCACTATCAGTTTATTACATTCATCATCTATAAAAGGAACCCTTTAGATGAAGGGAAAATCTAATTTTTCATCGTAGGATCATTCAGATTTGATCAGATCTAAGATAGATTTTTCTACAAAAATTCCTATAATTCGATCAGGTCTAAAAGTTCTCAGATCTAATCATGGTGATCTGATATTAAAAATTAAAATTAAAATTAAATTAAATTTAATTTTAAGTATCTTGTTGGGTAATCTAATTATCCTATGATGATCTTGTTGATTCCTGAGGTTCTGGAAGGAACCATGCAGGCGCTTAGCCTCTATCAGTATCCACTCAAGCAGAATCTGAACATCTTCTCCTCAGAAATCTTTTCTCTAAAGATTATATCTAAATATGATTTATAGATCCTTAAAGACTATTTCTAAAGGCAGCCCATCCGTCACACAAACACCATTGCGTAGATCCTGAATCTTATGCCATAAACCTTAGACCTTCTTCTCAGATTTGTGCCTAACTTTTTATGCATGTAGAATAGAGGGAGATAGAGGATACAGGGGGCATGGGATATGGTATGGATGATAGCATCTCTACATGGAAAATAAAATCATGCGATAGCTCTCTTTGGCATGAGAAAGGTTTAAAAACCAATGCCATATAGAGTCCCACTTTGACCAAACAACATACTTATTTGATCATTGGGACTCTAGGACTTGTTCTCCACGTGAACCCCTAGATCTCATCAAGTTTTTGTTGCCAAAAATCAATCAAAAAGTAGGCAACATGAGTAGATAAGGAAGAGTCCATTATGCCTAGGACTCTTCCCTTAAGAGTTTGATCCAAATCAAACTCTACCAAAACCTAAAAAACCACCACCATAAATCATGAAATTTGGCACACCCATAGCATGACTCAAGCCCTATCACATATCCAAAAATTGAATTAAAAAAATTTTTAAAAAATTTTCTAGAAGCATCTGATCAGGTGATCCTTAATTTTCTCAATTGGATCAACTTTTAACCCTAGTCCAATTGCACTAGGAATGGATTTAATTTCTATAATTTATCTAATTTGGACTTATTCTAGTTAGATGAAAATAAATTCATTCAAGATATAGGAATGAGCTAAATTAAATTTAATTCAATTGTGATGAATCAGAAAGATTATAGAAGGAGAAAGCCAGGCTCAATCGTGTGCTAGCACGATTATCTTGAACCTGATTGGATCTAATTCAAATCAATCAAATTGGGTTAGCTTAATTGATGACATCTAGACCCAAACTATTGTATGTGTGATCTAGTTAGGTTTAGTTTCGTATGGCAATAAGACATGTCATGATCTCTATCATTAACATCAATGAAACATCTTTCGATAGATCAGAACCTTTTTAATTCACATAATTAGAATGATCGATCATCAAAATCATTCTAACTACTCCCAAAATCTACCAGTGATACCTAAAATATATGATAGCAACCCATTAAATACCTAGCAGTGAACCTCTCGGTGTAGCTATCTATGTGATTGGGTTCTTCTATCTTGATCCCAGACAGGATTAGGGTTAAGGTGAACTCGTCAAATCCAACATCTGTCATATGAATTAATCATTTGATTCGAGTTTAATGTGAAATCCTAATAGAAACTTTTTCTATCATCTTCACTCTACCATACCCATGGGCCTAAGGATTCATTCTCATGATTATCATAGGACTACTCTTTATCTATTAAGGTAGATAGATCACCTATTGGTGCAATCCAATTTCTACAATGAACATGCTATAGCCAACATACACCTCAAGATTTCGAATGGCTAGGAGATTAGGTTATGGTGTAATCAAACTATAACATCCTCAAGATAAACTGTCGATACATCTTAGTGTTAGATGTGTGCCCTAGAAGCCCGATTGGCTAATACTTATAATACACTTATAAGGATAATTTTATAATTTTGACTATAAATTAATAAAAAAATTATTTTCTATCATAGTGTGTATTTAAAATATATGTGATATATACTTTGAGTTAATGGTAATGACAATTCATATTTTCAAAGAGTTAAAAATTTAAGACATGAATTTTCATAATTAACTCATAAACTGCTTCCGACCATAGGATCATCACGAGGATGCTGATTGATCTGGATGGTTGGTGTACGATCACTTTCTTTGAGCAGATGAGTCTTGAGTCTACGGTGTAGAGACACTAGAGCGAGAGTATAGATACTCGTTAGAGAACGAGGACACCGAGCATGACCATCTCGAGCATTCATAAAAAAGTCTACCTTCTCGTAGAAGTCTAGCTCGATGTTGCAGTAGTATGTCTGGTTCATTGATCTGAGATGCATCGATAATTCACCTTGAGGGTGTTGTAGTTTGACTACATCAAAACTTGATCTCCTAGCCATTCGAAGTCCTTAGGTGTATGTTGGCTATAGTACATTCATTGTAGGAATTGGATTGCACCAATAAGATATCTATCTACCTCGGTAGATGAGCAGTAGTCCTATGATGATCATGAGAATCGAGTCCATAAGTCCATGGCCATGGCAGAGTGAAGATGATAGAAAATATTTCTATAAAAGGTTTCACATAGGACTCAAATCGAATGATTAATTTATTTAATGGATATTGGGTTTGATGAGTTCACCTTAACCCTAATCCTGTCGGGGCTCAAGATAGAAGAATCTAATCACATAGGTCGCTACATCGAGAGGTTCACTTTTAGTTCTAATAGATTGCCATCACATACTGCTAAGTATCACTGGTTGATTTTGGGAGCAATTAGAATGATTTTTATGATCGATTATTCTAATTGTATGAATCAGAAATGTTTTGGTCCATCAAAAGGTGTTTTGATGATATCGATGGTGGAGATCATGACATGTCTCATTACCATATAGAACTAAACCTAACTGACTCACATAAATAAGGCTTTGGGTTTGGATGTCATCAATTAAGCTAGCCTAGTTTGATTGATTTGGATTAGATCCAATCAGGTTCAAGATAATCATACCAGCACATGATCGAGCTTGACTTTCTCCTTCTGTAATCTTTCTGACTCATCGCAACCACGTCAAATTTGATTTGAATGATTTCTATATCTTGAATGAGTTTATTTTCATCTGATTAGAATAAGTCTAGGTTAGATTAATTATGAAAATTAAATTCATTCCTAGTAAAATTGGACTAGGGTCAATAGTTGACCCAATTGAGAGAATTGAGGGTCACATGATCAAAGAATTTTAAAAAATTTTTTAGAAATTATTTTATTCTATTTTTTGGATATATGGTAGAGCATGAGTCATACTTTGGTAGTGCAAAATTTTGTAATTTTTGGAGGTACCTAGATCATATTTTGATAGAATTTGATTTAGATCAAACTCTTGAGGGAAGAGTCCTAGACGCACATGGACTCTTCCTTATCCTTTCATGCTGCCTCCTTCCAAATGGATTTTTGGCATCAAAACTAGATGGGATCTGGGGTTTTTCATGGAGATCAGGTCTGAAAGTCTCAATGGTCAAATTAATAAGGTTTTTGATCTAAAAGGGACTCATTATGGTGCTATGTCTAGTATAAGAACTCTTCTCACGAAATTGCCTCAATGTAATTGATTTTTTCTACATCCAAAGGAGCCTTTTCTCTGATATCCATGCCCTCTCTATCCTCTCTCTCCCTCTCTTCTACGTGTCTAAAAAGTTAGGCACAAATCTGAGTTGAAGGTCTGAGGTTTTTGATACAAGATTCAGCATCTACATGATGGTGTTCGTGAGACGAACAAGCTGCCCTCAGAAATCATTTTGAATGCTTTTTAAATCAGTTCCAGATTTAATTTTTAGAGGAGAGATTCATGAGGAGAAGATGTTCAGATTCTATCCAAGTA
This sequence comes from Cocos nucifera, assembly GCA_006176705.1. Classification (NCBI taxonomy): domain Eukaryota; kingdom Viridiplantae; phylum Streptophyta; class Magnoliopsida; order Arecales; family Arecaceae; genus Cocos; species Cocos nucifera. The sequence continues at coordinate 212,523 of QRFJ01001277.1, forward strand.
GATATTGATAGAGGCCAGGCGCATGCATGGCTCCTTTCAGAACCTCAGAAATCAATAGGATCATCGCAGGATAATTAGACTACCAAATTAGGTACTTGAAATTAAATCTGATTTAATTTTATTTTTAACTTTTAATATCAGATCTCTATGATTAGATTCTAGAAGTCTCAAATCTGATTAGGATTTTAGAAAAAAAATTTTAAAATATTTCTTCAGATCCAATCAGATTTGAATGATCTCGTGTTAAAAAAATAGGTTCTTCCTTCAACTGATATCAGAGCCAGATTGCAGTTCTTCGGATCTAATTTAGATCTAATTTTATTTATATTTTTTATTTAATATTAAAAAATTTTAGATATCACATTAGATGTGATTAGATCTAAAATTAAAAATTAAAAGCTTTATTTTCTATTTTTTAGATCTGATTACAATAATTATAATATCAAAAAAATAGAAATTAAATAGATTTAAAATTATATTTAATCAAATTAACAACATGATTAACTAGAATACACATAGAATGCAGTTATTCAGATCTATTTTAGATATAATTTTATTTTTATTTTTTATTTGATATTAAAAAGTTTTAGATATCACATCAAACATGATTAGATCTAAAATTAAAAATTAAAATTAAATCATTTAGATCTAATATGTATGAGATGCATGACTAGACTGGGAATAGAATCTATATGTAGTCTAATATAATCATGTTATTAATTTAATTAAATATAATTTTTAGATGTATTTAATTTTTATTTTTTTGATATTATAATTATTGTAATTAGATCTAAAAAATAGAAAATAAAATTTTTAACTTTTGATTTATTCATATGTGATATAAAAAGGTGCATGTTTAGACTAGTTGTAGAATAGTTTTACAAATTATCTAAAATAGTTTTATTTTGATATGATCAAATTTAAATCTATTTTTAAGATATTATATATAATATTTTAGATCTGAAAAATATGCATGTTTAATTAGTGATGATACATGAGATCTATGTAAAGCATGTATTAGTTAGATCATTAATTATATATGTGATATATGATCTAGATCTAACTAGTTCTATAGTTTTCATTATATTTCTGATTAAGACGTTTTCCTTGACCGTCCGATCATAAGAATAAAGTAGGGTTTAAAGGCGCTCTCCTTCCATTCGATGAGATGTTCTTATGGCGTGCAGGGGTGCTGCACGTTCATCCTCAATCAAAAATCAGAACTTATTTTCTGCAAAATCCTAGATCCTGAAACCCTAGGATTTTGATATATATTTTTTATTTTTGAACCCAAACTTAATTAAGAATTAAGATTATAAAATTAGTTAGGTCCAAAATTGAGAATCTTTTAGATCTAGTATATTTTCATAAAATTGGATTCAGGCTTGGGTAGCTCAATTAGGTCTAGTAGTTGATCAAACCGAATCAAGAGTTGGTTAGGTGGGATTAAGAGTGCTTGGAATTGACTAGCCCAATAGTTGTAAGTCTGGGTCAAGGTCGACTCACAGCCACATGTAATCAATCCAATTAAGACCTAATTTGGCTCCATTGTTTGAGCTTGAATTGTAGGCTAATCCAATTAATTCTAGTTCGATAATTTGGTGTCTAAGGTAAGTTTGGCAGATATGATCGATTAATTTTTAATTGGGAGCTACTCGACTAGAATGCGTTCTTATCGAGTTAATGGCATATCCCTTCCACCGGTTTTACTTACCTGGCCATTTATGTCAACCCAGTTCTGATTTGAGGTGGCTAACAGTTTGAGCTAACCCATGCCACTAGTCTTGTCATAACCGTTATGACTGAGTCAAGTCTAAGAGACCTAAATTGAATCTTCCTAAGAAAAGATTAAGTCAATTGGTCTTCCATCATTGCAGATGTGCGGACCCTTCTCGGGGTTGATTGTTCTTGACTGGTTATAGTGGTTTAGTTGCATCGAAAAGATACAACAATGTCTATTAGGCATTCGATTCTATGGGTTGGAGGATGGGTTGGGCTTAATATTTCGAATATGGTGAGGAACTCAATCAGAAATCCAATTCACGTAAATGGTGGATTTGACTTAACTAAGGAGTGGATCAATATTTCAGACATAGTGAGATTCATGAATTAGAGATCAAGATTAGATGCACCATGATTAGAGAATCATTGGATAAGAGTTGTTCACTCATCGATTGACCCATCACCAATAACTATTAGGTGAGGTGGTGAGCCAGTCGGTGGGATCGCACCACCCACTAAAAATTAATTAATCATGAAGATTTTTGCATCTCTACCTAGAGAGTATAGGGATCCGAGAAAATAGTGGGAGCCTAATTTATTTAAAAAAATAAAATTTTTAAATAAATTATTTAAGTCTAATTATAAAATCTAACTAGAAACTTTTAATCTCTACAGAAAAATATCTACGTCAAATCCATTAGCCTGTATCTTGGACACCCATAGACTGACCGGACCCAACTTCAGGGATTGGCTTCGAAACATCAAAATTATTTTGGATTCCGAGAAGTTGACTCATGTGTTGGAACAGGATCCTCCCACTTTACCAGTCCATCTATCTGTTGATCAGAGTGCATCTCTAGAGAAGTGGATGGATGATGATAACAAAACCAGGTTTTACATGTTGGGCTCGATGTCTGATGAGCTCCAGCGCCAACATGAAGACATTAAGACTAGCCACCAAATGTTGGCTCACCTGCAAGAGTTGTTTGGTGAACAAAGTTGTGCAACCAAATATCAAGTCACTAGAAGACTTTTTAAGGCTCAAATGCATGATGGACAGTTGATCCAAGATCATTGTCTGATGATGATCAAGAACTTAGAAGAGCTTGAGAAGCTCGATGTCAAATGGGACACGGATTTACAAATTGATATAATTCTGCAATCCTTGACTGATGCATATGGATAGTTCATCATGAACTATCATATGCATAAACTACAGAATACTCTAGCAGAACATATGAATATGCTGGTTACTGCTGAGCTTTATATGAAAGGTTCTAAAGGCTCAGTACTTACTATGGAGCAGATTTCTTTCAAGAGAAGTCTTTTGAAAAGAAGAAGTTCGTGAAGAAGCAAAAGGTGGATGGTGGGAAGAAGAAGAAGGCAGAGCAGAAGAAGACCGCTGATAGAGAAAAATATTTTCATTACAATACAGATGATCATTGGAAGCGGAACTGCACCTTATACCTAGCCAGCTTGAAGAACAAGGAGGTAGGTCCTTCTAGAGGTATGCTCGTTATAGAATCTAACCTTATGATTTTTTCTACATCCAGTTGGGTGCTTAACTCTAGTTCTAGTGCTCACTTATGAACTTCTATGTAGGATCTTAAGGATAGTAGGAGGCAGAGAGATGGTGAGATGATCCTACGCATCCAGAATAGAGCAAGAGTTGCTGTAGTGGCCGTGGGAACCTAACCTCTGTGATTACCGTTAGGATTAGATTTAGTTCTTAGAGACTGCTTTTATGTATCAGTAGCAAGTAGAAATTTAATTTTTGTTTTATGCTTAGCATAGAAAGGCTATGTAATTAATTTTCTTAAGAACCATTGTAATATTCTTTATGAAAGAAATAAAATTGCAAGTTGTTTTCTTACAAATGGTCTCCATTAGTTACATATTGATGTTTCTATTTTCAATATTGAGCAAAATGTGAATGCCATAGGACCAAAACGACCTAGGGATAGTCTAAATGATAGGTATATGTGGCACTTAAGGCTAGGTCATATAGCGGAAGATAGGGTTAACAAATTAGAAAAATTTGGACTATTGAGTCCGTTGACTTTCGAGTCATATCTAATTTATGAATTATACCTTCATGGTAAAATGACCAAGCTTTCTTTTATAGGACATAGGGAAAGGGCCACAGAACTACTTGTCCTAGTACATACTGATGTGTGCGGCCCATTTGATCTGCTAGCTAGAGGCAACTATATCTACTACATCATCTTTATTGATGATTTATCTCAGTACGAATATGTGTATTTGATGCGACATAAATCTAAAGCTTTTGAAAAGTTTAAAAAATTCAGAAATGAAGTAGAAAGATAATTCGAAACACCCATTAAGGTTCTTCGATCAGATCGAGGGGGTGAATACCTTAGTCAAGAATTCCTAGACTATCTTAAGCAAAATGGCATAGTCTTTCCTTGAACTCCACCTGGAACAGCTCAACTCAACGAGATTTTAGAATGGAGAAATCAGACCTTATTAGATATGGTCCGATCTATGATGAGCTTCACGGACCTTCCTGAGTTTCTTCAGGGATATAGTCTAATGACCGCTATATATTTACTAAATAGGATTTCCTCTAAAATCATTCCTACCACACCGTATGAGATGTGGCATGGTAAGAAACCAAGTTTAAGTCACCTCAGAATTTGGGATTGTTCGGCTCATGTCAAGAGACAACAGGCGGACAAGTTAGAGTATAGGTCCTTTAAAGCTTGGTTCATAGGATATCCTAAAGAGTCATTAGAATATCATTTCTACATTATAAAAGACCACAATGTGATTGTGAGTCGACATGCCATCTTTCTTGCAAAATAGTTTATTCAAGATGGTGGCATCGAAAGGTAGATTAGACTCGAGAAGAAAGTCTCCCAAAAGCAACGAGCTAAGGATCCTATGAAATCCAATCAGATTGAGCCAGTCCAATCACTACCTCCACCTCGTAGATCAGAAAGGATTTTTCATCTCCTGAAAGGTACTTAAGTATTATTTCAGTGGACGTAGAGGAAATGTTCCTCATGGAAAATGGGGTTTGTGGTGATGATCCCAAAACCTATGATGAGACGATATTAGATATCAACTCCGAGAAATGGTTAGAGATAATGAAGTTAGAGATTGACTCAATGCACTCGAACCAAGTCTGGACCTTGGTAGATTCACCTAAAGGTATAATTTTTCAGCTCCTAGAACATCCCAACAAAATGGGATAGTGGAAAGAAAGAATAGAATACTAATTAAAATGGCATGGATCATGTTTTATGAGAGTAATCTTTCAAAATATTTTTGAGGAGAAGCTATTAACACTGCATGCTATGTGCTAAATAGAGCTATAATTAGATCTATTTTGTAGAAAACTCCATATAAACTTTACAAAGAAAAAGACCTAATGTTTCATATTTTAAAGCTTTTGGATGTAGATATTTCATTTTGAGAAATAGTAAAGATAAATTAAAAAAATTTGATGCAAAATCAGATGAAGTTATCTTCCTAGGTTACTCAACAAATAGTAGAGCATATAGAGTGTTTAATCAAAAGAACATTAATTATAGAGAAATCCGTGAAGGGAGCATGCAAGATTTCTAGCTCTACTTTCGAAAATTTTTTTTGATAAATGCATAGTGGATAATATTATTAATCATATTAATAATGGAAAGCTATAGATCTAATCTGAGAACCCTACATGCTATAGGATCTAATGTATTATATATGCATACATATCTAAAAATAAAAACAAAATCAATAGTAAAACTATTTTACTACTCTACGTGTTCAGAACATATTATCTTTTTATGGATATAAGAATGCCACAATCTAATCTTCTCTATGTAGATTTGAATGCTGCGACATAGCCACACACGTATCTGATCTCCATGGATAATCCACACGAGGCTCTGATCCTGATTAGTTTTTCCTGAGTGCTAGCTCTACAAAAATCTTCAATGACTAATTTAGATCAAACTTTTTTTGATCTTCTTTACTGGATCTTCAGATGCTCTAGGTCCCAATGAATGTAGATGAGAAGTTGAGGAGGTTCTCTACCTAGATCTATGAAGTCACGACCCTTGTAACTCATAGATTTAAATCCTAAGTCCTAGATAGGTTCTAGGGTATGCTCTCATCCAAATCCCTTGTGCCTAGAACTCTCTTTCCTTTTTGATTTTTTCTCACGTAGAAGAGCTCACGCACAAGATCAAAAACTCCTTTTCTAATCTTTATTTTTTTCTTATCCACGTCCTCAAATAAGTAGTTTGCAACTAAAACTTAAATTTCTTTTGAATTTGAATTGCAACCAAACCTTTTCTTATCTAATAAGGGTGTCAGAAGGAAGAACGCACACCCTCCCATGCATGAAAAACTTCATGAGAAATCTTTTCTCATGGAGAAAGCATTTTGTTGACCCTGAGATTGATTTTGATGACTCCAAAATATTGACTATATTATGTATCTAATCATGTGTTTCAAGAATGTGTGTAGGATTTTTCAAGTATCCAAAATAAAAAATTTATCTCAAGAATAAATTCTCTCAAGATGCTGTGCCAAAATACTTAAAAGAGCATTTTCACACATATTTAGATAGCTTGGTATGAAAAAAGTATGATTGAAAGAAGAGAAATTAAAATTGAAGGAAGTAATTATGTTTAAAAGAGCTTGGGGCCAAGAAACTCAAGTTTAGAAGGTCAAACATTGAAGAAAAATGAAGTCAGGATTTTTTGAGATGTATCAGATTTTTTTTGAGAGCTCTCGAGTGATCTGGCATAATGAAACAGTATTTTGGCATAGTTTCGAGAGGTCTCGAGTTGAACTCGAGACATCTCATTTTTAGTAGATAGAAACTTCATTTCTGTGCTCTGAGAGTGATAGGTCTCATAGATTTCTCGAGAGATCTTTCAGTTTTGGTGAGACATCTCATGAAAAACTGAGAGATTCCAAAATCTAATGATAGGTCTTGTGAAAAAATGAGAGATCACAATCTGCGCGGACAGCCTTCAATGGATAGTTTTTCAACGGCTAATTTTTGACCCCAACGGCTATTTCAGAGCTTCCAATGGATAGAACTCTTACTCCAACCTTCTCTAAAGGTATTTAAAGATGGAGAATTAATTAAAAAAATAGAAGAAAGAGATTAAGGAATTTAGATAGAGAATCTTTCAGATTTTGTAAGGAACATTGAATATCCAAAAAAAGAAGAAAGAGAGGAGTGTTGTGCACAGATTTCAGCAAGCTTTGAAAGCAATCTTCTCCAACATCTTCCACATCCTCTCAAGCATAATTTGAAGAAAATCCAAGCTTCAATCGAGCATATTATCGGCTTGTTCTTTAGGATTTAAAAGAGCTTATACTCTATTTTTTATATTATGCTGAATCTTTACTTATATTTTTTGATTTCTTTACAAGTTTCTTTGGGGAAAAGAAACTTAGGGTTTAGGCCCATCCAAGCCCAAAATTGGTCATTGTAGGTATTGGTTGGTGATCCCAAAAAATCAACTGGGTTGTTGGTGAACCCGAAAAACTAACGGTGTTAGGTTTTAGTTGGTGCTCCTATGAAAACTAACTAGGTTTGTTTGTGAGCTTGGAAAAACAAACACACTGTAATCAAGGGTAGATTATAGTAGAATTCCTATGAAAAACTTGGAGAGTGGACGTAGGAGCGGATTGCTCCGAACCACTATAAATCTTTGTGTGTTTGTGTTGTGCTTTTTTCTTCTATCTCTCTATATACTTTGCATGCTTATAATTCTTACTTTACTTTCATAGTTTCATTTTGTTATCTTAATTCCACTACTAATATTATATACATCTCATCCTTACCACTTAGATTAAAATTAAAGCATATAATTTCTTAGAGTTAAATTTGGCCAAAGCTTTTATAAGAACCCAATTCACCCCTCCTCTTGGGTTGCTACCTCTAGGCAATAATTCGTATCAGAGTAGGTGCACTATTATTGATTATTGACCTAACCATCTAGAGCTAAAAATTATGGCAACCCAAATGGAGTCTTTATTTTGTGAAGGATATTCTATAGATAGACCTCCACTTTTTAATGGCTCACATTATAGTTATTGAAAAGCATGTATGTGCATCTTCATACAAGCACATGATTATAACCTATAGAAGATTATAATCGATGGCTCACACACCCCCAAAGCATTGAAAGAGCATGATATAGAAATGGCCCAACTTAATGCTAAGGCCATGAATATACTTTATTGCTCCTTAGAGTTAAATATATTTGATGCAATTTCTTCATCTATTTCAGCAAAATATGTGTGGAAGAAATTGGAAAGAATTTATGAGGGAGAAAATCAAATAAAAGAATCAAGCTCCCAAGAAGAAAAAGAAGCTCACCCTAGCACATGCCTCATGCCTCATAAGGATGAAAAGAGGAAGAAAAGAAAGAAACAAAAGAAAAAAAAAGCATTGATTAAGGAGGAGCAAAGCAAAGAAGAAAAGAGTGAGAAAAAGGATGAAATCATTGTAAATACTTGCTTGAGGCTCAAAATGATAAGGTAAACATTGATAATTTCTGAATTTACCTTTGATGAGCTTCAAGAAGCCATTAATGAACATATGTATGAATTTAAAAAGTTAAGACAGAAAAGTAGGAAGCTTAAAAAGAATAATTCTATTTTAATGGAAGAATAAAATTCTTTGGCTAAAGAAAAAAAAATTGATTAAATCTAAAAATTCTTTAGATAAAGAAATTCTTGAGCTTAAAAAGAAAAATGATATTCTGAAATCTTTCCTAAAAGAAAATGAAAATCTTTCAATTGAAAAGAAAGAGCTCTTGGAAGAAAACTAGAAATTAAGAAGAGAAGTTGAGGTTTGGAAACCTATAGCTAAAAAGTTTACAATTAGCTTTGAAAATCTTCAATCCTTGGTAAAATCTAATGGGGCTATTTTCAATAAAATAGAAATTGATTTTAATACTTAATGAAAATAGTAAACTACAAAAGATATTTTTACAAGAGCTTCCATCAAAGATCATTTCTTTAAGTGCTTTAAATGTAATCAAATTGGCCACAACATTTTGTAATGCAACTTTAAAAGAATTGGTCAAACCTTGATAAGATAAATTTGGATTCCAAAAGGAACCTTAAATACTAACTCCTATGGACCCAAGATGGCTTGGGTACCAAAAGTTTTGAAGTGATCTTGTAGGTTTGCCAAGGATCCAATGCTCTTAAAAGAGAAAACATCTTTATTTGGATTCCTTGGATGGCAAGATAATGGATGATGATTGTTGGTATAATCTAAATCTTTTTTTTTCATCATACCATCAATGATTATTAAATTCTTTTTGATTGGATGAATCCTTTAATTAATATGCTTGCTTATAAAATTTCTTGCTTGAAATACTTCTTATGTTTAATGGATTGATTTTGATGCTTGTAATGAATTCATATCGTGTTATTGAATATTTTGATTTTAAAGAATAATGTTCTCTCCTATATATACCATGCTATGGATGAAATGGTTTAGTTTAAAATTTAACATAATATTTTAAGTCTTTCCATATCAATTTTATAATTAATGAATTTAAATTAAAAGAAGCTTATTGAATATGAATGTTTAAATTGCTAAACTAACAAGAAAAATAAATTTTTGACATTTCCCCATAAAATGCTTAGATATTGAGATTCTCCTAAAAAGTGCATGATTTAAGTACTTGAAAATAAGACATTCAATTTATACAAGATCAATTACTTGAAGTGTTAATTTAAATTATATCTTTGGTTAAACCCTAAGGATTTCAAAACTTCCTAGTTGAATTGAACAAATAAAGCGTTCATCCAGTTTTCTCTTAATTTGATCTTATTTAAATTAATTATTAGAACCCCTCCAATTGATTATTTTTTGTGATCTTCTTGAATCTTTTAAAGACGTTATCTAACAAGATGTTTCAAGAAAGTTATCATTTATCTTCAAAGTTAAACTTTTAAAGAGAACATAGTTTTAAGTAATTGGTATGAAATAGCTCACTATTTGCCATGTATTTGATTAATTTATCCTTTGGCAAAAAAAAAAAATATCATTATTTCAAATCTGATTTTGCACAGCTATATGTTTGATATGATATAATTTGAAATAAATTCAAAAATATATACCTTTTCTAAACCTATAATTTCTTGATATTTCTTAAGAAAAGGAAGAGAAGATCTTTTTGAAGAATGACTGAAAATCTTTTTATGATTTGCCTTAACTAACTTGCTGATATTAATTCAAATTGATTTATCATTCTAAATCCTTAAACTATTTAATTTGAATAAATTCATCTTGATTTAATTTAAAACTAAGATCATTGGTATCAAGCTGAATTTGCAAATTAAACTTTAAATGGAATTGAACCAAGAAAATCATGATTTGATCTAAAACTTAGTTTAATTGGTATCAAAAAAATCTTTCAAAGAAATGACTCTATTTGTTAAAGTAAGAAAGAGAAAATATTAAAGAAGTAATCATTTAACAAAAAAAAGGCCTTTGAAATTAAAAATATATTTTAAATTTTAAAAATCTAAATTTAGTGGATAAATTTGTATTGAATTTGCTTGATTTGAAATAAAGAAGGAAAGAAAGTTGAAAATAAATTAATCTTGCTATAAGTATGAATAACAGGGGAGGGGGAGATATATTTTCTAACTTGATTTGATTAAAATAAATTTTGACTAATTTGAAAATATATTTTTACTCTAAGGAATAAATTTTGAAACCCATTTGAAAATTCAAATTTGATCCTAAATTTCTCAAGTGCATTGCAAAATTCCTACGAATTATTTATTTTGAATAATATTTTACTCAAAGCAATGAATTTGAAAATGTGACTATCTTATGCTTTGATACTGTTTATATTACTTTGCTCGATATATTTTTGATACATACCTTTTCCAAATCTAATTGACCAAATTTTTTTAAGAAAAGAAAAGTTACAATATTAAAGTATATATTATGCTTGATTTCATATTCAAATATTTTGAAAAGCTCTATTCCTCTTAAAACATAAAAGTGCATATTTAAAAATTTGAATAAAGATCATATTCATTCAAAAAGAGTGAAAGCATATAATATTTAAATTCAAGCTAATTTTTGAAATTAAAATAAATATTTAAAACTTATTTTGAGTCAAATGATAAATTTTCAAAAGGGAGATGATTCATTTAAATTGATTTTATGAATTTAATACATCTCTCAATTTAATACTTTGATGTTGATTTTGATGACTCATATAAATTAATTTTCTGAACTTAATGCAATTCTTACTTTAATACAATCATATTATTGATTTTGATGATTATTTCTTATTTCTTTCCTATGAGCTTTTTGATGTTGTCAAAAAGAGAGAGAGGAATGTTGAGTATATGTTTGAAGAAACTCAATAAATTGTATTGATGCTTGAAATGAAAACTTAATACTCACTAATATGAATTAAATTTTTTTTTTTATGAGTATATGAAATAAGCTCAATGAACCAAAAGAATAATTGAGAACATTCATAAAGTACTAATTTATGTGTTTAATCTATACTTCATGATATTTTTAGTAGAACACATAGAAATACATTATTTGCTTTTATTGTGCATATACTCAAGATTTTGTCAACATCAAAAAGGGGGAGTTTGTTGACCTTGAGATTGATTTTGATGATTCTGAAATATTTAGTATATTATGTATCTAATCATGTGTTTCAAGAAAGTGTGTAGAATTTTTTAAGTATCCAAAATGAAGAATTTATTTCAAGCATAAATCCACTCAAGATGCCATGCCAAAATACTTAAAAGAGCAAATTCACACATATTTGGATGGCTTGGTATGAAGAAAGTATGATTGAAAGAAAAGAAATTAAAATTAAAGAAAGCAATTATTTTTAAAAGAGTTTGGGGCCAAGAAACTCAAGTTTGAAAGATCAAACATTGAAGAAAAATAATGTTAGGATTTTTTTAGATGTCTCGGATTTGTTCCGAGAGCTCTCGAGTGGTCTGGTATAATGAAACAGTATTCTGGCATGGTCTTAAGAGGTCTCGAGTTGAACTTGAGACATCTCGTTCGTAGGAGACAGAAACTTCATTTCTATGCTCTGAGAGCGAGAGGTGTTGCAGTTCTGATGAGATGTCTAGCGAAAAATTGGGAGATCTCAAAATCTGATGAGAGGTCTCATGAAAAATCGAGAGATCTCGATCTGTGCGGATGGCCTTCAACAGATAGTTTTTCAATAGCTATTTTTCGATCCCAACAGCTATTTCAGAGCTTCCAAAGGCTAAAACTTTTACTCCAACCTTCTCTAAAGGTATTTAAAGGTGGATAATCAATTGAAAAAAATAGAAGAAAGAGATTAAGAGATTTAGAGAGAGAATCTTTCAGATTTTGTGAGGAACATTGAATATCCAAAGAAAAGAGAAAAGAGAGGAGTGTTGTGCACAGATTTCAACGAGCCTTCAAAGCAATCTTCTCCAACATCTTCCACATCCTCTCAAGTACAATTTGAAAAAAAGCCAAGCTTCAATTGAGCACATTATCGGCTTGTTCTTTAGGATTTAAAAGAGCTTATACTCTATTTTTTATATTATGCTAAAACTTTATTTATATTTTTTGATTTTTGTATAAGTTTCTTTGAGGGAATGAAACTTTGGGTTTAGACCCATCCAAGCCTAGAATTGGATATTGTAGGTTTTAGTTGGTGATCCCAAAAAATCAATTGGATTGTTAGTGAACCCAGAAAACTAATAGTGTTAGGTTTTGGTTGATGCTCCTGTGAAAACCAACTAGGTTTGTTTGTGAGCTTGGGAAAACAAACACACTATATTCAAGGGTATATTATAGTGGAATTCCCAAGAAAAGCTTGGAGAGTGGACGTAGGAGCGGATTGCTCCGAACTGCTATAAATCTTTGTATATTTGTGTTGTGCTTTTTTCTTCTATCTCTCTATATACTTTGCATGCTTATAATTCTTACTTTACTTTTATAGTTTGATTTTATTATCTTAATTCCATTGCTCACGTTATATACATCTCATTCTCACCACTTAGATTAAAATCAAAGCACATAATTATTTAGAGTTAAATTTGGCCAAAGCTTTTATAAGAACCCAATTCACCCTCCCCCCCCCCTCTTGGGTTGCTACCTCTGGGCAAAAGATTTGGCATAGATTTTGGTGATGTGGCGCATGGGAAGACTAGTCAAACTAGTCTCATTGTTTGTCCTCCAATCGAACCAATCCAATCTAAATTGGTAGGCCCAATTACACTAGATTAAATCCAACTTATTTATGCTTAATTAGGCTTAGTTACATCCTAATCAAATCAATAATTAATCGAGCCAAACCCCTGATTAAGTCGGAGATTAAACCTCCTTAATGATTAAATCATCTTATAACCTAATTAGGTCAAATCCAAATGAATTCAATTCAATTGATCTTGATCCAAAGATAATCACTCAATCAAATTAAGTTAATTAGTGATCAAATCACTAATTAAACATTTCTTGATCAGTCATCAGATCAGGTAGGAACTTTTAGTGTGTGTGACCCCACAAGTTCGAACCTAAGCTGGTAGTATAGAAACCAATTTTCTGTACTAATCAAAGTGATAATCTAGCAATGGTACCAGACATCCGAATAAGCCAAATAGTACAATCATAATATTCAAAATCTATGTGAATATGATGAAGAAAAATCAATATTTTCTGGGTTAGGTTCGTTCAGATCTGATTGCATCAACAGGCATATTTTAAAAATTTTCTCTCAGATCCATATCAGATCTAACACTTTTTTAGATCTGATTTATAATCTAATAATTAAGAAAATAAAGCTAAATTAATTATGAATTAATTTTTTATCTTGATCTTGGGTAATCTGATTAACCGTTGATGATCCTGTAGAAGCTTTGAGATTCTGGATCTAGCCACGCAAGCGCCTAGCCTCTGTCGGTATCCACTCAAGCTGAATCTAAAAATCTTCTCCTTCTCTTTCTTTTCTTCAAAAATTAGATCTAGATCTGATTTGGAGGATCTTCAAAACACCTTCTGAAGATCATCCGTTGTCTCTGCAGTAGTGCTGCCTTCTTCCTTTTTCGTCAGCCTTTCCTTGCCTGACTCGCACTAATTAGAAGGCCCAACTTCCTCGGGCGTGGAGAGGAGAGAGAGGGCCAGATGGTGGCATGGAGAAGGGAGAGGGGCAGCCTTGGGGAATGGCTTGGAAGAGGAGTCCTCAAAAGTGGGCGCAGATAGGATCTTTTTATAGACTCTGCTACACCATGCAGTGCTGCATCACCCTGACCAATCGCATTGCTTCACTCAATTAGATCTAAATCTGATTGGTGGGATGATATCACCTGATCCAATCAAATGAGAGACCCATTGGTTCATTCTTAGATGGTGCCTAGAACTGGTCAAAGTAGATACCCAAGGGCCACCAAAGTAGAAAACAAGAAGCAACCTAGAGTCCCATCAGTATGGGACCCCAGCATCCCTATCCATGGGCGCACGCCATCCTAGGTGTGCACCCTCTTCTTTCTAATTTCTAGAGAGGGGACAAGCCCCCTATCTGCTCTCCAACAAGTGCATGTCACATGGGAAGATGTCCAAGGGTCAAAGGTCAACATTTGACCAAGTCAAAGTACAAGAATTAGCAGGTGATGAAAAATGGTAGGTGTTGTCTCAAATTTATCTCATAAATTAAGACAACCCTTTTTTGACTTGGACAAGCTCCAGTCAGACCAGGTAAAGATACCTGAGTGAGCACAAACTCATTTGGCTCAGTCAAGATAATTTTTAAGATAGAAAAAAGAGAACGTTAGACTCAATCATGTGCTAGCATGATTTCCTTGAACCTAATTGAATCTTATTCAAATCAATTGAACTGAATTAGTCCAATTGATGATATTCAGATCCAAACCCTTGTTTGTGTGATCTAGTTAGGTTCAGTTCTGTATGGTAATGGGATATGTCATGATCTCCATCATCAACATCATCAAAACTCCTTTCGATGGATCAGAACTCTTCTGATTCAGACAACTTAGAATGATTGATCATCTAAATCATTCTAATTGCTCCCAAAATCAACCAGTGACACCTAGCAGCATATGGTGGCAATCCATCAAAATCGAAAATAAACCTCTCAGTGCAGCTACTTGTGTGATTAAGTTCTTCTATCTTGAGTCTCGATTAGATTAGGGTTAAGGTGAACTCATCAAACCCTAATTTCTATTATATGATTTAATCATTCGATTCAAGTCCGATTGTGAAAACCTTAATAGAAACTCTTTCTATTATTTCACACTCTCTACCATGGCCATGGGCTTATAGATTTGATTCTCATGATCAATGTAGGGCTGCTCCTCATCCACCGAGGTAGATAGATTCCATCTTGGCGCAATCCAATTCCTATAATGAACATGCTACAGCCAACATATACCTCAGGGTTTCGAATGGCTAGGAGACCGAGTCATGGTATAGTCAAACTATAACACCATCAAGGTGAACTGCCGATGCATCTCAGGTCAAAGAATCAGACACACCACTGCAGCATCGAGTCAGTCATCGATGAGAAGGTAGACTTCCTTATGACTACTCGAGGTGGTCACACTCAGTGCCCTCCTTCTCTAATGTGTACCTATACTCCATAGACTTAAGACTCATCTACTACAAAGAAATGATTGTACACTAACCTTTCAGATCAATCATCATTCTCATGATGATCCTGCGGTCAGGAGCATTTTATGAGTTAATAATGAAAATTCTTGTCTTAAATTTTTAACTCTTGAAAAATAGAATTATCATTACCATTAACTCAAAGGATGTATTACAGATACTAAATACACTTATGGGATAGAAAATAACCCATTTTATTATTTATAGTAAAAATTATAATTATGCCCTTAGAAGTTTATTACAAGTGTCAGCCAATTTTGGCTTCTAGGGCACACATATCTAACAAACTCCCACTTGACCTAAAGTCAATTGGCTATAAATCTAAGTCCCATCTTCTCAAGATGGGCTTCGATCTTCTACTGGCCTAACGGCTTTATAAGCGGATCCACCGTAATGTCTGCAGAGTCGACTCTCGTGATCTCAACATAACCCTTCTCGAGGTAATCATGGATGAGGTGGTATCGCCGCTCGATGTGCTTGAATTTCTGGTAAGACCTCGGCTCCTTAGCAAGGGCTATGGCGTCATTGTTGTCGCAGTACAGAGGAATGGCATCTGATGGCATCACCCCGATCTCTGCGACAAACTTCTTGTACCAGAATGCTTCCTTCGCAGCTTCTGATGCAGCGATATATTCTACTTCCAAGGTAGAATCTTCTATCACTGTCTGTTTGAAACTTTTCCAACTGATAGCTCCATCATTGCACACAAATATACTCCTAGTTGTCAACTTTCGATCATCTACATCAGACATAAAGTTCGAGTCTATATACCCCCGGACTTGGAGTTCTCCATTACCAAAGATCAGTAACATATCGTTAGTTCTTCTTAAGTACTTAAGGATATATTTCACAGAAGTTCAGTGTTCTTCACCTGGATTTGACTGATATCTGCTCGTGACACTCATGGCATGTGCTATATCAGGTCGTGTACATAACATGGCATACATGAGGCTCCCTATTGCTGAAGCATAAGGGATCTTGCTCATACATTCTATTTCCTCAGGTGTGCTAAGCACATCTTCTTGAAAAGATGATTGCCATGCCCGAAGGGTACTAAACCCCTCTTAGAGTTTTCCATACTAAATCTCTTTAGTACTTCCTCTATGTACATCTTCTGTGAAAGTCCTAGCATCCTATTCGGTCTATCTCTATAGACCTTAATTTTTAGAATAAAGGATGCTTCTCCTAGATCTTTCATGGAGAATTCTTTAGATAACAACATTTTAATGGTGGTCAACATGGGAATATCATTCCCGATAAAGAGGATGTCATCCACGTACAATACGAGGAAGATAACAGTGCTCCCACTGACCTTTTTGAAGACACATGGCTCCTCCTCATTTTTGATAAAATCAAACATTTTGATCACGTTATTAAAATGAGTGTTCCAGCTCTGAGATGCTTGCTTAAGTCCATATATGGATCTTTGCAGCTTGCAAACCTTGTGATCATCATCACTAGATCTGAAACCTAGCGGCTGTTCCATATAGATATCTTTCTCAAGATATCCATTTAAGAATGGCATTTTTACATCCATTTACTATATTTTATAATCAAAATAGACTGCAACAGCAAGTAATGTGTGGATGAATTTTAGCATAGCTACTGATGAAAAAGTATCCTGATAGTTAATGCCCTTGCATTGACTATAACCTTTTGCCACTAATCTAGCCTTGAATATCTCCATATTCCCATCTGCACCAATCTTTCTCTTGTAGATCCATTTACACCCAATAGGTACTATACCTTCTGGTGGATCTACCAAGGTTCAGACTTGGTTTGAGTGCATCGAGTCAATTTCTAACTTCATTGCCTCTAACCATTTCTCGAAGTTGATATCCGATATCGCCTCGTTATAGGTTTTGGGATCATTAGTATGAACCCCATTACCTTTGAGGAACATTTCCTCTACATCCTCTGAAATAGTACCTAAGTTCCATTCAGGAGGATGGGAAATCCTTTCCGATCTACGAGGTGGAGGAGGTAGTGTATGGATTGGCTTAACCTGATTTGGTTTCATTTGGTCCTTAGCTCGTTGCTCTTGTGAGACTTTCTCATCGAGCTTGATCTATTTTTCAATGCCGCTATCTTGAATAAACTATTTTTTAAGAAAGATGGCATGTCGACTCATAATCACATTGTGATCTTCTGGAATGTAGAAATAATATCCTAATGACAATTTAGGATATCCTATGAATCAAGCTCTAAAGGACCTAAAGTCTAACTTGTCCGCTTGTTGTCTTTTGACATAAGCCGGACAACCTCAAATTCTGAGATGACTCAGTCTTGGTTTCTTACCATGTCATATCTCATACGGTGTGGTAGGAATGGTTTTAAAAGGAACCCTATTCAGTAGGTAAATTGCAGTTAACAAACAGCATCCCCAAAAAATATTAGGAAGGTCTATGAAGCTCATCATGGATCGAACCATATCTAATAGGGTCCTATTCCTCTATTTTGAAATCCCATTGAGTTAAGGTGTTCCTGGTGGAGTCCATTGAGATACTATTGCATTTTCCTTAAGATAGTCCAGGAATTTCCGACTAAGGTATTCACCTCCTTGATTTGATCAAAGAACCTTAATGGATTTTCCAATTTATTTTTCTACTTCATGTCTGAATTCTTTGAAGTTTTCAAATGCTTCAGACTTGTGTCTCATAAGATACACATAGCCATATCTTGATAAATCGTTGGTAAAGGTTATGAAGTAGACTAAATTGCCTCTAGCCGGTACATCGAATGGACCGCACACGTCTGTATGTACTAGGGAAAGATGATCCATGGCCCTTTCTCCATGTCCTACAAAAGGGAGCTTAGTCATTTTGCCATGAAGACAAGATTCATAAATTAGATATGACTCAGAAGTTAATGGACTCAATAGCCTAATTTTCTCTAATTTGTTAACCCTATCTTCTGCTATATGACCTAATCTTAGGTGCTATAGATACCTATCATTTGGACTATCCCTAGGTCATTTTGATTTTATGGCATTCACATTTTACTCAAAATTAAAAATAGATACATCAACATGTAACTGATAAAGACCGTTAATAAGGAAACCATTTGCAATTTTATTTCTTTCTTAGAGAATGTTACAATGGTCCTTAAGAAAACTAATTACATAGCCTTCTAATGCAAGGCAAGAAATTGAAATCAAATTCCTGCTTACTGCAAGCTCAAAATAACAGTATTTTAATACTAAGTCTAAACCAGATGGTAGTCGAAGAGGATATGTTCTCACGACCATGGCAGCAATCCTTGCTCCATTTCCAACATGTAGGATCATCTCACCATCCCTCAGTCTCCTGCTATCCTTAAGACCCTGCATAGAAGTGCATAAGTAAGCACTAGAACCAGAGTCAAGCACCCAACTGGATGCAGAAGAAACCGTAATGTTAGACTCAATAATGAGCATACCTTCAGAAGGACCTGCCTCCTTCTTCTTTAGGGTGGCCAGGTAGGTAGGGCAATTCTGCTTTCAGTGGGCATCATTGTTGCAATGAAAATACTTTCCTTTGTCAACGGCCTTCTTCTTCAACTCTGCCTTTTTCTTCTTTCCTCCTTCAACCTTTTGCTTTTTCATAGACTTTTTGTTCTTTTCAAAAGACTTTCTCTTGAAAGAAATCCATTCCATAGCAAGTACTGAGCCTTTAGAACCTTTCATGGAAAGCTCAGCGGTAACCAGCATGTTCATAAGTTCGGCCAAGGAGTTTTGAAGTTTATGCATATGGTAGTTCATGATGAACTGCCCATACGCATCAGTCAAGGATTGTAGAATTACGTCATTTTGCAGATCCAAGTCCAACCTCACTCCGAGCTTCTCAAGCTCTTTCAAGTCCTTGATCATCATCAAACAATGATCTTGGACTGACTGTCCATCACGCATCTTAGCCTTGAACATTCATTTAGTGACTTGATACTTGGCTGCGCGACTCTATTCACCAAACATCTCCTGTAGGTTAGTCAACATTTGATGAGCAGTTCTGATATCTTCATGTTGGCGCTGAAGCTCATCAGACATCGAGCTCAATATGTAGTATCTGACCTTATTATCTTTGTCAGTCCACTTATCCAGAGATGCTCTCTGTTTAGCGGATGGACGAGCTGGTAAGGTGGGAGGATCCTGATCTAATACATGACTTAACTTCTTGAAATCCAAAATAATATTGAAGTTCTAGAGCCAATTTTTGTAATTTGGTTCGGTCAGTCTATGGGTGTCCAAAATTCATGCTAGTGGGTTGGATGCAGACATCTTTCTATAGAGAGTCAAAGTTTCTAGTTAGATATTGTAATTAAGACTTAACCAATTTGTTTAGAGATTTTATTTTTAAACAAATTAGTTCTCACTATTTTCTCGGATCTCTACACTTCCTTGGTAAAGATGCAAAAATCTCCATGATTACTAATTTCTAGTGGATGGTACAGTCCCATCGACTTACTCATCACCTCACCTAACAATTATTGGTGATGGGTTAGCCAATGAGTGAACAACTCTTGTTCAATGATTCTCTAATCATGGTGCATCCAAACTTGATCTCTAATTCATGAATCTCATCGTATCTGAAATATTGATCCACTCCTTAGTTAAGTCAGACCCACCATTTGCACAGACTGGATTTCTAATTGAGTCTCTCACCGTATCCAAAATATTGAGCCTAATTCATCCTCCAGCCCATAGCATCCAATGCCTAATAGACATGGTTGCATCTTTTCGATGCAACTGAGCCACTGTAACCAGCCGAGAACAATCAACCCTGGGAAAGGGCCTGTACATCTACAATGGTGGAAGACCTTAGACTTAATCTTTTCTTAGGGAGATTTGATTTAGGTCTCATTAAACTAGACTTGACATAGTCATAACCATTATGACTAACCTAGTGGCATGGGTTAGCTCGGATTATTGACCACCTCAGAATCAGAACTGAGTCAACAAACATGGCCAGGTAAGTGAGATCGATGGAAGGGATATGCCATTAACTCGATAAGAACGCATTCGAGTCGAGTAGCTCCCAATTAAAAATCAGTCGGTCGTATCTGCCAAACTTACCTTAGACACCAAATTATTGAGACAGAACCAATCAGGTTAGCCTACAATCCAGACTCTAACCACTGAGCCTAATTAGGTCTTAGCTTGATCGATCACTCATGACTCGATCTTGACCCAGACTTAATCCTATTAGGCTGGTCAATTTAAGCATTGTTGATCCCATCTAACCAACTCTTGATTCGGTTTGATCAACCGCTAGACCTAATTGAGCTACCCAAGCCCGAACCCAGATTTATGAATATGTCTTAGATCTAAAATTCTTAATTTTAGACCTAATTGATATTTCATAATCTTAATTCTTAATTAAGTTTAGGGTTCATAAACAAAACATGTAAATAAGATCCTAGGATTTCAGGATCTAGGATTTTGCAGAAAGTAAGTTTTTCAATTTCTGATTAAGGATGAACGCGCAGCACCCCTACACATCATAAGAACACCCCATCGAATGGAAGGAGAGGGTCTTTAAGCCCTACTTTGTTCTTATGATCGGACGGCCAAGGGGAATGCCTTAATCAGAAATACAACTAATCTATAAAAAAACAAATTAGATCTAAGCATATATCTCATATAAAAAATAGATCTAATTAAAACATATTTTGTATATATCACATATATCATGCATGCATATTTTTCAGATCTAAATTATCTCATAATCATCTAAAAAATTAAATTTAAATTTGATCTTATCAAATAAAATTTAATCTAGACCTATTTACAGAACTATTCTACAACTAGTCTAAACATGCAACTATCATATCTCATATGAACAAATTAATTTTATTTTATTTTTTATTTTTAGATCTGATTATAATATTTATAATATCAAAAAATAGAAAATAAATAGATCTAAAAATTATATTTAATCAAATAAAAATTATGATCAAACTAGACTATACATAGAATAATTCTATTCCTAGTCTAGTTATGTATCTCATACATATTAGATCTAAATTAATTTATTTTAATTTTTTTTAATTTTCTAATTTTAGATCTAATCACATCTCATGTGATATGTAAAACTACTAATTAATCAAATTAAATTAGATCTAAATAAATTTAATAATAAACTAGTTCTAAAACCAGTTGAAGGAAAATCAATATTTTTTGGATCAGGTTCGTTCAGATCTGATTGGATCGAGAGGCATATTTTAAAATTTTTTTCTCAGATCTAGATCAGATCTGACACTTTTTTAGATCTAATTTATAATTTGATAATTAAAAAAATAAAACTAAATTAATTCTGAATTAATTTTTTATCTTGATCTTAGGTAATCTGATTACCCGTTGATGATCTTATGGAAGCTCTAAGGTTCTGGATCTAGCCACACAAGCGCCTGGCCTCTACCGGTATCCACTCAGGCTAGATCTGGAGATATTTTTCTTCTCTTTCTTTTCTTCAAAAATTAGATCTAGATCTAACTTGGAGGATCTTTAAAACACCATCTAAAGATCACCCGTCATCTCTGCAGCAGTGCTGCCTTCTTCCTTTCTCGTCAGCCTTTCCTTGCCTGACTCGCACTAATCAAAAGGCCCAACTTCCTTGGGCATGGAGAGGAGAGAGAGGGCCAAATGGTGGTGTGGAGAAGGGAGAGGGGCAGCCTTGAGGCATGGCTTGGAATAGGAGTCCTCAAAAGTGGGCGCAGACAGGGTCTTTTTATAGACTCTGCTGCGCCATGCAATGCTGCATCACCCCGGCCAATCGCGTTGCTTCATTCAATTAGATCTAAATCTGATTAGTGGGATAACATTACTTGATCCAACTAGATGAGAGACCCATAGGTTCATTCTTAGATGGTGCCTAGGATTGGTCAAAGTAGATACCCGAAGGCCACCTAAGTAGAAAACAAGAAGCAACCTGGAGTCCCATCAGTATGGGACTCCAGCATCCCTATCTATGGGCGATGCCATCCTAGGCATGCACCCTCTTCTTTCCAATTTTTAGAGAAGGGACAAGCCCCTATCTACTCTCCAATAAGTGCATAACACATGGGCAGATGTCCAAGGGTCAAAGGTCAATGTTTGACCAAGTCAAAGTACAAGAATTAGCAGGTGACCAAAAATGATAAATGTTGTCTCAAATTTATCTCATAAATTAAGACAACCCTTTTCTGACTTGGACAAGCTCCAGTCAGATCAGGTAAAGGTACCTGAGTGAGCACAAACTCATTTGGCTCAGTCGAGACAACTTTTATGATAGAAAAAGGAGAACGTTAGGCTCAATCGTGTGCTAGCACGATTTCCTTGAACCTAATTGAATCTTATTCAAATCAATTGAACTGGATTAGTCCAATTGATGATATCCTAGATCCAAACCCTTATTTGTGTGATCCAGTTAGGTTCAGTTCTGTATGGTAATGGGATATGTCATGATCTCCATCATCGACATCATCGAAACTCCTTTCGATGGATCAGAACTCTTCTGATTCAGACAACTTAGAATGATCGATCATCTAAATCATTCTAATTGCTCCCAAAATCCACCAGTGACACCTAGCAGCATATGGTGGCAACCCATCAAAACTGAAAATGAACCTCTCGGTGCAGCTACTTGTGTGATTAAGTTCTTCTATCTTGAGCCTCCGATCAGATTAGGGTTAAGGTGAACTCGTCAAACCCTAATTTCTATCATATGATTTAATCATTCGATTCAAGTCCGATGTGAAAACCTTAATAGAAACTCTTTCTATTATTTCACTCTCTGCCATGGCCATGGGCTTATGGACTTGATTCTCATGATCATCATAGGGCTGCTCCTCATCCACCGAGGTAGATAGATTCCATCTTGGTGCAATCCAATTCCTACAATGAACATGCTATAGCCAACATACACCTCAGGATTCCAAATGGCTAGGAGATCGAGTCATGGTGTAGTCAAACTATAACACCCTCAAGGTGAACTGTCGATGCACCTCAGGTCAAAGAACCAGACACACCACTGCAGCATCGAGTCAGTCATCGACGAGAAGGTAGACTTCCTTATGACTACTCGAGGTGGTCACGCTCAGTGCCCTCGTTCTCTAATGAGTACCTGTACTCTCATCCTCTGGTGTCTCTACACCGTAGACTCAAGACTCATCTACTACAAAGAAGCGATTGTACACTAACCTTCTGGATCAATCACCATCCTCATGATGATCCTACGGTCAGGAGCATTTTATGAGTTAATAAATGAAATTCATATCTTAAATTTTCAACTCTTGAAAATATGAATTATCATTACCATTAACTCAAAGGATGTATCACAGACACTAAATACACTTCTATGATAGAAAATAATCCATTTTATTATTTATAGTCAAAATTATAATTTTGCCCTTAGAAGTGTATTATAAGTGTCAGCCAATTCTAGCTTTTAGGGCACATATATTTAACATATGGTTACCGCATAATTCATCCTTTTGACCTCTGTGCATAAGATGACTTAGGGTTAAACTTCAACCATAGAAAATAGATCAAAATTGTGTGTCAATGCAATTAGTCCCGTGACCCCTTACTAGGACTATCCTGACCAAGGCTTTGCTAAATTAAAATACTATTGAACATAGCTCTTGAGTCCAGGAGTGGTCAATCCCATCTTGACTGATGCACTGACTCTTCAAGTACTTGACTGTACCCAAAAATCTTCCATCACTAAATTAAAAATTCAAATAGTCCGGCACCAAAGCATAGTGAGTTGCTTGAAAGTCACATGGTGATCTCAGATTGAAGGGACACTTATGCCCATATTCCATCGAAATAATTCTTGACAGTAAAAAAGCTTTGGAGTTGGTCACGTTCAGTGCAGATGTATCGCTACATCTCATCTGCATGCAATACCATTATTTCCACACTCCTTGAT
>QRFJ01001277.1:237689-281423 GCA_006176705.1 Cocos nucifera
ATACACTTCTAGGGGCAAAATTATAATTTTGACTAAAATCAATAAAATGGGTTATTTTCTATCACATATGTGTATTTAGTGTCTGTGATACATCCTTTGAGTTAATGGTAATGATAATTCATATTTTCAAGAGTTGAAAATTTAAGACATGAATAATCATTATTAACTCATAAATTGCTCCCGACCATAGGATCATCACGAGGATGGTGATTGATCCGGAAGGTTGGTGTACAATCGCTTCTCTTTAGTAGATGAGTCTTGAGTCTATGGTGTGGAGACACCAGAGCGAGAGTACAGGTACTCGTTAGAGAATGAGGGCACTGAGCGTGACCACCTCGAGTAGTCATTAGGAAGTCTACCTTCTCGTCAATGACTGACTCGATGCTGCAGTAGTGTGTCTGGTTCTTTGACCTGAGATGCATCGGACAGTTCACCTTGAGGGTGTTATAGTTTGACTACACCATTACTCGGTCTCCTAGCCATATGGAACCCTGAGGTGTATGTTGGCTATGAGCATGTTCATTGTAGGAACTGGATTGCATCAAGATGGAATCTATCTACCTCGGTGGTAGAGGAGTAGCCCTATGATGATCATGAGAATCAAGTCCAGAAGCCCATGGCCATGGTAGAGTGAAATAATAGAAAGAGTTTCTATTTAGATTTTCACATTGGACTCGAATCGAATGATTACATCATATGACAGAGACTAGGGTTTGACGAGTTTACCTTAACCCTAATCTGATCGGGGCTCAAGATAGAAGAACTTAATCACACAGGTAGCTGCACCAAGAGGTTCGCATTCAGCTCTGATGGGTTGCCACCATATACTGCTAGGTGTCACTGGTGGATTTTGGGAGCAATTAGAATGATTTAGATGATCGATCATTCTAGCTGTTCGAATCAGAAGAGTTCTGATCCATCGAAAGGAGTTTCGATGATGTCGATGATAGAGATCATGACATATCCCATTACCATACAGAACTGAACCTAACTGGGTCACACAAACAAGGGTTTGAATCTGGTGATCATCAATTGAACTGATCAATTCAATTGATCTGAATGAGATTCAATTAGGTTCAAGGAAATCGTGCTAGCACTCGATTGAACCTAACGTTCTTCTTTTACTATCATAAATAGTTGTCCTGACTGAGCCAAAGGAGTTTGTGCTCAATCAGAGGCCTTCATATGGTCTGACTGGAGGTTGTCCAGATCAGAAAAGGTTGTCTTATTTTGTAAGACAATACCTGCCATTTTTGGTCACCTGCCATTTCTTGTCCTTTGACTTTGGTCAAAAGTCTGACCTTTGACTGGTCAAATGTTGACCATTGACACTTTGACTTCTTGATCCACATGTCACACACCTATTGGAGAGCTGGTGGGGGCCTGTCCTCCTGCCAGAACCTGGCAAGGAGGAGGGCGCACGCCACCCTTGGCGTGTGCCCAAGTTGGAGGCGCCTAGGAGTCCCTGTTGGATAGGGACTCCATCTCCTTTTTGGATTCCGATTAGAGTTCTCCTAAGAACCAAGTTTGACTGGTCTTAGGCGCCATCTAAGGAGGAATCCAGGGGACTCTATTCCCACCAATCAGATTTAGATCTGATTTCACAAAGGGTTGTGATTGGTTGGGAAGAAGAGGAGTTGGATCACGCATAGTCTATAAATAAGACCCTGCGCCCAACTCAAATAGCATTGAAAAGAATTCCCATGCCCCAAGGCTGCCTCTCCTCTCCTCCTCCATGCCAAGTCCACCTTCTCCCTCTCCTCTCCATGTCCCAAAGGAGTTTGGGATCTTGGTTGGTGCAATCCAGATGAGAGAAAGGCGACAGAAAGCTAGAAGGCTGCGCTGCTGCAAAGGACAACTGCTGATCTTCAGAAAGGTGTTTTGAAGATCCTCCAGATCAGATCAGATCTAATTTTTGGAGACATGATAGAGAAGAAGAGGATCTCCAGATCTAGCCTGAGTGGATATCAGGTAGAGGCCAGGCACTTGCATGGCTAGATCCAGAACCTTCCGCTGCTTATAGGATCATCAACGGGTAATAGGATTACCCTATATCAAGGTAAATTAAATTTGATTTAATTTATTTAGATTTTTATTTTATTATTAGAATAATAAAGATTAGATTTGAAATATCATAAATCTAATTTGAATCAAAGAGAAAAATTTTTGAAATATATCTCTTGATCCGATCAGATCTGAACGAACCTGGTCCGAAAAATCAGGATTTTTCCTTCAACTGGTATCAGAGCCAAGGTTCTAAAGTATTTAGATCTAATTTTAAATTTATTTTAATTAAAAAATAAGTGATTTTAGATGTCACATGAGATGTGATCAGATCTGAAAATCAGAAAAAATTAAAATTAAATGATTTGGATCTAAGATTAGAAAATATGCATGACTAGTTCTAAAATAGAATAGTTCTATAGAATAGTCTTGCATGTTTATAATTTAATTTGATTAAATCATATTTTAGATCTATTTATTTACTATTTTTTGATATTATAATTATTATAATAACATCTAAAAAATAGTAAATAAAAATTATTTAATTTTAAACATCATATGAGATATGATTGATGCATGTCTAGACTAGTTGTAGAATAGTTCTACATAGTTGTCTAGATTAGAGTTTATTTTGATAAGATCAATTTAAATCTAATTTTTTAGATTATTATGAGATAATTTAGATCTGAAAATATGCATGATTCGATACATGAGATGTATGCAAAATATGCCATGATTAGATCTAATTTGTATATGAGATATATGATATAGATCTAAAACTATTTTGTAGTATTGCATGTTCCTGATTAAGGCGTTCCTCTTGGCCGTCCGGTCATAAGAATGAAGAAGGGTTTAAAGGCCCTCTCCTCCCATTCGATGGGGTGTTCTTATGATGTGTAGGGGTGCTGCACGTTCGTCCTTAATCAGAAACCCAAAACTTACTTTCTGCAAAACCCTAGATCCTGAAACCCTAGGATTTATTGTGCATATTTTATTTTATGAACCCTACTTAATTAAGAATTAAGATTATGGAATATTAATTAGGTCTAAAATTGAGAATTTCAGATCTAAGACATATTCATAATACTGGGTTCGGGCTTGGGTAGCTCAATTAGGTCTAAGCGGTTGATCAAACCGAATCAAGAGTTGGTTAGATGGGATCAACAATGCTTAAATTGACCAGCCTAATAGGATTAAGTCTGGGTCAAGATCGAGTCACGATCAAGCAAGACCTAATTAGGCTCAGAGGTTAGAGTCTGGATTGTAGGCTAACCCAATTGGTTCTGGCTCAACAATTTGGTGTCTAAGGTAAGTTTGGCTCATACGATCGACTGGTTTTTAATTGGAAGCTACTCGACCTGAATGCATTCTTGTACGAGTTAATGGCATATTCCTTCCACCGGTCTCACTTACCTGGCCATATCTGTTGACACAGTTCTGATCTGAGGTGGTCAATAATCCGAGCTAACCCATGCCACTAGGTTAGTCATAATTGTTATGACTATGACAAGTCTAGTTTAATGAGACCTGAATCAATTCTCCCTAAGAAAAGATTAAGTCTGAGGTCTTCCACCATTGTAGATGTGCGGGCCCTTCCCAGGGTTGATTGTTCTCGGCTGGATACAGTGGCTCAGTTGCACCGGGAAGATGCAACCATGTCTATTAGGCATTGGATGCTATGGGCTGGAGGATGAGTTGGGCTCAATATTCTAGGATACGGTGAGAGACTCAATTAGGAATCCAGTCTGTGCAAATGGTTAGGGTCTGACTTAACTAAGGAGTGGATCAATATTTTGGATACGGTGAGATTCATGAATTAGAGATCAAGTTTGGGTGCACCATGATTAGAGAATCATTGAACAAGAGTTGTTCACTCATTGGCTAACCCATCACCAATAACTGTTAGGTGAGGTGATGAGTCAGTTGGTGAGACCGCACCACCCACTAGAAATCATTAATCATGGAGATTTTTGCATCTCTACAGAGGGAGTGTAGGGATCCAAAAAAATAGTGAGAGCTAATTTATTTAAAAATAAAATTCCTAAATAAATTGGTCAAGTCATAATTACAGTATCTAACTAGAATCTTTGACTCTCTACAGAAAAATGTCTGCGTCCAACCCATTAGCACGTATCCTGGACACACATAGACTGATCGGACCCAATTATAAAGATTGGCTCAGGAACTACAAAATCATTTTGGATTTCGAGAAGTTAACCCATGTATTGGACCAGGACCCTCCCACCTTACCAGCCCGTCCATCCACTGAATAGAGAGCATCTCTGGAAAAATGGATAGACGAAGATAATAAGGCCAGATATTACATGTTGGGCTCGATGTCTGATGAGCTCCAGCGCCAACATGAAGATATCATGGACTGCTCGCCAAATGTTGGCTCACCTGCAAGGAGATGTTTGGTGAACAGAGTCGCGCAGCCAAGTATCAAGTCATAAAATGACTTTTTAAGGCTAAGATGCGTGATGGGCAGTCAGTCCAAGATCACTGTCTGATGATGATCAAGGACTTGGAAGAGCTTGAGAAGCTCGGTGTGAAGTTGGACTTGGATCTGCAGAACGATATTATTCAGCAATCCTTGACTAATGCATATGGGTAATTCATCATGAATTACCACATGCATAAACTTCAAAATTTCTTGGCCGAATTAATGAACATGCTGGTCACCGCTGAGCTTTCTATGAAAGGTTCTAAAGGCTCAGTTCTTGCTATGGAACGGACTTCTTCCAAAAGAAAGTCTTATGGAAAGAAAAAGAAGTCTACGAAAAAGTAGAAGGTGGAAGGAGGAAAGAAGAAAAAGGCAAAGCCGAATAGAAGGCCGCTGTCAAAGAAAAGTATTTTCATTACAACAGCGATGACCACTAGACGTGGAATTGCCCTACTTACCTGGCCACCCTGAAGATGCTTGACTCTAATTCTAGTGCTCATCTGTGCACTTCCATGCAGGGTCTTAAGGATAGCAGGAGGCTGAGGGATGGAGACATGATCCTATGCATCGATAATGGAGCAAGAGTTGCTGCAGTGATGGTGGAAACATACCCTCTTCGATTACCATCTGGTTTAGACTTAGTTTTGAAAGACTATTATTATGTGCCTGCAGCTAGTAGGAATTTGATTTCTATTTCATGCTTAGCACTAGAAGGCTATGTGATTACCTTCTTTAAGGACCATTGTAACATTCTTTATGAAAGAAATAAAATTGCAAATGGTTTCCTTATTAACGGTCTTTATCAGCTACATATTGATGTACCTGTTCTAACTATCGAGCAAAACGTGAATGCCAAACGACCTAGGGATAGTCCAAATGATAGATATCTATGGCACCTGAGATTAGGTCATATAGCAGAAGATAGGATCAACAAATTGGAGAAAAATGGGCTATTGAGTCCATTGACTTTCGAGTCATATCCAACTTGTGAATCTTGTCTTCAAGGCAAAATGACTAAACTCCCTTTTGTAGGACATGGGGAAAGGGCCACAGATCTCCTTGCCCTAGTACATACTGATGTGTGCGGCCCATTTGATGTGCCGGCTAGAGGCAATTTTGTCTACTTCATTATCTTTACCGATGATCTGTCTAGGTATGGGTATGTGTATCTTATGAGACACAAGTCTGAAGCTTTTGAAAAGTTCAAAGAATTCAGACATGAAGTAGAAAAATAAACTAAAAAATTCCATTAAGGTTCTTCGATCAGATCGAGGAGGTGAATACCTTAGCCAGGAATTCCTAGACTATCTCAAGAAAAATGGCATAGTCTCTCAATGGACTCCACCAGGAACACCTCAACTCAATGGAGTTTCAGAATGGAGAAATCGGACTCTATTGGATATGGTACGATCCATGATGAGCTTCACAGACCATCCTGATTTTTTTGGGGACATTCATTGTTAACTTCAATTTATCTACTGAATAGGGTTCCCTCTAAAACCATTCCTACCACACCGTATGAGATATGGCATGGTAAGAAACCAAGTCTGAGGAATTTGGTGTTGTTCGGCTCATGTCAAAATACAATAAGCGGACAAGTTAGAGTTTAGGTTCTTCAGAGCCTGATTCATAGGATATCCTAAAGAGTCATTAGGATACTATTTCTATATTTCAGAAGACCACAATGTGATTGTGAGTCGACATGCCATCTTTCTTGAAAAATAATTTATTCAAGATAGCGGCATTGAAAAGTAGATTAAGCTTGATGAGAAAGTCTTATAAGTACAACAAGCTAAGAACCAATTGGAAACAAATTAGGCTGAGCCAATAAGAACACTACCTCCTCCACCTCGTACATCGGAAAGAATTTTTCGTCCCCCTAAAAGATACTTGGGTATTATTTCAGAGGAAGTAGAGAAAATATTCCTCGTAGGTAATGGTGCTCATGGTGATGATCCCAAAACCTACAATGAGGCGATATCAGATATCGACTCCAAGAAATGGCTAGAGGCAATGTAGTCAAAAATTAACTCGATGCACTCAAACCAAGTCTGGACCTTGGTAGATCTATCAGAAGGTATAGTACCTATTGGGTATAAATGGATCTTCAAGAAAAAGATTGATGCAGATGGGAATGTGGAGACATTCAAGGCAAGACTAGTGGCAAAAGATTATAGTCAATGCGGAGGCATTAACTATCAGGATACCTTTTCCTCGGTGGCTATGCTAAAATCCATCCGCACATTGCTTGCCGTTGCAGCCTATTTTGATTATGAAATATGTCAAATGGATGTAAAAATGGCATTCTTAAATGGATATCTTGAGGAAGATATCTATATGGAATAGCCGCTAGGTTTCACATTCAGTGATAATGATCACAAGGTATGCAAGTTACAAAGTGGATGACATCCTTCTTATTGGGAATGACATTCCCATGATGATGACAGTCAAAATATGGTTATCTAAGAAATTCTCCATGAAAGACCTAGGTGAAGCATCCTTTATTCTAGGAATTAAGGTCTATAGAGGATAGACCGAATAGGATGCTAGGACTTTCACAGAAGATGTACATAGAGGAAGTACTAAAGAGGTTTAGTATGGAAAACTCTAAGAGGGGATTAATACCCTTCAGACATGGTATTCATCTTTCCAAGAAGATGTGCCCTAGCACACCTGAGGAAATAGAATGCATGAGCAAGATCCCTTATGCTTCTGCAATAGGGAGCCTCATGTATGCCATGCTATGTACACGACCTGATATAGCCCATGCTGTGAGTGTCACAAGCAGATATCAGTCAAATCCAGGTGAAGAACACTGGACTTCTGTGAAATGTATCCTTAAGTACTTAAGAAGAACTAAGGATATGATGTTGGTCTTTGGTAACGGAGAACTCCAAGTCCAGGGATACACAGACTTGGATTTTATGTCCGATGTAGATGATCGAAAGTCGACATCTGGGAGTCTGTTTGTGTGCAATGGTGGTGCTGTCAGCTGGAAAGAGTTCCAAGCAAACTGTGATAGCAGATTCCACCATGGAAGCAGAATATATCGCTGCATCAGAGGCTGCGAAGGAAGCATTCTGGTACAAGAAGTTTGCTGCAGAAATTGGAGTAATGCCATCAGATGCCATTCCTCTATACTGCGACAACAATGGCGCCATAGCCCTTGCTAAGGAGCCAAGGTCTCATCAAAAATCCAAGCACATTGAGTGGCGATACCACCTCATCCACGATTACCTCAAGAAGGGTTACGTCGAGGTCAAGAGAGTCAACTCCGTAGATAATGTGGCAGACCCACTTACAAAGCCGTTGGGCCAGCAGAAGATCGAAGCCCACCTTGAGAAGATGGGACTTAGACTTGTAGCCAATTGGCTTTAGGACAAGTGGGAGATTGTTAGATATATGTGCCCTAGAAGCCAGAATTGGCTGACACTTGTAATACACTTCTAGGGGCAAAATTATAATTTTGACTATTATCAATAAAATAGGTTATTTTCTATCACATATGTGTATTTAGTGTCTGTGATACATCCTTTGAGTTAATGATAATGATAATTCATATTTTCAAGAGTTGAAAATTTAAGACATGAATAATCATTATTAACTCATAAAATGCTCCTGACCATAGGATCATCACAAGGATGGTGATTGATCCGGAAGGTTGGTGTACAATCAATTCTCTTTAGTAGATGAGTCTTGAGTCTACGGTGTGGAGACACCAGAGCGAGAGTATAGGTACTCGTTAGAGAATGAGGGCACTGAGCTTGACCACCTCGAGTAGTTATTAGGATGTCTACCTTCTCGACAATGACTGACTCGATGCTGCAGTGATGTCTTTGGTTCTTTGACCTGAGGTGCATCGGTAGTTCAACTTAAGGGTGTTATAGTTTGATTACACCGTAACTTGGTCTTCTAGCCATACGAAACCCTGAGGTGTATATTGGCTATAGTAGGTTCATTATAGGAACTAGATTGCATCAAGATGAAATCTATCTACCTTGGTGGTAGAGGAGCAGCCCTATGATGATCATGAAAATCAAGTCCGGAAGCCCATGGCCATGGCGGAGTGAAATAATATAAAGAGTTTCTATTTAGGTTTTCACATCGGACTTGAATCGAATGATTACATCATATGATAGAAACTAGGGTTTGACGAGTTCACCTAAACCCTAATCTGATCGGGGCTCAAGATAGAAGAACTTAATCACATAGGTAGCTGCACCAAGAGGTTCACATTCAGCTCTGATGGGTTGCCACCATATACTGCTAGGTATCACTGGTGGATTTTGGGAGCAATTAGAATGATTTAGATGATCGATCATTCTAGCTGTTCGAATCAGAAGAGTTCTGATCCATCGAAAGGAGTTTCGATGATGTCGATGATAGAGATCATGACATATCCCATTACCATACAGAACTGAACCTAACTGGGTCACACAAACAAGGGTTTGAATCTGGTGATCATCAATTGAACTGATCCAGTTCAATTGATCTGAATGAGATTCAATTAGCTTCAAAGAAATCATGCTAGCACTCGATTGAGCCTAACGTTCTTCTTTTACTATCATAAATAGTTATCTTGACTAAGCCAAAGGAGTTTGTGCTCTATCATAGGCCTTCACTTGGTCTGACTGGAGCCTGTCCAGGTCAGAGAAGAGTTGTCTTATTTTGTAAGACAATACCTGCCATTTTTGGTCATCTGCCATTTCTCATCTTTTGACTTTGGTCAAAAGTTGATCTTTGACTGGTCAAATGTTGACCATTAATACTTTGACTTCTGTCCATGTGTTATACACCTATTGGAGAGCTGGTGGAGGCTTGTCCTCCTGCTAGAACCTGGTAAGAAGGAGGGTGCATGCCACCCTTGGCGTGCGCCCAAGCTAGAGGCGCCCAGGAGTTTCTGTTGGACAGGGACTCCATCTCCTTTTTGGATTCCGATTAGACTTCTCTTAAGAACCATGTTTGACTGATTTAAGGTACCATCTAAGGATGAATCTAGGAGACTCTATTCTCACCAATTAGATTTAGATCTGATTTCACAAAGGGTTGTGATTGGTTGGGAAGAAGAGGAGTTGGATCACGCATAGTCTATAAATAAGACCCTGCGCCCGACTCAAATAGCATTGAAAATTTCCACACCCCAAGGCTACCTCTCCTCTCCTCCTCCACACCAAGTCCATCTTCTCTCTCTCCTCTCCATGCTCAAAGGAGTTTGGGATCTTAGTTGGTGCAATCTAGATGAGAGAAAGGTGACAGAAAGCTAGAAGGCTACGCTGCTGGAAAGGACAACTGCTGATATTCGAAAGGTATTTTGAAGATCCTCCAAATCAGATTCAGATCTAATTTTTGGAGACATGATAGAGAAGAAGAGGATCTCTAGATCCAATCCGAGTGGATACCGATAGAGGCTAGGTACTTGCATGGCTAGATCCAGAACCTTCCGCTGCTTATGGGATCATCAACGGATAATAGGACTACCCTATATCAAGATAAATTAAATTTGATTTAATTTATCTAGATTTTTATTTTATTATTAGAATAATAAAGATCAGATCTAAAATATCTTAGATCTAATTTAGATCAAAGAAAAAAAATTTTAAAATATATGTCTTGATCCGATCAGATCTGAACGAACCTGATCCGAAAAATCAAGATTCTCCTTCAGAATCATCATAAGATAATCTGATTATCCAAAATAAGGTATGAAATTAAATTAAATTTATTTCTATTTTTAATTTTAATATCAAATTTTTAGGATTAGATCTGAGATGTGTAAATCTAGTTAGAATCATAGAAAAAAATTTTAAAATATTTTTTTAGATCCAATCAGATCTGAATGATCCTGTATCGAAAAAATTAGATTTTTCCTTCAAATGGTATCAGAGCCAAGTTGGCAGTTCATCAGATCTATTTTAGATCTGATTTATTTTTATTTATGATTTAATATTAAATAATTTTAGATATCACATCAAATATGATTAGATCTAAAATTAAAAAATTAAAATTATAATGATTTAGATCTAAAATGTATGAGATGCATGACTAGACTAGGTATAGAATAGTTCTATGTGTAGTCTAGCATAATCATATTTTTAATTTAATTAAAAGTAATTTTGAATCTATTTAATTTTTTTTGAAGTTATAATTGTTATAACATGATCTGAAAAATAGAAAATAGAGTTTTAATTTTTTTTCATATGAGATATGAAAGTTGCATGCTTAGACAAGTTATAGAATAGTTCTATAAAATATCTTGAATAGTTTTGTTTGATATGATCAAATTTAAATTCTACTTTTTGGATATTATATATAATATATCAGATCTGAAAGCATGCATGTTTAATTTAGTTATGATACATAAGATATATGCAAAACATGTATATGTTGGATCATTAATTGTATATACGATATATGATTTAGATCTAACTAGTTTTGTAGTAGAAATTATATTTCTAATTAAGACGTTCCACTTGGCTACCCGATCATAAGAACAAAGTAGGGTTTAAAGATCCTCTCCTCTCATTCGATGGGGTGTTCTTATGACATATAGGGATGCTGTACATTCATCCTTAATTAAAAATTAAAACTTATTTTTCTATAAAATCTTAGATCCTGAAATCTTAGAATTTTATTACATATTTTATTTATGAATCCAATATATAATTAAGAATTAAGATTATAAAATTAATTAGATATAAAAATTATGAATTTTTAGATCTAAGACATATTCATAAAATTGGGTTTGGGCTTGGGTAGCTCAATTAAGTCTAGAGGTTGATCAAATCGAATAAAGAGTTGCTTAGGTGGGATCAAAGAAAGGTTAGATTTGACTAGCCTAATAGGATTAAGTCTGGGTCAAGATCGAATCACATTGAGATGTGACTCAATCAAGTCATGACCTAATTTGGCTTCGTGGTTTGAGCCTGAATTATAGGCTAATCCAATTGATTCTGATTCGATAATTTGGTATCTAAGGTAAGTCTACTAGATACGACAAATCGATTTTTAATTAAGAGCTACTCAATCTGAATGCATTCTTATCGAGTTAATGGCATATCCCTTCCACCGGCCTCACTTACCTAGCCATTTGTGTCGATCCAGTTCTAATTTAAGGTGGCTAACAATTTGAGCCAACCCATGCCACTAGCTTAGTCATAATTATTATGACTAAGTCAAGTTTAAAGAGACCTAAATTAAATCTTCCTAAGAAAATATTAAGTCTAAGGTCTTCCACCATTGTAGATGTGCGGGCTCTTTCCGAGGTTGATTATTTTTGATTGGACACAGTGGTTCAGTTGCATCAAAAAGATGCAACCATGTCTATTTTGGATATGGTGAGGGATGCTACGAGTTGGAGGATGGGTTGGATTCAATATTTTGGATACAGTGAGGGATCCATCAGAAATTCAATTCATGCAAATGGTGGGTCTGACTTAACTAAGGAGTGGATCAATATTCTGGACATGGTGAGATTCATGAATTAGAGAATCATTGGATAAGAGTTGTCCACTCATCGATTGACCCATCATCAATAATTGTTAGGTGAGATGATGAGCCAGTCGGTGGGACCACACCATCTAATAGAAATCAATAATCATGGAGATTTTTGCATCTCTACCAAGGGAGTGTAGAAATTCGAGTAAATAGTGGGAGCTTAATTTGTTTAAAAATAAAATTTCTAAATAAATTGATCAAGTCTAATTATAAAATTTAACTAGAAAGTTTGACTCTCTATAGGAAGATATCTACGTCCAATCTGCTAGCCCATATCCTAGACACCCATAGATTGACCAGATCCAACTACAAGGATTGGCTCCAAAACTTCAAAATTATTTTGGATTTCGAGAAGTTAACTCATGTGTTGGAATAGAATCTTTCCACCTTACTAGCCTGTCCATTCATTGATTAGAGAGCATCTATTGAGAAGTGGATGGATGAAGATAACAAAGCCATGTATTACATATTGAGCTCGATGTCTGATAAGCCCCAGTGCCAACATGAAGATATTAAGACTAGCCAACAAATGTTGGCTCACCTGCAAGAGTTGTTTGGTAAACAGAGTCATGAAATCAAATATTATGTCACTAAGAGATTGTTTAAGGCTCAGATGTGTGATGGACAGTCGGTCCAAGATCATTGTCTGATGATGATCAAGAGCTTAGAAGAGCTTGAGAAGCTCGGTGTCAAGTTAGATCAGGATCTATAGATTAATATAATTCTACAGTCCTTGACTGATGCGTATGGGCAGTTCATCATGAACTATCATATGCATAAACTTCAGAATACCTTAGCTGAACTCATCAACATGCTGATTACTGCTGAGCATTCTATGAAAAGTTCTAAAACCTTAGTACTTGCTGTGGAGCAGACTTATTCCAAGAGAAAGTCTTTTGAAAAAAAGAAAAAGTTGATGAAGAAGCAAAAGGTGGATGGTGGGAAGAAGAAAAAGGCAGAACTAAAGAAGAAGGCCACTAACAAAAAATAATATTTTCATTGCAATACTGACAGCCATTGAAAGCAGAACTACCCTTTGTACCTAGCCAGCCTAAACAATAAGAACAAAATAGGTCCTTCTGGAGGTATGCTCGTTATAAAATTTAACCTTATGGTTTCTTCTACATCCAGTTGGGTGCTTGACTTTGGTTCTAGTGCTCATTTGTGCACTTCTATGCAGGATCTTGAGGATAGCAGAAGGCTGAGGGATCGTGAGATGATCTTCCGCATCGGAAATGGAGCAAGAGTTGCTATTATAGCTGTGGGAACCTACCCTCTATGATTACCGTCAGGATTAGATTTAGTTCTTAGGGACTGCTTTTGTGTGCCTGTAGTAAGTAGAAATTTGATTTCTATTTCATATTTAGCACAAGAAAGCTACGTAATTAATTTTCTTAAGGACCATTGTAATATTCTTTATGAAAGAAATAAAATTGCAAGTAGCTTTCTTATAAATGGTCTCTATTAGTTACATAATGATGTTTCTACTTTTAATATCGAGCAGAATGTGAATGACATAGGATAGGTATCTTTGGCACCTTAGGCTAGGTCATATAGCTAAAGATAGGATTAACAAATTGGAGAAATCTGGGCTATTTAATCCATTGACTTTCAAGTCATATCCGATTTGCGAATCATGCCTTCACAAAAAAATGATCAAGCTTTCTTTTGTAGGACATGAGAAAAGGGCCACAGACCTACATGCCCTAGTATATACTGATGTATGCGGCCCATTTGATGTGCCGGCCAAGAGCAATTATGTCTACTTCGTCACCTTTACTAATGATTTTTTTTGATACGGCTATGTGTATTAGATGCGACACAAGTCTGAAGCTTTTGAAAAGTTCAAAAATTCAGACTCGAAGTAGAAAAGCAAATAGGAAAATCTATTAAGATTCTTCAATCAGATCAAGGAGGTGAATACCTTAGCTAAAAATTTTTAGACTATCTTAAGGATAATGGCATAGTCTCTCAATGGACTTCACCTGGAATGCCTCAACTCAACAAAATTTTAGAATAGAGAAATCGGACCTTATTAGATAAGGTCCGATCCATGATGAGCTTCACAGACCTTCCTAAGTTTCTTTGGAGACATAGTCTGATGACTGCTATATATTTACTGAATAGAGTTTCCTCTATGACTGTTCCTACCACACCGTATGAGATATGACATGATAAGAAATTAAGTCTGAGTCATCTCAGAATTTGGAGTTATTCGGCCCATGTCAAGAGATAACAGGCGGACAAATTAGAGTCTAGATTCTTTAGAGCTTGATTTATTGGATATCCTAAAGAGTCATTAGGATATTATTTCTATCTTTCGAAAGATCACAATGTGATTGTGAGTTGACGTACCATCTTTCTTGAAAAATATTTTATTCAAGATGATGGCATTAGAAATTAGACTCGAGAAGAATGTCTCCGATGAGTGACGAGCTAAGGAACCTATAGAATCCAATCAGATTGAGCGAACCCATACACTACCTCCTCCACCTCGTAGATCAAGTAAAATTTTTCATCCTTCTAAAAGATACTTAGGTACTATATCAGAAGACATAGAGAAAATGTTCCTCATAGGAAATGGGGTTCATGGTGATGATCCCAAAACCTATGATGAGGTGATATCAGATATCGACTTGAAGAAATGGTCAGAGGCAATGAGGTCAGAGATTGACTCAATGCATTCGAACCAAGTCTGGACCTTGGTAGATCCATCAGAAGGTATAGTATCTATTGGGTGTAAATGGATCTTCAAGAAAAAGATAGGTGCCGATGGGAATGTAGAGACATTCAAAGCAAGGCTCGTAGCAAAAGGGTATAGTCAGCACGAAGGCACTGACTATCAGAATATTTTTTTGCCAGTAGCCATGCTCAAATCCATCCGCACATTGCTTACTATTGTAGTCTACTTTGATTATGAAAGATGGTAGATGGATGTCAAAATGGCATTCTTAAATGGATATCATGAGGAAGATATCTATATGGAACAGCCACTAGGTTTCACATTCACTGATAATGATCACAAGGTATGCAAGTTACAAAGATCCATATATGGACTTAAGCAAGCATCTTGGAGCTGGAATGCTCATTTCAATGATGTAATCAAATCATTTGGATACATCAAGAATGAGGAGGAGTCCTGTGTTTTAAAAAAGATCAGTGGAAGCATTGTTGTCTTTCTCGTACTATACGTGGATGACATCCTCCTAATTAGGAATGATATTCCAATGTTGACTACAGTCAAAATGTGATTGTCTAAGAAGTTCTCTATGAAAGATCTAGGAGAGGCATCCTTCATTCTGAGAATTAAGGTCTATAGGGATAGATCGAATTATAGGAAAATGTGTCCTAAAGCCAATCATCTATATGGTAGATGATTGGAATTAGTATATAAATTATCTAATAATCATAGTTATTTGGCTAGTTCATCATAAAAGTTTTATCTTTCTTAAATGAACTCCTAAATTATGATGAAGTCCTTAAAACCATAATCAATCGATAAAGAAGGATTTATCGGATGGTTTTTAAATTATTCATGACTAAATGATAAGTTATTAATAAGGATGATAACTTATCGAGTGTAGGTCGCTGTATGCCATATTCATTGATTGTCCTCATAACCAAGTGGTGTGAAGACACTGGTATGGCATCTAGGTGAGATGTAGGAGAACATCTGCACTGAATATGATCAATGTAGTACTCTACTATCAAGAGTAGCTAGCTAAAGCCAATGAGTATAAGTATCCCATCGACTTGAGAACACCACGGTGACTTGCAAGCAACTCACTATACTTTGATGTCAGACTGGTTGTATTTCTAATATAGGTTCGAAAGATTTTTGAGTATAGCCAAGTACTTGTTAAGTTGGTGTATGAGTCAAGATGGGATTGACTACTCCTGATTAATTTCAGAAAGAGAATGACTCGATATGTTTCAATTTAGCAAAACCTAGGCTTGGATAATTCTTGTAAGGAGTTACGAAATTTATAAAATTTTGAGACACAATAGAGATGACTTGTATGAGTGTTTATAGTGTACTCAAAGTCATCTTGAGCATTATTGATCAAAGAGATGAATTATATGGTAACCATGGGCTAAGGTTCTAAGATTGTTGCTTTACATACATTCGACCTATCCGGACATCAAAAACCATTGCTAGATGGTAATTTTGATTGTTATAAAAATTAATTTTTATGCTACCAACTTAGGTTCGAACCTATGGGGTCACACATATTAGAGCTTGTAATCTAATCAAATGGTTAATCAATTATTGAGAATCATTTCGAGGTCAAACATTCAATGCGATTGATGTTTGACCTAATGCAAGCATTACAGGAGGATCGATTAGCAATTGGATTGGTAATTGGCTCAATTTGATTGAGCAATTAGCCTGACATCAAGTCTAATTGAATTAGATTTAATTAAAATTAGTTTAAAGTTAATTAGATTAAGTGTAGTTGGTTTATTGGATAAGCCAATTGCAAGAAAGAATAATTTCTTATTTGACTAGGACTTAGGTGCACCTAATTGATTTAGGATTTAAATCAGATTTAAATCTTAATTTAATCTAATTTAATTAGGCTTCTAGTTAGACTAGGATCATCCTTAATTATATTGCACTTAATCTAATTTAAATATAATTTAAATTAGATTCAAAACTATTTTAACCTAGTCAAACAAGAGGAGTCCTAGTTGGACTGGGACTCTCTCTCTTTCCTTATGCCTAAGAAAGCCCACACCCACACTTTACTTTTAGAAGTTAACATAACTTAATTACACACCTAAGAATGATTTCCCATGCCCCATAATCTACAGGTTTTGGAATAAATTTTGAATTAGTCAAAATTGGAAAGTAGTTATGCATGGGATTCTATTTGATAGAGTCCTTAAAACCTAATACTCTATCTCTCTCTTGGAAATAAACTCCACACCTCCCATATTGTTGTGTGCCCTTTTTCCATCCTTTTAGG
Organism: Cocos nucifera; assembly: GCA_006176705.1. Taxonomy (NCBI): domain Eukaryota; kingdom Viridiplantae; phylum Streptophyta; class Magnoliopsida; order Arecales; family Arecaceae; genus Cocos; species Cocos nucifera. The sequence goes on from QRFJ01001277.1 coordinate 254,601, forward strand.
AATGTTTTTGCTTGTTCTCCATGTTGAGAAAGGGATGGGGTGGCATCCAAAAGTTTGACGCCACCAAGAGTCCATCTAAGACTAGTTTTTGACCTAGTCTTTGGTTTTTAACCCATGCCAATTTTCAAGGCCCTAAAAGGACTTGATAAATCTCAAAAAACTCATGAAAAATTAAAGGAAAAGGAGGAGAGGGCATGGTGGTTTAAGGATGCCCAGATTATTGGAGAAGAGCCTTCAATTAAGACATCAAAGGTTGATATCTTGAAGAAACAAGGTAAGAGAAGATTATCTTTTCTTTATTTTTCTTTTATGTATTTTTTCTCTTGTTTATTCTTTCTAATTTTTATGTGATAAAAATTGGAGAGAGAGAGGAATAAGGCATGGGGATAAGTGCTCTAAGTTGTTGTGGCATGATGTTCTTTTTGGATATGATTTGATCATGTCTGGATGAGAGAAGGAGAAGAGAAGAAAGGTCTTCGCTTAGGATTTCTTTGAGAACCCTTCTTCTCCTTATTTTTGTGAGAACTTTTTAGAATAAAAATTAGAGATGTTAGATCTAGAAACATAGAAAAAATCTAGATGAGTAGGTCTCTTTTTGTCTTAGCATAGAGATATTTTTAGGATATCAACCGTTGATGTCCTGAAGGAGAAGATTTGTCTTCTCTTAGGATTTATTTTTTCTTGTTTTATTTTCTAATTTATGGAAGATCCAAGGGTTCGATTCTTTCCTTATTTCTTTTCATATTCTTTATCTCTTGGAGTGTGCAAGAGATCTGAAGAATATGTAATTGATTAACCATTAGGAGGGATCCACGAGAAGCTAGCACTTCGAGAGGATCTTCGTTTGGCGAACCTCCAATCTGTATTGCAAGTTTGTGTGGATCACCTATAAAGGTCAGATGTATGTGCAGCTCTAAAAATAATAATAATAATCAACCATGAAGTTCTCGACTCATGTAAAGATAAGAGATCTGATCTCTTGGTAACCTAGATTTGATCTAGGGTCAGATCTAGAATTATTCCAGATCGAGGTATTGATATGATCAATACCACTTGTGATTAGTTTAATTTTAGATTTATATTTACATCATGACATGTTATACATTCTTGGTGTAGGATTTTGTAATCTGATTACATGCATATTATATATTAAACTATTTAATCTATGTCTTCCACTACTTTAATTTTGAAAAAGTTATGAAATCTAGGCATGAAACCTTGCATGTTTCCTATCAGTGGTATCAGAGCGAGGTTCTTTTATAACATGTTCATGTATGCTTAAGAATAAATTTAAAAATTAAAATAAATTAAAGATCGCACATACTGCCATAAGGTTGTTCTACTGTAAGGTTAACCCCTTACAATGAATAGGTTGTCCTAGTATGTGCTGATCTAAATTTGAATCATGAATAATTTAGATTAGATCTAAATTGGTTGTCCTAGTATGTGCTGATCTGAATTTGAATCATGAATAATTTAGATTAGATCTAAAAAAGTTTATGATTTAATTTTTTAATTTAAATCTAAAATTAAATAGATATTAAATTAATTTTTGATTATTTAGATTAGATCTAAATAATATCAAAATTGCACATACTGCCATAAGATTGTCTTGTTGTAATCATAAATATGTTGTCCTAGTATGTGCTGGTATGTGCTAGTATGTGCTAATCTGAGAAATCTAAATCATAAATATGTTAGATGAGATCTAAAATAATTTATAATTTTTTTTTAGATTTTAAATTTAATATTAAATAGTTTATGATCTGATTTTTATTATTTAGATGAGATCCATGTGATATGTTTCATGTTTTGATCTAGATCTTCATGTTGCATATGTTGGTATGTAGCTTTATTTTTCAATCTAGTTTTTATATGTAAGATATATAAGTTTTATAGAATTTAAATTATGAACTTACTTTTTGCAAAATTCTAGATTCAAAATCCTAGGATATGATCAAAATATTGAAACAAATCAAATCTAAAACCATCATTTGAGTTTGATTCAAAGTAAAGTATTTACAATTTGAAAATATTTTAAATAATCAAATTAGAAATTAGTTCTGAGATTTTATAAATCAAAATCCATAAGGTTTGAACTTAATTGATAATTAAGTGATTATTTAGGATCTAGGTTTGTGATTTAAAGATCCTAAGATAATTTCATAAAATATGGGTTAAAGAAAAATGGGTTAGCTTTGATCAGGTCCTTAATTGGGTTGGACCTAGGATTAGATTAAAAATGGACTTAGTTAAGAAATTGATCAAATCTAATTAATAGTTAATTAGGATTAGGTCATTTCTTTAGATTAATTCAATAGTTGTAGTTGATCAAAGTCCATACATCTAATAAATAGATACTGATCTTGGCTCAGTGGTCGAGCCCGAGTCTTTAGGCAAATCAAATCAAAACTGATAAATCGATTGATATCTAAGGTAAGTCTGGCATCCCAGATCGATAGTTTTTAATTGGCAGTCTGCTTACCTGACCATTTCTTGTGGTGTCTAAGGCAAGCCTTGGTAGACCCTCCCACCGATCTCACTTACCTGACCAATGTGATTAATCAACTTTTGATTAGGTTGCTCATTGATTCATGCTAACCCATGTCATATAGAAAATCAGCGAGACTAATTTTACTTAGTGAGATTGACATAGGTGCCTTTGGACCAAAATTGATACTAATCCTCATCAATGACATGAGAAGTCAGTGGGAGGACTTGACTTGGTGAAGTTAGTGGGAGCAAATTGGTCCATGTCCTTTCTATCCTTAAATCACTAATAATTTAAATTCTTTAAAGTTATTAGGTTCTTAAAATGATAAAGTTATGGAGATAACTGAGTCATAGCCTTCCATTAAGATGTTTGATAATGGGTCCATTAACTCAATAATCATTGCAAGCCCAAAGGTCTGGTGCTTGTTGACTAATGAAATTATCATCCAACATATGACGACTTGGATGTGTCTCCCTAATGGTGGTTAGGTTGGCCAACCAAAGTTGGGCTTAATCATTTATTGGTTAGATGCACCAAGTATGGTCATGTTAATGGTTCGATCTAATCGGATCCTTATAGTAGAGGCCAAAGCCTACTGATTAGGTTTCTGGGGCAAAATTAAATTTTTAGAAGTTGTTTGGAGAAACAATTGATTATGAACCTATTCTTAAATGTACATGGATAAGCCAACCAAAGTTGGGCTCGTGTGCAATCTATGCAGATTCTACTACCTATTAAGGAATTAAAGTAATTTCTTGAAATGGAGGTAGACGCTACCAGTTCGAATAAAATAGTGAGAGAACCTTTAGATTAAAGTCCAAATCTCTAGGCTTAATATAATTCATATATTTAGGTCATTATTCTCTTTTCTCAAAATAAGGCTAAATCCTAATTGCTCCTATCACTGTTAGACAGTGATGACTTATGGGATCCAACTTCGATAATTAGTATCGAAAGTTGAATTTGGTTTAGTAGTATGAATGGGTTCGTATTGGGGCCTCTTAGCCTAGTAAAAATAATTAGTCTAAAATTGATCCAAATCAAGCATGGTGCTTCTACTGTTAGAAGCAGGATCATAGGAAGAAGAATTATCTTTCTTCTCTCGACCATAACAGGCTGAACAAGAGAAAAAAGCAAAAGTTGCTTATTAAATATGTTATATGATAACACCTTAAAATTTCTCTGTATATAATTCTACTACATGGATATTAGATGCTGGTAGTCTTATGCAATTTATTGCAAACACTACAAGTAAGTGGGATATTTGAAAATGGTGAGAAATACCTCAACGTTGGGGATGGAAGTCTTGTTCCAATCCTAACTTTAGGAATTATCAATCCTATTTTCAATATATGTCATTTTGAGTGATTGTCACTATTGTCCATCATTTATGATAAATTTGATCTCTGATAGTCTTTTGATCAGAGATAATTATCATTTATCAATAAAGAGGATTGTTGTGATATTATTTTGAATAATATTATAATAATATATGGATAAAAAATATGATATTTAACATTTACACAGCCTGTTAAGTGTAATGTACACACCCAAGTTAGATTATGTCATGGATGTTTATCTTTGGTATTATAGGCTTAGTCATCTTGACAAGAACAGGATAAATGGGTTAGCTTGAGAAAAAAACCTCGACATCAATTATTGTGAAGCATTGATAGCCAGTGAATTTTGTCTTCTTGGAAAGATGACAAAGTCACCTTTTACTGAAAAAGGTGAAGGAGTCAATAAAGTTCTAAATCTCATACATAGTGATGTATATGGATCGATGAACTTAAGTGTCAAAGAAAGATATTAATATTTCATTACAGACGACCTATCCAGGCATGGGTGTGTCTGGGCTGAATCATTTGAAATGTTCAAATGATTCAATAATGAAATAGAAAAATAAACTGGAAATAGTATTGGAAATCTTCGATCAGATTGACGAGGCGAATACTTATCTAGTGAGTTTGTAATATATCTAGGAGAGAATAGGATTCTCTGTCAGTGGATTTCTTTTCAGAACACAGTGTATCTAAAAGAAGAAAATTGAACTTTGTTAGAGTTGGTTCAATCTATGATAGGGTTCACTTGTCTACCTGCTTTAGAGTTGTGCTCTTGTGCCTACTAGTTTTACTCTGAATTTATACCAAGTAAATTTATTGTAAAGACTCCAAATAGGATATAGATCGGGCATAGATCTAGACTCTCTCACCTTTGGGTTTGGAGTTGATCGGGCTATGTAAAAGATTTGCACATAAATAAACTTTGATCCTGGTCCAATAAGTATTTAAGAATTATTAATTCTACCATACTGAAGAATATAAGATGTTCATCAATAGAAGGATATTTCTTTTGGAAAGGTGTTCCTTAGAGAACAAACTGATGCCTGTCAAGTTGAACTTGAAAAAGTTTGACTGGTAAAAAAGAACCGATGTAATCTAGTAAACCTACAGAATCGAATTTGATCAGATTAAATCTGGAGTCCATTAAAGTGTCATATTTAAGAAGAACTGGTAGAGTATTGCATTAGCCGGATAGATACTTTAGTATCTAGGTCCGAGATGATGATCCTGTTGAGCTCGATGAGAATAATAAGGATCCGATCATCTATAGGGATACAATGCAATGATCTGACTTTGAGAAGTGGCTTGGAGCCACATGATCCAAATTGAAGTCCATGAAAATCAATAATGTATGGATACTAGTTGATTCATCTGAAGGGATAAAATCCATTAGATGTGAATGAATTTTTAATGGGATCAGAGTAGCACAGATGAAAAGGTAAAGACCTATGAGGCCCATTTGGCTATTATCTTAGTTTTCAAACATACTTCTGAATGTATATCATTGTTATAAACAAAGACAAACCTTATATTTATAATTAGGCAAAATATTTTATAGTGTTATTTCTTGTACTATATGTAGATGAAATTCTCTTAATCGAAAATGGCATTCCAGCATTGCAAGGAATAAAGATTTAACTGTCATCTTATTTATCTATGTATGAGACCAGACATGGTATACTCACTAGAGATAGTGAGCATATACCAGTCTGATCCAAGTGAGAGTCATCGAAAGGTTGTATAGATAATCCTTAAATATTTGAAAAATACTAAGGTTCAGTAACTCAAATATAGAAGTACTAACATAAAACATGTGGATGTTTTAATTTCAGTCAAAATAGGATGACAATAAGAGAATGTTGGATCATACTCTAATTATGGGAGCAATCTGCTGGAAAAGTTTCAAGCAGTATACTTTAGCCTATTCAGTTAGTGATGTAGAGTACATCATGGCATATGATGCTACCATGTAAACTGTATACTTATTGAGGTTCATTAGTAGGTTGGGAGTGGCATCCTCCACCAATGGTCCATTCCTAACGTAGCATTGGAGCCATAGCTCAGGCTAAAGAACCCAAGGACCAGCATATTCTGCATTGCATTCACCTTAGATATTAGATCTAGGTGACATCGATCTTTAGAAGATCGATGGAAAAGGAGAACTTGATTGTCCCATTTGCTAAGACCTTAGAACTAAGGAGTTCTATTTACTCAAGTGAAAGATAGGATATTTGATATCATTCTGATTGGCATTAGTCTAAGTGGAAGTTGTGGAAAAATATGTGCTAAAGCCAATCATCTAAGTGGTAAATGATTGGAATTAGTATATGAATTATCTAATAATAAGAGTTATTTGGTTAGTTCATCATAAAAGTTCTATCTTCCTTAAATAAACTCCTAAATTATGATGAAGTCCTTTGAACCATAATCAATTGATAAAAGAGGATTTATCGAATGGTTTTTAAATTATTCATGATCAAATGATAAGTTATTAATAAGAATGATAACTTATCGAGTGTAGATCGCTGTATGCCATATGCGTTGGTTGTCCTCATAATCAGGTGGTATGGAGACATCGGTATGGCATCCAAATGAGATATAGGAGTATATCTACACTGAACGTGACTAAAGTAGCACTCTACTACCAAGAGTAGCTAGCTAAGATGAATAGATATAAGTATCCCTCCGACCTGAGATCACCATGGTGACTTGCAAGCAACTTACTATACTTTGGTGTCGGACACCTATATTTCTAATATAGATTCAAAAGATCTTTAGATACAGTCATGTACCTGTTAAGTCAATGTATGAGTCAAGATGGGATTGACCACTCTTGATTAATTTTAGGAAGAGAATGACTCAATGTGTTTCAATTTAGCAAAACCTAGGCCTGGATAATCCTCGTAAGGAGTCATGAGATTTGCAAAATTTTGTGATACAATAAAGATGACTTGTATGTGTGTTTGACAGTATACTTGAAGTCATCTTGAGCATTATTGGTCAAAGAAAAGAATTATACGATAACCATGGGCCAGGGTTCTAAGAATATTGCTTTACATACATTCGACCTCTTTGGACATTGGGAACCATTGCTAGATGGTAACTTCGATTGGTACAAGAATTGAATTTTGTACTACCAACTTAGGTTCAAACCTATGGGGTCACACACATTAGAGCTTATAATTTGATCAAATGGTTAATCGATGATTGAGAATTATTTTGAGATCAAACATTCAATGCCAAGATTCTTGGAGAAAAGAAGGAGAAGGCATGGTGGTTTTGGGATGCCAAGATTTTTGGAGAAGAGCCATCAATTAAGACATCAAAGGTTGATATCTTGAAGAGACAAGGTAAAAGAAGATTGTCTTCTCTTTATTTTTCTTTTATGTATTTTTCCTCTTGTTTATTCTTTATAATTTTTATGTGATAAAAATTTAAGAGAGAGAGGAATAGGGTGTGGGGATAAGTGCTCCATGTTGTTGGGGCATGATGTTCTTTTTGGACATGATTTGATCATATCTTGGTAAGAGAAGGAGAAGAGAAGAAATGTCATCTCTTAGGATTTCTTTGAGAACCTTTCTTCTCCTTATTTTTGTGAGAATTTTTTAGAGTAAAAATAAAAAATATTAGATCTAGAAACATAGAAAAAATTTAGAGGAGAAAGTCTCCTCTTGTCCTAGCATGGAGATGTTTTCAGGACATGAACCATTGATATCCTGAAGGAGAAGATTTGTCTTCTCTTAGGATTTATTTTTTCTTATTTTATTTTATGTTTTATGGGAGATCCAAGGATTGAATTCCTTCCTTATTCCTCCTCATATTCTTCATCTCTTGGAGTGTCCAATAGATCTGAAGAATATGTATTTGATTAACCATCAGGAGGGATCCGCGAGAAGCTAGCACTTCGAGCGGATCTTCATTCGACGAACTTTTGATCTGTGTAGTAGGTTCGTGTGGATCACGTGTAGGGGCCAGATGCATGTACAGCTCTAAAAACAATAATGAATATCAACCACAGAGTTCTCGACCCGCACAATGGTAAGAGATCTGATCTCTTAGTAACCTAGATTTGATCTAGGATTAGATCTAGAATTATTCTAGATCTAGGTATTGATATAATTAATATCACTTATGATTAATTTAATTTTAGATTTATATTTACATCATGATATGTTATAGATCCTTGGTGTAGGATTTTGTAATCTGATTATAAGTATATTATAGATTAAATTATTTAATCTATTTCTTTTGCTGCTTTAATTTTGAAAATGTTTTGAAATCTATGCATAAAATCCTGCATATTTTCCATCACAAATAGGATGTTGGGTCTCTCACAGAAAATGTACATAGAGGAGGTGCTAACAAGGTTTAGCTTGAAAATCTCTAAAAGTGGTTTAGTATCCTTTAGACATGACATTCATCTCTCCAAGAAGATGTGCCCTAGCCACCTAAGAAAATTGAATGCATGAGCAAGATCCCTTATGCTTCAGCAATAGGGAGCCTCATGTATGCCATGCTATGTACATGACTTGATATTGTTCATGCTGTGAGTGTCACGAGCAAGTATTAGTCAGATCCAGGTGAAGAGTACTAGACTTTTGTGAAATATATTAGGACTAAGGATATGTTTCTAATCTTTGGTAATAGAGAACTTCAGGTCCAGAAATATACAGACTCAAATTTTATGTCCGACATAGATGATCGATAGTCAACTTCTAGAAGTCTATTTATTTGTAATGGTGGAGCTGTCAGTTGGAAGAGTTCCAAACAGACAGTGATAGCTAACTCCACCATGGAAGCAGAGTACATCGCTACGTCAGAGGTTGCAAAGAAGGTATTCTGGTATAAAAATTTTATCGCAAAGCTCGAAGTGATGCCATCAAATGCCATCCCTCTAAACTACAGCAACATTGGCACCATAGACCTATCTAAGGAGCCGAGATCTCACCAAAAATCCAAGTACATCGAGCGGTGATACCACCTCATCCATGATTACCTCGAGAAGGGATATGTCGAGGTCAAGATAGTCAACACTGCAGACAATGCAGCTGACTCGTTGACAAAAATATTGAGCCAACAGAAGATCAAAGTCCACCTTGAGAAGATGGGACTTAGATTTATAGCCAATTGACTTTAGGTCAAGTGGGAGTTTGTTAGATGATTGGCTAAACACTTGTAAGACACTTCTAACGACAATTTTATAATTTTGACTATAAATTAATAAAAGGATTGTTTTCTATCACTATATGTATTTAAAGTGTCTGTGATATATCTTTTGAGTTAATGGTAATGATAATTCATATTTTCAAGAGTTAAAAATTTGAGACATGAATTTTCATAATTAACTCACAAACTACTTCCGACCGTAGGATTATCACGAGGATGGTGATCAATCCAGAAGGTTGGTGTACGATCGCTTCTTATGATAGACGTATTTTAAGTCTATGATGTGGAGACACCAAAGTAAGGGTACAGATGCTCGTTAGAGAATGAGGGCATTAAGCGTGACCACCTCGAGCAGTCATAAGGAAGTCTACCTTCTCGTCAATGACTGACTCGATACTGCAGTGGTATGTCCGATTCTTTGATCTAAGGTGCATCGGTAGTTTACCTTGAGGGTGTTGTAGTTTGACTACACCATAACTCGATCTCCTAGCTATTCGAAATCCTGAGGTGTATGTTGGCTATAGCATGTTAATTGTAGGAATTGGATTACACCAATAGGTGATCTATCTACCTCAGTAGATGAGGAGTAGCCCTATGATAGTCATGAGATTGAGTTCATAAGCCCATGGTCATGGTAGAGTGAAGATGATAGAAAGAGTTTTTATTAGATTTTCATATTGAACTCGAATAGAATGATTAATTCATATGATGGATATTGGGTTTGACGAGTTCACCTTATCCCTAATCCTGTCGGGGCTCAAGATAGAAGAACCCAATCAAACAGGTAGCTGCACCAAGAGGTTTGCTTTTGATTTTGATGGATTGCCAGCATATACTGCTAGGTGTCACTAGTAGATTTTGGAAGCAATTAGAATGATTTAAATGATCGTTCATTCTAATAGTCTGAATAAAAATAGTTCTAGTCCATTGAAAGGTATTTCGATGATGTCGATGATAGAGATCACAACATATCTCATTACCATACGAAACTGAACTTAACTAGGTCACACAAACAAGAATTTGGATTGGAAAGTCATCAATTGGATTAATCCAGTTCAATTTATTTGGATTAGATCTAATTAGATTCAGGAAAATCGTGATAGCACATGATTAAGCCTAACTTTCTCCTTTTGTAATCATTTTAGTTAATCTCGACTGAGCCAAATTTGTTTGGGCTCACTCAAAAACCTCATCTTAGTATGATTGGAGCTTGTCTAAATCAGAAAAAGATTGTCTTAATTCATTAGATGGATTTAAGACAACACCTGCGAATTCCTATCACCTGCTAATTCCTATTTTTGGACATAGGTCAATAATTAACCCTAGACACTTGGACATAGGGCCATGTGTCATGCGCATATAGGATAGCACCTGGGGCTCTTGTCCCCTTGCTAAAAGAGGTAAGAGAGGATGCACACCATCCTAGGCATGTGCCCTATATGGATAAGGGATGGAGTCCCATACAGATAGGACTCTAGGATTTCTTAATGGGTTTAAATACCTAGGCACCAAAGAGTTTTGTTTTATCTAGTCTTGGTGCCACCTAAGTAGATTTTTGAGAGACTCTAATCTAATTAGATCAGATGATATCATCCCACTAATTAGATTTAGATCTGATTGAATGAAGGCCTCTGATTGATCGAAATGATGTGGCATTGTATGGCACAGCAGGATCTATTTAAACCCTATCTATGCCTAAGATTAAGAAGTTTTGCACAATTTTCATGCCCTAAGGCTACCTCTCTCTCTCTTCCTTGTCCCATCTAAACTTCTCTCTCCTCTTTTCGTGCCCAAGGAGTTGGGCATGGGTTCAAGTGTCATCCAAGGAAGAAAGGCACCCAGATCAAGAAGAAGGCAGCACTGCTGAAAGAGATGACTGCTGCTTCTTCAGAAAAAATTTTGAAGAACTTCAAGATCAAATTTAGATCTGATTTTTGAAAAATTGATTCAAAAGGAGAAGATCTTCGATCTTACTCGAGTAGACACTGGTAGAGGCTAGCCGCATGCATGGCTCCTTCCAGAACATTAAGAATAATCAGGATCATCATAGGGTAATCTGATTACCCAAAATAACGTTTGAAATTAAATAAGATTTAATTTTATTTTTAATTTTAATATCAGATATTTAGGATTAGATCTGAGATATCTCAGATCTAGTTAGGATTATAGAAAAAATTTTAAAATATTTCTTCAGATCCAATTAGTTCTGAACGATCCTATGCCAGAAAAATAGAATTTTTTCTTCAGGTACTAGAATCCACATAGACTACACATGAGCCCAACTTTGGTTGGTCAACCTATGTGCACCTATGGGTAGATTCATAACTAATTGTTTCACCAAGCAACTTCTAGTAATTTAATTTTTGTCTTGAAAATCTAATCAGTAGGCTTTGGCCTCTTTTGAAAAGATCCAATTAGGTCCAACCATTAACATGACCATATTTGGTGCATTAGATCAATGAATGATCAGGCCTGACTTTGGTCGGCCAACCTGACTACCATTAGAGAGACATTACCAAATTATCATATTATGAATGATAATTTCATTAGTCAATAAGCACCAGATCATTGGACCTCCAATGATTATTAAACTAATGGAGTCATTATCACTCAACTTAATGAGAGGCAATGACTTAGTTATCTTTATAACTTTATCATTTTAAGGACTAAATAATTTTAGAGGATTTTATTAATTGATTTTAAGAATAATCAACCTACCAATTTGGATCCTCCTACTGACTTCACCAAGTCTGATCAATAAGGACCTAATTAAAACTAGCATTAGGAGCATCTAAATCAGTCAAACTAATTTACCTAATTGACATGGTTGAGCCAAAATCAAGTAGTCTAATCAATATCTAATTCACCAAGATGGCTAGGTAAGCGAGATTAGTGGAAGGGATATGCCATTAACTCATCAAAGATCGAATCAGTGCGAGTAGCTCCCAATTTGAGGTTCGACCGCGTAGCCACGAATCAAATCCATTTGGTCGTCATTAAAGGCATGGGCTTGACCAACTAGAACTATTGTAATTTGGTCTAAAGAGTTCTTAACCTAATCTAAATCAATATTTGGTTAGATTTGATCAATTACTCTAATTTAGTCCATTCTTTAACTAACCTTAGGTCTAACGCAATTAATGGACCTAATTCGACTAACCTAATAACCCATATTTTATGATCAATGACTTAGAATCTTTAATTCATAATTCTAGATACTAATTCATCATACTTAATTCTCAATTAAGTTTTAGGTTGAGGGTTGGAGTTTGGCATTTTGAAAATATTTTTCAAAATTTTAAAAGAATCTTTACATCCCAGCACTATTTCACTAAATAGATTGGCTCATTTCAAAAATGGATCGGCTTATTTCATAAACAAGCACAGCTGTGGGTTTAATGACATAAAACCAGCCAATTATGACATTCAACCAACTTCTCAGTTAGGGCGGCTCGGATTCCATCCGAGCTGGCCTGAGTCGAAACTGAGCTGGCTCGATTTCTAAGATAGCCAGCTTGGGTAGAATGCTTGAAGCCCATCTTTCCAGTCGAGCAGGCTTGGATCCCATCCGATAGGCTCGAATCTAGGATCGGATCCCATCTGACAAGCTCGGATACCATCTTTTTATATATATTTGATGCGACATAAGTCTAAAGCCTTTGAAAAGTTTAAGAAATTCAGACATGAAGAAAAAAAGCAAATCAAAAAATCTATTAAAGTTCTTCGATCAAATCGAGGAGGCGAATATCTTAGTCAAAAATTCCTAAACTATCTCAAGGATAATGGCATAGTCTCTTAATGGACTCTACTTGGAAAGCCTCAACTCATCGAAACTTCAGAATAGAGAAACTGGACCCTATTAGATATGGTTCAATCCATGATGAGCTTCATGAACCTTTCTGATTTTTTTTAGGGATAGTCTAATGACCGTAAACTACTTATTGAATCGGGTTTTCTCTAAAATCATTTCTACCACATCGTATAAGATATAACATGGTAAGAAGCCAAGTTTGAGTCATCTCAGAATTTAGGATTGTCCGGCCCATATCAAGAAATAGTAGGTGGACAAATTAGAGTCTAGGTCATTTAGAGCTCGTTTTATCGGATATCCTAATGAGTCATTAGAATATTACTTCTATCTTCTAAAAAACCATAATATGATTATAAGTCGACACATCATTTTTTAAAAAAAATAGTACATTCAAGATTGTGGCATCAAAAGATAGATCAGGCTCGAGGAGAAAGTCTTTGAAGAGCAATGAGCTAAGAAACCTATGGAACCCCATCAGTCTGAGCCATTCCACGCACTACCTCCTCCACCTCATAGATCAAGTAAGATTTTTCATCCTCCTAATAGGTACTTAGGTACCATTTCAGAGGATGTAGCGGAAATATTCCACATAAAAAATGGGGTTCATAGTGATGATCCCAAAATCTATGATGAGGTGATATCTGATATTGACTCTGAGAAATGGTTAGAGGCAATGAAGTCAGAGATTAACTCAATGCACTCGAATCAAGTCTGGACTTTGGTAGATCAACCTGAGGGCATTGTACCTACTAGTGTAAATGGATCTAGTCAACGATGAAACATTAGAAGACCATAGAACATATAGAGCAAACATTCAAAGCTAGGCCATAATGAAAGGATCATAGTCAACATGAAGGCATTGACTATCAGAAGATCTTTTTGTCAGTAGCCCATGCTAAAATCATCCGCACACTACTTGCTGTCATAGCCTATTTGATTCTAAAAAAAATGGTAGAATAGAATAAGAAAACAAAACAACCTCTCCCTTATAAAATTGAAATATCTTGAAAAGAAATCTATATGAAATAGCCGCTTGTTTCACATCCAGTGATGGTCATAAGTCTGCAAGCTGTAAAGATGCCTATTTATTGGACTTAAGTAAGCATCTCAGAGCTGGAATGCTTAATATTTAACACATGTGAGTCAAAATTATTCAGTTTCATCAAAAAATAGAAGGAGCCATGTACTTTTAAAAAGATTAGTGGGAGCGTTATTATTGTTTCTCTCAACTATACTGGATGACATCTTCCTTATTGGAATGACATTCCCTATGTTAAACATCTGTCAAAAGTAGTTGTCAAAAAAGATTCACTATGAAAGACATAGGAGAAGCATCCCTTTGTTTTGGAAATAAAGGTCTAGTAGATAGACCAAATAGGATTTAGACTGCTTCATAGAGTTATACATAGACAGGAGGTGCTGAAGAGGTTCAGCTAGAAAAACTCTAAAAGGACTTGTACCCTTCAGACATGAGCATTCATCTCTTCCAAAGAAGATGTGGTCTCAAACACACCTGAGGAGATTGAATGCATACGAAACATCCACTTTCGCTCTTTCGCGAAACTGACAAACACTACTCTCAATGTCAATGCCATACGCTATATACACGTATTTGATATTGCGCATGTATGAGTGTCATGAGTGAAAATATCAGTCGAATCTAGGCAAAGAGAGTGTTGAACTTCTATGAAGATATCCTTAAGTACTTAAGAAGAATTAGGATTATGTTTTCTAGTCTTTAGGATTGAAGAACCCTCCAGGTCTAAGAATCATATAGACTCAGACTTTATGTCTGATAAATAAAATGTATCGAAAGTCGACACCTATGAAAAAGTTTGTTTGTATGCAATGGAGCCTGCTGTTATGCATGCGAAAGAGTCCAAGTGAATGTAGATCAACTCAAGGGAAGTGAAATCATGCACAGCCTATTGACAGACATATAGCCATTCATATGCAGAAAACAGACTTTATAGAAACAACTCCTCATCGCCTACAAAGATAGGCACTATAGATGAATGCCCACAAATGCCCCATCTTCTCTTATGCTGCAACAACAGTACCATGCCCTAACTCTAAGAGCCGAAGGTCTCACCAAAAGTCGAAGCAATATTGAGCAGCGATATCAACCTCATTCACGATCACCTCGAGAATGGGGTTACGTCGAAGGTCAAAGAGAGTTCGACACTTATAGGACAATGTGGTAGATGAACTTAACGAACCCATTAAGCTTAGTAAGAAAATCGAAGCCCATCTTGGAAAGATGGAACTTAGGATTTGTAAGCCAATTGGGCTTTTGGTCAAGTTGAAAGTTTGTTACAATGAGTGCTCTAGAAGCCGAATTCACTGACACTATGTAATAACCCTTTTTAGAAAGTAGATTTTTATAATTTTGACTAAACTTAATAAAAGGATTACTTTTATTCATATTGGTATAGATATAGTGTGTGATATATCTTTGAAGTTAAGGAAGGCTAATACAATTTTTCAAGATTGAAAATTTAAGACATGTATTTCATAACTAACTCTTAAACTACTGTCGACTATAAGTATCATCAGAGGATTGGTGGACTGATCCAGAAGATGGGTGTAGATCACATTTCTTATGAATAGATAAGTCTTGGTCTTATGGTGGTAGAGATACTAAAGTGAGAGATATAGGTACTTTGTCAGAAACAAGGGCATTGAGTATGACCACCTTGACATTATAAGAAAGGTCTACCTTTTCTATCAATGGACTAAGCTTGCATGCTGTAGTTGTGTGTCTGGATCTTAGACCTAAGGTCATTGGTAATTCACCTTAATATGTTATAGTTTGACTATTAACCATAATACTTGGTCTCCTAAGCCATGTCGGACACCTAAATATAATGTTGGCTATAGCATGTCATTGTAGGAATTGGTTGCACCCATAATGGGATCTATCAACCTCGATAGATAAGGAGTAGCCCTATGTTGACCATGAGATCGAGTCCATAAGCCACTAGCTATGATAATGTGATATAATAAAAAAGAGTTTTCTATTAGGGTTTTCACATTGAACTTGAATTGAATGATTCAATCATGTGACAAGGTGGAGGTTTGATGAGTTCATCCTTAACCCTAATCATATCGGAGCCTCATGAAGAAGAACCACAATCACAGAGTGTAAGTACATCGAGAGGTTCATGATTCAGTTCTGATGGATTTGCCACCATATACTGCTAGGTGTCACTGATGGATTTTGGAAGCAATTAGAATAATCTTGATGATCAATCATTCTAATTGAATGAACTAGAAGAGTTCTGATCCATCAAAATGTGTTTCTATGGTGTCATCGATAGAGAGTCACGACAGGTCTCATACCATATGACTGAATCTAAAGCTGGATCATACAAATAAGGAATTTAGGTTAGGATGTGATCTAGAAGCTAACCCAGTTCGATTGATTTGGATTAGATCCAATTTAAGCTCAAGAAAATCATGCTAGCCGACATGATTGAGCACTAATATTCTTCTCTAAATAGTCCTTTTTGGTTCATTTTGATAAGAGTCCAAATTAGATTTGGCTTCATTAGGGACCCTATATGAGTTGTGTTTCTGGTCTGATTAGAGCTTTCTAGTTCAGAAAAGGGTTGTCATAAACTGATCTAGGCTTGTCCTAAAATCACGGACGAAAATAGGAACAAGAACCTAACAATTATTTGTACCTTGATCAGGACAAGGGGTTCATATGCCTGTACTATGCAAGAAAAGAAGGGGGAGACATTCCCCCCTTTATTTTCATTAGTTGGATGCATTGCCCTAAGCGAGCTTCTTCATGAAGAAAAGAGTGGCTCGCCAACATATTTTGTGCGCCACAAAGGGAGAACACATGGAAGTGTTTTTGCCGTACAAACTCTTGAAGATAAAAGATCCACGGCCACCGTTCCCGCCCTTGTATCTGTTTGTCAGCAATCTTTAGAGGGACTTTTTGGGTGTGTGGGGATGTATTTTCGATTAAACAGGGAGGAATATATTTTCGTCCATGTACAAAATAAGAATCCACTACTGGACCATTTGCCAATTTGTGAGCAAGGGTTCTTCTCCAATCTTAACGAAGCCATTATTTTTGATCACTTTATCAAAATGCATGTTCCCAGACTTGAGATGGCCTGCCACCTTTTCCAAAATTTTCCGATAACTAGATCTCTGAAAGCTTAACACACCTTAGACTCATCTATAGATGTGGAATCTTAAATTGTATCATATACATGCTCTTCTGGTCAGCTCATTCCATTTAGAGAAAGCCTATCTTCACATCCATCTGTAGATCTATATTCAATCCAACAATGGCACGCAAATGGCAAGCATGATCCGAATGAACTTTGAGATTGCCATAGGAGAGAATGCTTCATAATCAGTACCGATAATATTGGATGGATTACCCCTTGGCAATCAACGGGCTTTATAGGTCTCTACTTTTCGTCGGTGCCCCTCTTTCTTTTGAAGAACCCATTTAACACCCAATGGGTTTAAAGCCATATAGGTGGGGCCATAATGTCCATACATCATTGACCTTTTGGCAATTCATATCGGATCTCATATTGTCTAGCTTATTTCTCAAAGTTGGAATCTCTGCATAAGCATCCTTGAAGTGATTGGTCCTCATCATTCTTATCGATTCGATGGGATCACCATCTTGGACCAAGAATCACATAGTATTTTCTGGATGCATGAACTCTTACCGGATCGCTTATATGGTGCGGGTCACTAACTTTGGATCTGATTCTGATCAAATCTGGACATAGGTTCAACATTTTAATGTCGCGAACTATCTAACCTGTTAACATGTATTCAAGTCCACTTAGAGGCAACCAATTCCTTCATCAAAGGAACTCCTTTTTCAAAAAAGGTTGTCCTATGACCTGACGAACATTTTTTGATTCATCAGCATGGTAGAAATGTATCGCTTTGGTCTCTTTTGGGCTAGCCCTATAAATGATGCTTGTTCAGACCTAGGTCCATGTTTGTCCGAAACTAACCATTTGACATAAGTTGGGGCACCCCCAAACCCTAAGGTGTGAAAGTGGCTGGGCTTACAATTTTGTCCAATATCTCATAGTGGCGTATTTAACTACAACAGACTTACTTGAACTCTGTTTAATAAGATAACACATTGATTCGAGTGCATATCTCAGAAGGTATAATCGACAAGCTGGCCAATCCCAATCATGATCAAGACCTTGTTCTAACAGAGTCCAATTCCTCCCTTTTCAGACACGACCACTTATGTTGTGGTATTCCAGGAGGAGTCCATTGGGGAAGAGAATTTTATCTCTCCCTAGATATGTAAAGAAACTCACTATGTGAAGATATTCGCCTCCCTCGGTCAGATAGAAGAAGAGTTTTAAGTACTTTTTCAGTTGTTTTTCTACTTCACTTTTCCGAATCATTTGAATATATTCAACAGATATCCCAACTGATGTTTCATGAATAGCAATCCATATATGGATAGATCCAATCATGGAAGTGTTGAAGTAGGACATACCATCTTTGCACTTAATACTCATTGCGTCACATAACATCAGTATGTACTAGACCTAAGAGCTGCATTGGCTCTCTCACCATCTTTCAGTAAAAGATGATTGTCATTTTAACAAGAAGATAAGACTATAGTTGGAAATGATTCACAATCATTAACTTTGAAGATTCCTCCTCAATCACTATTTTCTTTTTTATTTATATGACCAAAGCCTAACAGTCCATAAGTATTGATTTATCTGATACACTTATCACTTAGGATGCTTGTCCAGTAGAATAGACTATATTAATAGGTTGTGATAATATATATACACCATTGTTCAATTATCCATAGAAAGCAGTAACACCATTCACAATGACATTACAAACTAGATTTAATAATTAGATTATAAATTAGATCTAATCTAAGAAATAATCTAGACATGCATAACAATTATGTAATAAGTGTTAGATATATGTGCCCTAGAAGCCAGAATTGGCTGACACTTGTAATACACTTCTAGGGGCAAAATTGTAATTTTGACTAAAATCAATAAATGGGTTATTTTTTATCACATATGTGTATTTAGTATCTGTGATACATCCTTTGAGTTAATGGTAATGATAATTCATATTTTCAAGAGTTGAAAATTTAAGACATGAATAATCATTATTAACTCATAAATTGCTCCTGACCATAGGATCATCACGAGGATGGTGATTGATCCGAAAGGTTGGTGTACAATGCTTCTCTTTAGTAGATGAGTCTTGAGTCTATGGTGTGGAGACACCAGAGCAAGAGTACAGAACTCTTAGAGAACGAGGGCACTGAGCGTGACCACCTCGAGTAGTCATTAGGAGTCTACCTTCTCGTCAATGACTGACTCGATGCTGAGTAGATGTTTGGTTCTTTGACCTGAGATGCATCCAGTTTCACCTTGAGGGTGTTATAGTTTGATACACCATTACTCGTCTCCTAGCATATGGAACCCTGAGGTGTATGTTGGCTATGAAATGTTCATTGTAGGAACTGGATTCATTAAAGATGGAATCTATCTACCTCGGTGGTAGAGAGTAGCCCTATGATAATCATGAGAATCAAGTCCAGAAACCATGCCATGGAGAGTGAAATAAATAGAAAAGAGTTTCTATTTAGATTTTCACATTGGACTCAATTGAATGATTACATCATATGACAGAGATTAGGTTTGACGAGTTTACCTTAACCCTAATCTGATCGGGCTCAAGATAGAAAGAACTAATCACAAGGTAGCTGCACCAAGAGGTTCGCATTCAGCTCTGATGGGTTGCCACCAATTACTGCTAGGTGTCACTGGTGGATTTTGGGAGCAATTAGAATGATTTAGATGATCGATCATTCTAGCTTTTGAATCAGAAGAGTTCTGATCCATGAAAGAAGTTTCAATGATGTAGTGATAGAGATCATGACATATCTATTACCATACAGAACTGAACCTAACTGGGTCACACAAAAAGGGTTTGAATCTGGTGATCATCATAAAACGATCTAGTTTCAATTGATCTGAATGAGATTCAATTAGGTTCAAGAAATCTGCTAGCACTCGATTGAACCTAACGTTCTTTCTTTTGCCTATCATAAATAAGTGTCCTGTCTCGAGCCAAAGGAGTTTTGCTCAACAGAGGCCTTCATATGGTTCTGACAGGAGGTTGTCCAAGTCAAGAAAGGTTGTCTTATTTGTAAGACACTGACCTGCCATTTTTGGTCACCTTGCCATGTTTGTTCTTCTTTGACTTTGGTCAAAAGTCTACCTTTGACTGGTCAAAACGATTGACCAATTGATACTTTGACTTTTTGACCACTGTCAGCACCTATTGGAGAACTGGTAGGGGCCTGTCCCCTGCCATGAACTGGCAAGGGAGAGGGCAACCCTAGAAGTTGTGAGGCGCCTAGGAGTCCTTGTTGGACAAGGACTCCATCTCCTTTTGGATTTCAATCTAGAGCATTCTAAAGAACCACTTTGACTGTCTTAGGCGCCCTCTATGGGAGGAATCCAGGGGGACTCTATTCCCACCAATCAGATTTAGATCTGATTTCCAAAGGGTTGTGATTGGTTGGAGAATAAGAGGAGTTGGGATCACAGTAGTCTATAAATAAGACCCGCTAGTCCAACTCAAATTGATGAAGAGAGATTGAATGAGATATTTCTCCAGCCCCAAGGCTGCTCTCCCTCCTTCTCCATGTCATAGTCCTTCTTCTCCCCTTGCTTCCACGTCCAAAAGGATTTTGGATCTGGTTGGTGCGATTCCAGATCAAAGAAAGGCGATCAAAAACAAGAAGGCTTGCTGCTGCAAAGGACGACTGCTATCTTCAAAAGAGTTTTGAAGATCCTCCAGATCAGATCTAGATCTATTTTGGAGGCATGATAGAGAAGAAGAGGATCTCCAGATCCAACCGAGTGGATACGGTAGAGGCCAGGGCTTGCTGGCTAGATCCAGAACCTTCCGCTGCAAATAGGATCATCAACAGGGTAATAGGATTACCCAATCAGGTAAATTAAATTTGATTTAATTTATATTAATTTTATTTATTAAAATAATAAGAATCAGATCTGAAACATATCAAGATCTGATTGAGATCAAGAGAAAAATTTTGCAAATATATCTCTTGATCTGATCAGATCTGAACGAACTGGACCGAAAAATCAGGATTCCTTCAACTGGTCATCGAGAGCCATGGTTCTAAAATTTTTAAGATCTGATTTTAAATTTATTTTTAATTATAAAAAAATTGATTTCTGATGTCACATGAGATGTTGATCAAATTAAATTAGAAAAAATTAAAAATTAAATATTTGGACTAAGATTTAGAAGATATGCATGACTAGTTCTTAAAATAGATAGTTCTATTAGAATATTCTTGCATATTTTTGATTCTAACTCCGATTAAATAAATGTATTAATATTTTTTTTACTAATTTTATTGAGTATTATAAAGTATTCAATAAATCTATAAAATAGCAAATAAAAATTAATTTAATTTTTGAATATCTATGAATTATTGATTGATGCATGTCTGACTAGTTGTAGAATATTGTTTACATAATTGTCTAGATATAGAATTTAATTTTGAATAATCAATTTAAGATCTAATTTTTTAGAATTATTAATGAGGATAATTTTAGATCTGAAACATGATGACATTTGATACATGAATGTATGCAAAATATGCCCATGATTAGATGCTACTTTTATATATGAGATATATGTAATAGATCTGATATATTTTGTAGTATGAATGTTCTGATTAAGGCTTCCTCTTGGCCGCCGGTCATAAACGAAGAAGGTTTAAGAGGCCCTCTCTTCCCATTCGATGGGTTGTTCTTAGATGTGTAGGGGTGCTGTCGTGTCGTCCTAATCAAAACCCCAAACTTTCTGCAAAAACCTTATCCTGAAACCCTAGGATTTATTGTGCAATATTTTATTTATGAACCCCTACTTAATTAAGAAATTAAGTTTAATGGAATATTAATTAGGTCTAAAATTAAGAAATTTTCAGAATCTAAGACATCATTCATAATACTAGGGTTCGGCTGGGTAGCTCAATTGGTCTAAGCGGGCTGATACAAAACCGAATCAAGTTGGTTAGATGGGATCAAACAATGCTTAAATTGACCCAACCTAATAGGATTAAGTCTTAGTCAAAGATCGTCAACGATCAAAGGAAGACCTAAAATTAGGTCAGAGGTTAGAGTGTCTGGATTGTAGGCTAACCCAATTGGTTTTGACTCAACAATTTGGTGTCTTAAAGGTAAAGTTTGGCACAGACGACCGACTGGTTTTTATTGGAAGCTACTCGACCTGAATGTGTTCTTGCAACGAGTTAATGGCATATTCCTTCCACCGTCTCATACCTGGCCATATCTGTTTGACACAGTTCTGATCTGAAGGTGGTCAATAAATCCGAGCTAAACCCATGCCACAGGTTAGTCAATAATTGTTAATGACTAAGCCCAAGTCTAGTTTAATGAGACCTGAATCAATTCTCCCTAAAAAAGATTTAAGTCTGAGGTCTTCCACCTTGTAGAATGTGCGGGCCCTTCCCAGGGTTGATTGTTCTCGGCTGATACAGTGGCTCAGTTGCAACCGGAAGAATGCAACCATGTCTATTAGGCATTGGATGCTTTGGGCTGGAGGATGAGTTGAGCTCAAATATTCCGGATACGGTGAAAAGAGGACTCAATTAAGGAACCCAGTCT
Source organism: Cocos nucifera (assembly GCA_006176705.1). NCBI lineage: Eukaryota > Viridiplantae > Streptophyta > Magnoliopsida > Arecales > Arecaceae > Cocos > Cocos nucifera. The sequence goes on from QRFJ01001277.1 coordinate 277,131, forward strand.
ATGCAAAATGTGTCTGACTTAACTAAGGAAGTGGATCAATATTCGGATACGGTGAGATCCATGAATTAGAGACCAAAGTTCGGGTGCAACCATGATTAAAGAGAATCATTGAACAAGAGGTTCACTCATTGGCTAACCCACCACCATAAACTGTTAGGTGAGGTTGATGAGTAAGTTGGTGAGACCGCACCACCCACTAGAAATCATTAATCGTGGAGATTTTCGCATCTCAAGGGAGTGGTAAGGGATCCGAGAAAAATAGTGGGAGCTAAATTTGTTTAAAAATAAAAATCCCTAAACAAATTGGTCAAGTCAAAATTACGAGTATTCTAACTAAAATCTTTGACTCTCATAGGAATATGTCCTGTTCAACCCATTGGCACGTATCCTGGACACACATAGACTGACTGGACCCAATTAATAAAGATTGGCTAAAGGAACTACAAAATTGTTTGGGTCCGAGAAGTTAACCCATGTTTTGGCCAGGACCTCCCAATTACAGCCCGTCCATAATGTTGAACAGAAGAGCCGTCCTCTGGGAAAAATGGATTGACGAAGATAATAAGGCCAGATATTACATGTTGGGCTCGATGTCTGATGAGCTCCACGCCAACATAGGAAATATCGGGACTGCTCGCCAAATGTTGGCTCACCCTGCAGGAGAATCGTTTGGTGAACAGAAGTCGCGCAGGCCAAATATCAAGTCACAAAAATGACTTTTTAAGGCTAGTATTTGGTGATGGGCAGTCAGTCCAAGATCATGTCTACAATGATCAAAGGACATGGAAGAGCTTGAGAAGCTCGGTGTGAAAGTTGACTTGGACCTGCAAACGATACAATTCTTGCAATCCTTGACTGATGCATATGGACAATTCATCATGAAATTTACCACATGCATAAACTTCAGAATTCCTTGGCGAGTTGAATGAATAATAGCTGGTTAACCGTGAGCTTTCTGTGAAAGGTTTTAAAGGCTAGTCTTGCTATGGAACGGATTCTTCCAAAAAGAAAGTCCTTAATGGAAAGAAAAAAAGAAGTCTATGAAAAAGCAAAAGGTGGAAGTGATCAAAGAAGAAAGAAGGCAGAAATCCGGAGAAAAAGGCCGATGTAAAGAAAAGTGTTCTCCATTGCAATAGCGACGGCCAATTGGGAAGCAGAACTGCCCTACTTACCTGGCCCTGAAGAACAAGAAGGAAGGTTCCCTTCTGGAGTATGCTCGTTATTAAGTCCTAACCTTACAGTTTCTTCTGCATCCAGTTGGTGCTTGACTCTGGGTTCAGTGCTCCATCTGTGCACTTCTATGCAGGGTCTTTGAGGAATAGCAAGGAGGCCTGAGGATGGAGAAACATGATCCTACCGCGTTGGTAAATGGAGCCAAGAGTTCTGCAGTACCTGGGAACATACCCTCATGCAATTACCATTCGGTTTAGACTTAGTTTTGCAAGACTGTTTATTTTGTGCCTGCAAGCCAGTAGGAAATTTGATTTCTGTTTCATGCTTGCACAAGAAGGTTATTATGATCACTTCCTTTAAGGAACCATTGTAACATTCTTTATGAAAGAAATAAAATTGCAAAATGGGTTTCCTTTTAATGGTCTTTAATCAGCACATATTGATTGTACCTATTCTAACTGTCGAGCAACAACGTGAATGCCAAACCGAACCTAGGATAGTTCCCAAAAATGACAGATATCTTATGCACCTAAGATTAGGTCATATAGCAGAAGATAGGAATCAACAAATTGGAGAAAATGGACTATTGAGTCCTATTTGACTTCCGAGTCCATTCCAAACTTGTTAATCCCTATCTTAAGGCAAAATGACCCACTTCCCTTTTCGTAAGTACATGGGGAGAGGGCCACAGATCCTCCTTGCCCTAGTCATCTGATGTGTGCGCGCCCATTGAATGTGCCGGCTAGAAGGTAATTTATCTTACCTTCAATTACCTTTTAACCGATGATTCTGTCTAGGTATGGGTATTTATCTTATGAAGACACAAGTTTTGAAAGCCTTGAAAAGTTCAAAGAATTCAACTGAAAGTAGAAAATCAACAGGAAAAACCCATTAGGTTCTTCATCCAGATCGAGGAGGTGAATGCTTAGCAGGGAAATTCCTAAACTATCTCAAGGGATAATGGCATAGTCTCTCCAATGGCCTCCACCAGGAATGCCTCAACTCAAACGGGGTTTTCAGAATGGAAGAAATCGGACTCTATAGATATGGTTCGATCCATGATGCGCTTCACAGAACTCCCTGATTTTCTTTGGGGACACTCATTGTTAAACTTCCAAATCTACTTACTGAACAGGGTTCCCTTTAAACCGTTCCTACCCACACCGTAATAAAGATATGGCACGGTAAGAAACCAAAGTCTGAGTCATCTCAAAATTGGGGTTGTCCGGCTCATGTCAAAGCAAACCAAGCAATAAGTTAAGTTTTTAGGTCCCTTCAGAGCTCGATTCCATAGGATATCTAAAGATTCATTAGATACTTTTCTACATTCCAGAAAGAACCACAAGTGATTGTGAGTCGACATGCCATAATTTCCTTGAAAAACAGTTTATTCAATGATAGCGGCATTGGAAAATAGATCAAGCTTGATGAGAAAAGTCTCACAAGCAGAAACGAGCTAAGGACCCAAGTGGAACCAAATCAGGTTGAGCCAATAAGAACCACTACCTCCTCCACCTCGAGATCGGAAAGAGTTTTCCATCCCCTGAAAGATGACTAGGTTATTATTTCAGAAGGATTAGAGAAAATTTCCTCGTAGGTAAATGTGCTCATGGTGATGATCCCAAAACCTACAATAGGCGAATATCAAGATATCGACTCCGAAGAAATGGCTGAGGCCAAGCTTAGTCAGAAAATTGACTCGATGCACTAACCAAGTCCTGGACCTTGGTAGATCCACCAGAATTTTATTATTGTACTATTGGATGTAACTGGATCTTCAAGAGAAAGATTGGTGCAAGATTGGAAAATGTGGAACATTCAAGGCTGATTGGTGGCAAAGGTTATCAGTCAACATGAAGGCATAGACTATCAGGATACCTTTTCCCTAGTAGCTTGCTAAAATCCATCCGCACATGGCTTGCTGTTGCAGCCTATTCGATTATGAACAATATGGGCAAATCGACGTAAAAACGGCATTCTTGAAATGGATATCTTAAGAAGAATATCTATATGGACGGCCGCTAGGTTTCACATCCAATGATACTGATTCACAAGGTTTGCAAGCTGCAAAGGTCCATTAGGACTTAAAGCAAGCATCTCCGGAGCTGGAACAACTCGTTTCAATGAATGTGATCAAAATATTTAGTTTCATCAAAAATGAAGAGGAAACATGTGTTTTTAAAAGGGTCCAGTGGGAAGCGCTGTTGTCTTCCTCATGTTGTACGTGGATACATCCTCCTTACTGGGAATATATTCCCATGTTACATCAGTCAAGATGTGGTTGTCAAGATTCCTCCATGAAAACCATAGGTTGAAGCATCCTTTATTCTAAGAATTAAGGTCTATAGGGATAAGACCGAATAGAATGCTAGGACTTTTACAAGAAGATGTACATAGATAAAGTACTAAAAGAGGTTTAGTATGGAAACTCTAAGAGGGGATTAATACCTTCAGACATGGTCATTTCAACTCTTTCCAAGAAGTTATGCCCCAGCACACCTAAGGAATAGAATGCATGAGCAAGATCCCTTATGCTTCTGCAATAGGGAGCCTCATGTATGCCATGCTTGTACACGAACCTATATAGCCCATGCTTGTGAATGTCACAAGCAGATTATCAGTCCAATCCAGGTGGAAGAACACTGGACTTCCTGTGAAATGTATCCTAAGTACTTGAGAAGAACTAAGGATATGATGCCTGGTCTTGGTAACGATACACAGACCGGACTTCATGTCCGGATATAAATGATCGAAAAGTCGACATCTGGGAGACTTTTGTGTGCAATGGGTGGAGCTATCAGCTGAAAGAGTTCCCAAGCAAACGGTGATAGCAGATTCCACCATGGAAGCAAAATGATATCGCTGCATCAGAACGCTGCGAAGAAGCAATTCTGGTACAAGAAGTTTGTTGGCAGAAATCGGAGTAATGCCATCAAAGATGCTTCCCTCTATACTGCGACAAAATGGCGCCATAGCCCTGTGTAAGGAGCCGAGGTCTCACCAGAAATCCAAGCATATTGATGGCGATACCACCTCATCCGCGATTAACCTCGAGAAAGGGTTAGTCGAGGTCAAGAAGAGTCAAACTCCGCAGATAATGTGGCAGACCCACTTACAAAG
>QRFJ01001277.1:281448-372597 GCA_006176705.1 Cocos nucifera
GGCGGAGATATGGGATATCTTGAAGAGATATCTATTATGGAACGGCCGCTAGGTTTCACATCCATGATACTGATCACAAGGTTTTGCAAGCTGCAAAGGTCCTATATATGACTTAAGCAAGCATCTCGGAGCTGGAACACATCGTTTCAATGGATGTGATCAAAATAATTTAGTTTCATCAAAATGAAGAGGACATGTGTTTCAAAAGGGTCAGTGGGAGCGCTGTTGTCTTCCTCATGTTGTACGTGGATGACATCCTCCTTATGGGAATGATAATTCCCATGTTGACTATAGTCAATGATGTTGTTGTCCAAGAATTCTCCATGAAAGTGCAAAGGTGAAGCATACCTTTATTCTAAGAATTAAGGTCTATAGGATAGACCGAATAGGATGCTAGGACTTTTACCAGAAGATGTACATAGACGAAGAGGTACTAAAGAGGTTTTTAGTATGGAAAACTTAAGAGGGGATTAATACCCTCAGACATGGTATTACATCTTTCCAAGAAGTTTGCCCAGCACACCTAAGGAAATAGAATGCATGAGCAAGATCCCTTATGCTTCGCAATAGGGAGCCTCATGTATGCATGCTATGTACACCTGATATAGCCATGCTGTGAGTGTCCAGCAGATATCAGTCAATCCAGGTGAAGAACACTGGACTTCTGTGAAATGTATCCTAAGTCTTGAGAAGAATAGTGATTGATGCTGGTCTTTGGTAACGGATTACACAGACTCGGACTTCATGTCCGATAATAAATGATCGAAAGTCGACATCTGGGAGTACTTTTCTGTTGCAATGTGGGAGCTTCAGCTGAAAGAGTTCAAGCAAACGGTGATAGCAGATTCCACCATGGAGCAGAAATATAGTCGCTGATCAGAGCTTGCGAAGAAGATTCTGGTACAAGAAGTTTGTATCAGAAATGAGTAAATGCCATCAGATGCATTCCTCTATACTGCACAACAATGGCGCCATAGCCCTTGCTAAGGAGCCGAGGTCTCACCAAATCCAAGCATATTGAGGTGCGATACCACTCACATCCCATTACCTCGAGAAGGGTTATGTCGAGGTCAAGAGAGTCAACTCCGTGCAGAAAGTGGCAGACCCACTTACAAAAGCCATTGGCACAGAAGATCAAGCCCACCTTGAGAAGATGGGACTTAGATTTAGCCAATTGGTTTTAGGATAAGTGGGAGATTGTTAGATATATATGCCCTAGAAGCCAGAATTGGCTGACACTTGTAATACACTTCTAGGGGAAAAATTTAATTTGACTAAAATCAATAAATGGGTTATTTTCTATCACATATGTGTATTTAGTGTCTGTGATACATCCTTTGAGTTAATGTAATATAATTCATATTTTCAAGAGTTGAAAATTTAAGACATGAATATCATTATTAACTCATAAATTGCTCCTGACCATAGGATCATCACGAAGGATGGTGATTGATCCGGAAGGTTGGTGTACAATGCTTCTCTTAGTAGACTGAGTCTTGAGTCTAGGTGTGGAGACACGAGCGAGAGTAACAATACTCGTTAGAGAAGAGGGCACTGAGCGTGACCACCTCGAGTAGTCATTAGGGAGTCTACCTTCTCATCAATGACTGACTCGATGCTGCATAGTGTTTGGTTCTTTGACCTGAGATGCATCGCAGTTAACCTGAGGGTGTTATAGTTTGATACACCATTCTCGGTCTCCTAGCCATATGGAACCTGAGGTGTATGTTGGCTATGAATGTTCATTGTAGGAATGGATTGCATCAAGATGGAATCTATCTACCTCGTGGTAGAGGAGTAAGCCCTATGATGATCATGAGAATCAAGTCCAGAAATCCATGGCCATGCATGGTAGAGTGAAATAATAGAAAGAGTTTCTATTTAGATTTTCATTGGAACTCGAATTGAATGATTTACATCATATGACAGAGATAAGGTTTGGAGTTTACCTTAACCCTAATCTGATCGGGCTCAAGATAGAAGAACTGAATCACACAAGTAGCTGCACCAAGAGGTTTCGCATTTAGCTCTGATGGGTTGCCACCATATACTGCTAGTGTCACTGGTGGATTTTGGAGCAATTAGAATGATTTAGATGATCGATCATTCTAGCTGTTTGAAATCAGAAGAGTTCTGATCCATCGAAAGGAGTTTCAATGATGTGATGATAGAGATCATGACATATCTCATTACCATACAGAACTGAACCTAACTGGGTCACACAAACAAGGGTTTGAATCTGGTGTCATCAATTGAACTGATCTAGTTCAATTTCTCTTGAATGAGATTCAATTAGGTTCAAGGAAATCATGCTAGCACTCGATTGAACCTAACGTTCTTCTTTTGCTATCATAAATAAGTTGTCCTGTCTGAGCCAAAGGAGTTTGTGCTCAAACAGAGGCCTTCATATGGTCTGACAGGAGATTGTCCAAGTCAACAAAGGTTGTCTTATTTGTAAGACACTACTTGCCATTTTTGGTCACCTGCCATTTCTTGTTCTTTGACTTTGGTCAAAAGTCTACCTTTTACTGGTCAAACGTTGACCATTGATACTTTGACTTTTGACCACATGTCATGCACCTATAGGAGAGCTGGTGGGGGCCTGTCCCCCTATTAGAACCTAGCAAGGAGAAGGGCACACGCCTAGAAGTTGGAGGCGCCTAGGAGTCCTTGTTGGACAAGGACTCCATCTCCTTTTTGGATTCCAATTAGAGTTCTTCTAAGAACCAACTTTGACTGGTCTTAGGCATCCTCTAAGGAGGAATCCATGGGACTCTATTCCCACCAATCAGATTTAGATCTGATTTCACAAAGGGTTTGTATTGGTTGGGAAGAAGAGGAGTTGGATCACAGCTAGTCTATAAATAAGACCTGCTGTATCCAACTCAAGATTGCATGAAGAAAGAGAGATATGATTGAGATCATAGTTTCTCCATGCCCGCAAGGCTGCCTCTCCCCTCCTTCTCCACATCATAGTCTCTTCTCCCCTTGCTCTCCACGTCCAAAGGGAGTTTTGGATCCTGGTTGGTGCGATTGTCAGATCAAAGAAAGGCGATCAAAAAACAAGAAGGCTGCGCTGCTGCAAAGGACGACTGCTCATCTTCAAAAGAGTTTTGAAGATCCTCCAGATCAGATCTAGATCTGATTTTTGGTGGCATGATAGAGAAGAAGAGGATCTCCAGATCCAACTGAAGGGAAATCCTGATTTCCCGATCCAGGTTCGTCCAGATCTGATCTGATCAAGAGATATATTTCAAAAAAATTTTCTCTTAATTCCCAATCAGATCTTGATAGTGTTTCCAGATCTGATTCTTATTATTTAATAAATAAAATTAAATAAGATAAATTAAATCAAATTTAATTTACCTGATTTGGGTAATCCTATTACCCTGTAGTGATCTCTATTGGCAGCGAAGGTTCTGGATCTAGCCACGCAAGGCCTGGCCCTCTACCAGTATCCACTCGGGTTGGATCTGGAGATCCTCCTTCTTCTCTATCACGTCTCCAAAAATTAGATCTGGATCTGATCTGGAGGATCTTCAAAACTCCTTTTGAAGATCAGCCAGTCGTCCTGTGCAGCAGTGCAGCTCTTTCTTTTTGATCGCCTTTCATTTTGATCTGGAATGCACCAACCAAAATCCAAAACTCTTTTGGACGTGGAGAGGAGAAGGAGAGAGAGTTTAGGCATGGAGGAGAGGAGAGAAGCAGCCTTGGGGCATGGGAAATCTCTATTCAATGCATCTCATTTGGGTTGGGCTGCGCGGTCTTATTTATAGACTCTCTTGTGATCCAAACTCCTCTTATTCTCAGCCAATCACAACCCTTTGTGAAATCAGATCTAAATCTGATTGATTGGAAATAGAAGCCCCCTGGATTCCTCTTAGAGGGTGCCTAAGACCAGTCAAACTGGATTCTTAGTAGAACTCTGATTGGAATCCAAAAGGGAGGTGGAGTCCTTGTCCAACAAGGACTCCAAGGCGCCTCCAACTTAGGCGCACGCCTAGGGTGGCGTGCGCCCTCCTCCTTGCCAGGTTCTGGCAGGGGGACAGGCCCCTACCAGTTCTCCAATAGGTGCGTGACACATGGACAAAAGTCAAAGTGTCTATGGTCAACATTGACCAAGTCCCTAGGCGTGCGCCCTCCTCCTTGCCAGGTTCTGGCAGGGGACAGGCCCTACCAGTTCTCCAATAGGTGCGTGACACATGGACAAAAGTCAAAGTGTCTATGGTCAACATTTCGACCAGTCAAAGGTCAACTTTTGACCAAAGTCAAAGGACCAAAAATGGCAGGTGACCAAAATGGCAGGTCATGTCTTATAAAATAAGACAACGCTTCTCTAACTTGGACAACCTCCAGTTAGAACCATTGAAGGCCTCTGATTGAGCATAAACTCCTTTGGCTAGTCAGGAACAACTATTTGTGATAGTAAAAAGAAGAAGTTAGTTCAATCGAGTGCTAGCACGATTTCTTGAACCCTAATTGAATCTCATTCAGTATCAATTAAACTAGATTAGTTCAACTGATGATCACCAGATTCAAACTCCTTATTTGGTGTACCCCAGTTAGGTTCAGCTCTGTATGGTAATGGAATGTGTCATGATCTCTATCATAGACATCATCGAAACTCCTTTCAAATGGATCAGAACTCTCTGATTCGAACAGCTAGAATGATCGCGAGTCATCTAAATCATTCTAATTGCTCCCAAAATCCACCAGTGACACCTAGCAGTATTATGGTGGCAACCCATCAGAGCTGAATGCGAACCTCTTGGTGCAGCTACCTATGTGATTAAGTTCTTTCTATTCTTGAGCCCCTGATCAGATTTAGGGTTAAGGTAAACTCGTCAAACCCTAGTCTCTGTCATTTGATATAATCATTCCGATTGAGTCCAATGTGAAAACCTAAATAGAAACTCTTTCTATTATTTCACTCTGCATGTCCATGGGCTTCAGGACTTGATTCTCATGATTTATCATAGGCTGCTCCTCTAAGCACGAGGTAGATAGATCCCATCTTGAAGCAATCCAGTTCCTACAATGAACATGCTATAGCCAACATACACCTCAGGGTTCCATATAGCTAGGAGACCGAGTAATGGTGTAGTCAAACTATAAACCACTCAAGGTGAAACTGCGCGATGCATCCCAGTCAAAGAACCAAATACACTACTACAGCATCGGAGTCAGTCATTGACGAGAAGGTAGACTTCCTAATGACTACTCGAGGGTGGTCACGCTTAGTGCCCTCGTTCTCTAATGAGTACCTGTGTACTTTCGCTCGGTATCTCCACACCGTAGACTCAAGAACTCATCTACTAAAGAGAAAGCGATCGTACACCAACCTTCCGGATCAATCACCATCCTCATGATGATCCTATGGTCGGGAGCTGTTTATGAGTTAATAAATGATTATTCATGTCTTAATTTTCAACTCTTGAAAATATGAATTATCATTACCATTAACTCAAAGGATGTATCACAGACACTAAATACACAGGTGTGATAGAAAAATAACCCATTTTATTGATTATAGTCAAAATTATAATTTTGCCCCTAGAAGTGTATTACAAGTGTCAGCCAATTCTGGCTTCTAGGGCACATATATCTAACACCAACCCGAGTGGATACCGGTAGAGGCCAGGCGCTTGCGTGGCTAAGATTCAGAACCTTCCACTGCAAACAGGATCATCAACAGGGTAATAGGATTACCCAGATCAGATAAATTAAATTTGATTTAATTTTCTTTTAATTTTATTTTATTAAAATAATAAGAATCAGATCTGAAACATATCAAGATCTAATTGAGATCAAGAGAAAAATTTTTCAAATATATCTCTTGATCTGATCAAATCTGAATGAACCTAAATTGGAAAATCAGGATTTTCCTTCAATAAGAACCTAGGCTCTGATACCAACCGAAGAAACTAGATCTAGGGTTCCATAGGTAGATCTTGAAAATGATCTTGAAACATTTTCAAGATCTTGTAGTGGAAGACTTAAATAAATCTAAAATTTATTTAAATAATCATATAAACACTTAGATCTTAGATCTATTATATGATAAAGGCATGATATTAAATCAAAAATTAAAATTAAATAAAAAAAAAAGAAGGCTGATCGAGATCAACCTAGACTACTACATCAAATATAGGTATGAAGTTTATAGATCAGATCTATTACCTGAGCAAGTTTAGATGTTCTAACTTACTGATTCAGACTTGAGGATGAAGTCATGAGCCACACACATATCTAGCCTTTAGGAGTCATCCACACGAGCCTACGATCTCTGATCTGAAGTCTGATGCAGGAAATCAGCACAGCATGTTAGTACTATGTTGATCCTTCTTCGACGATCGATCCGATGCTTCCTTCTTCAAAATTTGTACTCTCCAAAATATGAGAAGAAAGATGAAAGTTTTTTTATCTGAGACTCTCTTTAAAAAATACAAAAGAAAGGAGGATTGATTGAAAATAAAACAGTCCTAGAAGAAGACCCTCTTCGTCTTCTCTTTTCTCTCACCTAGACACCTAGTTTGGTTCCTATGGAACCCCGATGCCCAAGGACCCTCTTCCTCTGATTTTTGCACACCCCAAACCTCTCCCAAATCTCTATATTCCATAAAAAATTTAAAATAAAATCCATCCAATAAATAGATAAAAAGAAGAGTCCAAGTTAGGTCAAATTCCTAGACTAGGAATATCCAAACATGGAAAGTTGTTGGGGCGCCCAAATCTTGGGTGCCTCCTCCATAATTTTTGGAGTGGACTAGCAAGAGAGAGTGCACAAAAAAAGAGATTATTTTCATAAAATAAGAGAAAAATTAATTAAAAGAGGGGGCAGCACTCCATGGAAGATGTTTTGGTCAGTAAGGATTCTATCTCATAGAATCCTAAGCAAAATCAATTCCTCCTTTGACTTGGTATTCCACCTAACTTCCAAATATGACTTGGAGGAAGAGAGGGATCATGAAAATTAGAAAGAAAGAAATTTTCCATAAAAAATAGTTAAAAAATAGGTATGCGGGGCATTGGGACCAAGGTGGTGCAAGCAGATAGGGAGTCCTAGTCACACTAGGACTCCTATTTTGACTTGGTCAAACAGGATCTTTTAACCAAATAAAATTAAGATTAAACCAATCCAATTAAATAAGGTCCTAACCTATTTAAGGACTTAATTAAGTTAGATTAAATTTAATTTAATTTTGATTTATTTTTTAATCAAATTAGAAAATTAGATTAATCGGAGTCTTAGTTAGACTAGGACTAGTTCTTTCTTGCACTTGGCTTATCCAATAAACCAATTGAACTTGATCCAATCAATTCCAAATCAAATTTAATTAAATCATATTTAATTAGACTTAATCTTAGCTTATTGGCTTAATCAAATTAAGTCAATTAGTAATCTAATTGCTAATCGATCCTCCTATAATACTTGCACTAGGTTAAACACCAATCGTATTGATTGTTTAATCCTAGAATGATTCTTAATCATTGATCAACCATCCGATCAAACACCAATCTCATAGGTTCGAACCTAAGTTGGTAGTATAGGAATAAATTTTTATACAAATCGAAGTGATCATCTAGCAATGATATCTGACGATCGGATAGGTCGAAAGTGTAGAACACCATCCTTAGAACCCATGTAGATATAGTTTTCATATAATTCATCCCCTTGACCATAATGCTTATAGGACACATTAGAGTTCAGCTTTCAACTCTGATCAGGTTTTCCACATTATATTTCAAAATATCAAATCCATCTAATGGATTATCCTGACCAAGGTTTTGCTATATTGAAATATAGTGATACATTCTTCTCCAACTCTTAGAGTGGTTAATTCTATCTTGATCACACTCCGACTTTGCAAGTACTTGACTATGCCCAGAAGCCTTCATTGTTGAATTAAAAATTTAGTTAGTCCGGTACCAAAGCATAGTGAGTTGTTTGCATGTCACTGAGGTGATCTTAGGTTTAAAGGATACTTATACCTATATCCCATCAGAGACATTCTCGATAGTAGAATGCTCTGGAGTTGGTCACGTTCAACGATGATGTACCCATACATCTCACCTATATACCATTCTAGTGTCTCAACACATCTTTGTTAAGAGGACAACCAATCTATATGGCATATAGCTACCTATGCTCGATAGACGTTGTCATCCTAATTAACAGTCTATCATTTAGTCATGAACAAATTTAAGGACTAATCGATAAATACTCTCTTTATCGAAACTAAATAGTCTTAAGGACTTCATCACAACAATAGAGTTCATTAGAAGATGTAAACTTATGATGAAAAAAAATATTAAATTATTTTTCATTAATTAATAAATTAATTACAGTATCTCAAACATCAATAGGCTAATGATTGGCTTTGGGACATAATTTCCAATAGGAAATGGCTACAAGGTCTTCTATTGGCTCGTCCCGCTCCTCCATAAGGTCATCACGGACATCTAGCCCATCAATAGGGCAAAGATCGGGCTAGATGTTTTTCTATAGGGCAATGGAGTAACAGTGCCTTGCCAAGGCCTGGTCTCTTCTAATCTCTCCAATTTCATAGCTCGTTGGAAACTTCACCTTTAAGTAATAGGTTGATACCGCAGCTCAGAGTGCATTCAAACCAGATCGGCCAAGAATAACATTGTAAGCAGATGGAGGTTTTACGACTAGAAAATTGACCTACGCTCTAGCCAGCCTTAGGCGATGCCCTGCAGCCACAGTCAAAGTTATTATGCCCTCAACTAGCACGACGTCGCCAGTGAAGCCTACCAATGGGAAGTTCATAGATTCCAAGTGATTATTCAGTAAGGACATTATTTAGAAAGCATCATAAAATAAAAAATCAGCAGTGCTTCCATTATCTATCAGAACACGGCACACATCATAGTCAGTAAAGTTTAAAGAGATTACAACTACATCATTTTATGAAAATTGAACTCCTTGGGCATCTTCGTTGGTGAAAGCAATGGGCTCCTCAGTTCTCCGCTTCATCCCGGGTTCTATCGATATGCTAGGCTCCCCTCGTCGAAGTCCCCCAGAGATGGTGTTGATGATGTCGAGAGATGGTCGATCTAGCCCCTGCTTCTCCCTTCTTGGTGGTTCTGGCTATGGTAGTGACCTCGACCTATCTTCCTATCCTTCGAGTCGATGTCGCAAAAATCGACCAAGCCTACCTCATCTGATGAGGTCCTCGATCTCATCTTAGAGTTGGATATATTTTTCTGTATCATGATCATGTTCATGATGATAGAGATAATACTTGTTAGGATTGCGCTTACTAGGGTGAGAGCGCATCCGCTTTGACCTAGGTAGTTGCTCCTTGATCTCCATAAGTACTTGCATTTTTAGAGCATTGAGGGGGGCATAGTTGTGAAACCTTTATAGGAGAGAGCCTCGCCATGCCCTTCTATTAGGACTTTCTTGCTTTCGATCTTAGGGAGGAGTTTGGACTCACTTACGCTCAGGGACAGTTTGGGAGCATGATCGAGCTTCACTCAGCTTTCCTTCCTCAGCGGGCCTACTCAGCTCACCAATTCACCGCTCTCCAGTGGCATTATTGTCCTTGGCCTTGATGGCCTCTTTCACTCGGGCATACCCTTCAATCCAAGCCAACATATCGATAAAATCCTTGGGATACTTCTTCTCTAGGAAAAATAGCAGATTGTTCTTCTGAAGGCTGCCCTGTAGCTCGACCATTTTAACAGATTGGTTCAGATTTCGGACCTCCAGCACAGTAGCATTGAAATGATTGACATAAGCTCGAATGGATTCTCCCTCTTGCTACTTGATGTTAATGAGGGATTTCGAGCCTCACCTGGGATGGTGGCTACTAACAAAATGAGTAGCAAACTAATAGCTCATCTGATCAAAAGAGAAGATGGTATTTGGCTTGAGGGCCGAGTACCAATTTCTAGCTGTCCCTTTTAAAGTAGATGGGAAAGGTCAGCATAGGATGGTGTCGGACGCGCCATGGAGCAGCATCATTATCCAAAAGACCTCTAGATGATCAACCAGATTAGAGATCCCATCGTAGCTATCAAATTGGGAAAGCTTGAAGTTCGGCGGGATCGGTTCCAGCATGATACCATGAGAAAAAAGGAGGATCGGTACAAATGTCATTACCATGGGAGGGAGGAGCATGGTGGAGTTCTTCGATCTATCGGTACATCTCTTGTAGTTTTCAATCTAAATCCTTTCGATCATGGATCTCTAAGGTCTTTTGGCCAAACAGGGGCAAAGTCCTCCTAGGGGTAGAGTCATGATCAGAGTAGGGTTTCTCAGCCCTCAACTTCCCCTTTTCGGAGGTTACCGACCAACTAGCCCAAGTTGGCCGCCACCAAATCGGATCATGGGATTTTGGAGAAGCTTGTTCTGGCTGAATTGGTGCCATAGGCTGCTGCTACCGCATGGCCTACATTGCATCCATATGGCCACAAGCCTGCTGCACCACCAGGTTGACCTACTCCGCATCCACCATTGCTGTAGGTGGAGCTTGAGTTATCGGAGAAGAAGGGGCGGGCAAATCTGGATGGGATCTAGCTACGGAGGCCATCAACCATCGAGTTGAAGTCTTTTTGGTGGGCATCCTTCCCGAGAAGGAGAACTATAGAGGAGAAGAAGGGAGATCTCTGCTGAGCACTCTTTTAAGAACAAGAGGATCGTGAACTCTTCCTCTAGCATCAATTCTGTTGGTGCAAAATCTAGTTGACATTGAATTTAAAGCTGGAGTCAGAGAAGACAAGATTGCCATCGATGATCTACAAAATAAGTCTCATCCGGAGTTAGTGGTGGTGGCTCCTGTAAGATCTTCCAACGATCAAGTTAGCTCTTTCTACCAACAGAAACGGAGTATCTGAAGATGAGATCTTAGAGAAGAAAGCATATCTAAAGGATCTCTTATATAGGCGGAGCCTATAACAAACTGATAGTGATAGTCATAACCACCTGATAGTGAGCTGTTCGGGGTCATGTGGAGTTTGTTATGTAGGATAGTATCTGCTGTCATGACGTGCCAGTCTGTTGAGATTTATTAGTCAAAGTTTGAAGGAATAGGCATCAGTTGGTGATGAATCTTTGAGTTACATCAATACCAGGAGAGCTTAGACTCCTCTTAAGTAGTTTGTGGGTGAGTTGATTTATGTCGTGTGGAGCCAGATTCGTGCGGAGACCTTCATGGGCGACTGCGGAAAGTTTGATCAAGAGGAGTCTAGAAGGAGTTCGACCACTGGAAGAGTTCAGAAGGAGTTCGACTGCTGGAGAAGTCTGAAAGGAGTTCGACTACTGAAGAAGTCTAGAAGGAGTTCGACTGTTTGAGAAGTTTGGATGGAGTTTGCTGGAGAAGTTCAAAAGGAGTTCGCTGGAGAAGTCCGAAAGGAGTTTGACTACTGAAGAAGTTTGGAAGGAGTTCGCTGGAGAAGTTCGATCAGTTTCCAAGCTTGTCAGGCTAGGCCATTTGCTGCCTATGCAACTGCTTCCACTATTCAAATTTGTTCGAATAAAGTTTGACCATAGGAGGGCTGATTGCTTAGAGATGAGGAGTTTGGCCGCTTTGACTGCACGGGGTCCACCAGGTATAATAAAGCACAGAAGCTCATCCAAAATCACTCTGAGACTGAACATTTAGTTGGACTTCGACGAGAACGGATTTATCCCCAATAGTTTACATTTCAACCATACCACTTAAGTTAAAATCAAAGCACATACTTGTTTAGAAAGCAAATTTGGTTTAATTTTTTATAAGAATCCAATTCATCCTTTCCACTTGGGTTGCAACCTCTGGACAATAATTGGTATTAGAGCAGGTGCTCTATTATTGATTTTTGACCTAATCATCAAGAGTAAAAGATCTTGACAATCCAAATAAAATTCTTTTTGAATGAAGGCCATTCTATTGATCATCCCCCACTGTTAAATGAATTAAATTACATACATTGCAAAATTAGAATAAAAGTTTTTATACAATCACATGATTATAACCTATGG
This sequence comes from Cocos nucifera, assembly GCA_006176705.1. Taxonomy (NCBI): domain Eukaryota; kingdom Viridiplantae; phylum Streptophyta; class Magnoliopsida; order Arecales; family Arecaceae; genus Cocos; species Cocos nucifera. The sequence goes on from QRFJ01001277.1 coordinate 293,441, forward strand.
AAAATTATTGTCAATGGCCCTCACATACAAAATACATCATTTATCGATGAAGAACCAATGCATCTAAATGCTAAGGCTTTAAATATACTTTATTATTAATTAGATATAAATGAGTTCAATCTAATTTTTTCTTGCATTTCAGCAAAACAAGTTTGGAAGAAATTGGAAATTATTTTTGAGGGAGCAAAATAAGAAGAAATATCAATCTCCAAAGAAGACAAGAAAGCTCACCCCAACCTTTGGCTCACAACTCATGAGGATGAAAAGAAGAAAAAGAAGAAGAGAAAACAAAAGAAAAAAAGCATTAACTAAGAAAGAGCAAAGCAAAGAAAAAAAGATGAAAGAGAAGAGCAAAAAGTAGACCAATTATGCTTGATGGATAAAGAAGAAGAATGTATCGCAAATCCTTGCCTCATGTCTAATGATGATGAGGAAAGCATTAATAACTCTTCCGATTTTACTCTTGATGAATTATTTGAAGCCTTTAATGATTTAATGGATGAATATAAAAAATTAAGACTGAAAAATAAAGAGCTTAAAAAATTCAATCTTACTTTGGCTGAAGAGAAAAATAAAGTCTTATGTGAAAAAGAAAATCTTATGAAAGACATAAAAAATATGGCCAAAAAGAAGAAAGATTTCTTAAAATAAATTGAAACTTTAACCAAGAAAAAGAAAAATCTTGCAAAATGTAAAAAATTCTTGATTAAAGAAAAGGAAAAGCTTTCAAAATCTGAAAAATCTTTTTTGACAAAAAAATATGAAACTAAGAAAAGAAATTAAAAATTTAAAATCCATGCTTGAAAAGTTTACACTTGGATCTCAAAAGTTTCAATCAATTTTGAATAATTAAAAGGTTATTTTCAATAAAGCTGGAATTGGATATAATCCATTAAGAAAATAGAAATTTATGAAGAATATGTTTAACAAAGCTTCATCTAAAAATTATTCAATTACATATTTTAAATATAACAAAGTAGACCATATAATTTCTGAATGTAATACTAAAAGAATTGGTCATACTTTGATTATGCAAATATGGGTTCCAAAAGAAACCATAATTTCTAATCTCAATGGATCCAAGATGGCTTGGGTACCAAAATCTAGTAAATGAGTTTGTAGGTACACCAAGGATCCAATAAAACTAAAGAAGAAAAATTCTTTTGATGGATGCCTTGAAAATAAAAATAGATGGATGATGTTATTTGATAAAATCTAAACTTTTCTCATATCATGCCATCATTATTTGATTGATTTTGATGATTTATCATTGCTTAAAATAATCATACTCTATAAATTGAAAGTTTGATGTATTGATTTTAATGATTTGTTAACATGTATGCATATGATAACTCCTCTCATATTTCGATAAGTATGATTAATTTTGATGCTTACAATAATTTAAATATTTTATTTTTTAAATTAATATGCTTTCCTCTATATATCAATGATTGAAATGATTAAACTTGAAATTTAGCATGATATCTTAAGCCTCCCCATATCAATTTTATAATTAATGAATTTAATTTAAAGAATGCTTAATTGGGTGTGAATATTTTAATTGCTAAATCTAAAAGAAAAATTATTTTTTTTGGCATTTCCTATAAGAAGCTAAATTATCAAAATTCTTCTAAAAATTTGAAACTCCCTAGTTAAATTGAACACATAAAGCCTTCATCCAGTTTTCTCTTATTGGATCTTATTTAAATTGATTATTGGAACCCCCTCCCAATTGATTAATTTTTGAATCTCCAAATTGATTTGAATATCTTTCTTAATTATTAATTTGATTGTCTTTTTTTTATTTTAAAAGAGAATTTTTTGATGAACATTCAAACATTGTTCTGATTGAATGATTTTCAAAATTGAATTTAAGAAATAGTTGTCTTGAATCTTTTGAAGTTGATATCAAGCAAGATGTTTCAAAAAAATTATCGTTTATTATTAAAGCTAAACTTTTAAAGAGGACTTTAGTTTTAAGTAATTGGTATCAAAGAGCTCACTATTTGCCATGTATTTGATTGATTTATTCTTTGGCAAAAAGAGAAAAATATCATTGTTTCAAATCTGATTTTGCATAGCTATATGTTTGATATGATATTATTTGAAACAAATTCAAAAATACATACTTTTTCTGAACCTATAATTACTTGATATTTCATAAGAAAAGAAAAAGATGATCTTTTTGAAGAATTATTGAATATTTTTTTATGATTTATCTTGATTGATTTGCTGATATTAATTCAAATTTATTTATCATTCAAAATTCTCAAAACTATTTAATTTGAATTAATTCATCTTTGTCAATTCAAAACTAAAATCTTTAGAATCAAGCTAAATTTATAAATTAATCTTAAATGGTATTAAACCTGAAATATCATGATTTAGTCTTAATTTTAGTTTAATTGGTATCAAGACAATCTTTCAAAGAAATGGTTTTGTTTGCTAAAATAAGGGAGAGAAAATATTAAAGAAGAATTGATCTTTTATTTTAAAAAGAACTTTGAAATTAAAAATTTCTTTCAATTCTAGAAAATCTAAATTTAATAGTTAAATTCATATTAAATATTCTTGATTTGAAAGAAAAATGGGAGAGAAAACTTGTAAGCTAAAATAATAGAGCCAAAATTATGAAAAATAGGGAGAGATAATGTTATTGAAATATTAAAAGAAAAATGAACTCTTGGTATCTCCAAAATAAGAGAAGAAATATTTTTTTTATCTTAATTTGATTGAAAATTTTGATTAATTTATTTTGAGATAAATATATATTTGATCTTAAGTTCTCAATCAATTAATTTATAATCTTCTTAAATTGGGCTTTCATGTATTTATTCAATTTAATTTACTTTAATTGATTGCTATATCATTCTTGATAACTATTTGAAGTGAAATTGAATTTAAAACATATGTTTACTCCAAGAAATGAATCTTTAAATTCAAATTTAAAACTTATTTAAAAATTTAAATTTGATACTAAATATTTGATGTGCATTGCAAAATTCTTATGAACTATTCTTATTGAAGTAATTTTTACTCAAAAAAATGAATTTAAAAATGTATCTATCTATTGCTTTGATATTGCTTATTTTACTTTGCTTGATACATTCTCGATAAATATCTTTTTCGAACTTAATTGACTAAATTTTTTAAGAAAAAAAGATTGAATTTTAAAATATATACTATGCTTGATTTTATGATTAAATCCTTCGTAAAGCTCTATTATCCCTAAAGCTTAAAAGTGCATATCTAAAAATTAGATTAAAAAGAAGTTCATATTCATTTACAAAGGGGGAGAGCCTTTATTATTTGAACTCAAGCTATGTTTTTGAAGAGAAAATTATTTTATTCTAAAAGAAGAGATGAATTCTTTGATTTGACTTCATAAATTTGATATATCTCTCAATTTAAAGCTTTGATATTGATTTTAATAATTTTTTTGTTTCTTCTCATGAGCTTTTTGATGTTGTCAAAAAGAGGGAGAAGTATGTTGAGTATATGCTTGAAGGATTAATGCTTAAGAAACTTAAAGTTTTGATATTTTAAAAATTAATTGAGAACACTCATGAAGTGTGCATTCATGTGTTTGATCTAGTACTTCATGTCTTCATGATACATATTAGCAAAATGTATTGGAATATAATATTTATTTTTATTATTCATATACTCAAAGTTTTTCCATCATCAAAAAGAAGAAGATTGTTTGAGTATTTAACCATGTGTTTCATAAGTGGATGTAGATCTTTCCAGGTATTTAAATTGAAGAATCATTTCAAGAAAAGATCTATACAAATTCATTGAGTCAAGATTCTTAAAGAAAAGGTTTTTCTTAAGATTTCAAAGATCAGAAGAAAGAGAGCTCTTTGATCAAAATAAGGAAGACATAAAGTAGAAATCAAATAAAAATCAAATCCTACAGATTGGTGCAAAAAATTCCTCAAAATAGTCTTGGAGTAGTTTTCGAGATGTCTCAAAATTTTTTTGAGAGCTCTCGAGTAGACTGGAATGCCCTAAGCATTGTTCTAGCATGGTTTCGAGAGGTCTCAAGAGAATCTCGAGAGCTCTCAGTCTCAGATGATAGAAATTCAGTTTCTATATCTTGAGAGTGAGAGGTCTTATAGGATTCTCGAGAGGTCTTGCAGTCTCTGCAAGATGTCTCGATTTAGAACTGAGAGCTCTCAAAATCTGGCAAGAGGTCCTGTAAAAAATTGAGAGGTCTCATTCTGCATGGATAGCCTTCAATGGATAATTTTACAATGACTATTTTTTGACTCCAATGGCTATTTCAGAGCTCCCAACGGCTAGAACTCTTACTCCAACCATCTCTAAAGGTATTTAAAGGTGAAGATTTAGTTGGAAAGATTGAAGAAAGGGATTTAAAGAGAGATTCTTTTATTTTCGATGAGGAATATTGAATATCCAAAGAAAAAAAAAAGAGAGAAAAGTTGTGCACAAATTTTAGCGAGCCTTTAAAGCAATCTTCTCTAACATCTTCTTCATCCTCTCAAGTATAAATTAAAGAAAAGCCAAGCTTCGATCAAGCACACTATTAGCTTCTTCATTGGGATTTAAAGAGTTTCATTTCTATTTTTATTTCTATGCTGAATTTCTATACTTATATTTTTGATTTCTTTATAAGTTTCTTTGGGAAAAGAAACTTGAAGATTAGGCCTGTCCAAGCCTGAAATTAGATATTGTAGGTTTTGGTTGGTGAGCCCAAAAAACCAACTGGGTTAATAGTGATCCTAGAAAACTATTAGTGTAAGATTTTGATTGGTGCTCTTATGAAAACCAACTAGGTTTATTTATGAGCATGGGAAAACAACCACACTATAATCAAGAGTAGATTATAGTGAAAATCCCAAGAAAAGCTTAGGGAGTAGACGTAGGAGCGGATTGCTTTGAACTACTATAAAACATTATGTATTTGTGCTTTCGATTCTTGCTTCACTTGCTTTATTATTTGTTTAGATTAGCTTTCAAATTTCTTCATTACATTTGCTTATCCTAAAACCGCTGCTGCTTATATTGTTTACATTTCAACCACACCACTTAAGTTAAAATCAAAGCATATACTTATTTAGAAAACAAATTTGGTTAAATTTATTATAAGAACCCAATTCATCCACTCTCTTGGGTTGTAACCTCTGGGCAACAAAGGCATTGAAGCATAGTGATCATCTTTGGACATGATCTGATCATGTCCTCATGAGAGAAGGAGAAGAGAAGAAATGTCTTCTCTTAAGGTTTCATTGAGAACCCTTCTTCTCCATATTTTTATGGAAATTTTATATGAATAAAATCAAAAATCATAGATCTAGAAACATAGAAAAAGTCCTAGAGGAGAAGATTTTCTCTTGTCCTAGCATAGAGATGTTTTTAGGACATCAATCATTGATGTCCTAAAAAAGATGATTTATCTTCTCTTAGGATTTATTCTTTTCCTTATTTTATTTTTTGATTTATGGGAGATCCAAGGGTTGGATTTCCTCCTTATTCCTCCTCATTTTCTTCATCTCTTGGAGTGTCCAGGAGATCCGAAGAACATGTATTTGATTGACCATCAGGAGGGATCCACAAGAAGCTAGCACTTCGAGCAAATCTTCGTTCGACGAACCTCCGATCTATATTGTAGGTTCGTGTGGATCACTTGTAAAGGTCGGATGTATGTGCGACTCCAAAGACAACAACAAGATTTAACCATGGAGTTCTCAACCCATGCAAGGTAAGAGATCTGATCTCTTGGTGACCAAGATGCGATCTAGGGTTGATCTAGAATTGTTCTAGATCTAGGTATTGATATGATCAATACTACTTATGATTAATTTAATTTTAGATTTATATTTATATCATGACATGTTATAGATCCTTAATATAGGGTTTTGTAATTTGATTACATGCATTTGTAGATTAAATAGTTTAATCTATGTCTTCTACCGCTCTTTAATTTCAAAAAAGTTTTGAAATCTATGCATGAAATCCTACATGTTTTCCAACAAGTGTTACATTGATTATGTTTAGTGCAGATATACTTCCTAAATCTCACTTGCATGCCATACCAGTATCTTCACACCACTTAGTTATGAGGACAATCGATGCATATGGCTTATAGTGACCTATACTCGATAAGATGTCATCCTAATTAATATCCCATCATTTGATCATAAACAATTTTAAGAACTATCTGATAAACCCTTCTTTATCAATTATTAGTGGTTCTAAGTACATCACAACAAATAAGTTTAATTAAGAAAGATAGATAATTTATGATGAAAAAGCCAAATAATTTTTATTAATTAAAAATTTATATATAATTACATGAGGAGCATAATGATCTATAACTTAGATGATTGGCTTTAGGACATTTTCTAACAGAATGTGATTGGTCCTATGGTGCACCTTCGATTCTTTCCTTAAGCTATAGCATCAGTACTATCATAATTATTGGTGCAGAAAATGAATGGCCATCGGAGTTCATTAGAGATGGAGGAGACGATCTCGTTAGGGAGACCTGCAAAACAAATTTTGGGTCGAAGTTGGGTGGCTCTAGCAGGATCCTCCAACAATCAAGTTAGCTTTCTGACCAGTAAGAATGGAGTACATAGGAGATTAAGGTAAAAAAGAGAGCTTAGAGAGAACAACGTATTTAGAGGATCCCTTATGTAGATGGAGCCTATAACATAATAAAAGTAATAGCCATAATAGAATGTCAAAAGGCCATTCAAGCCACTTGGAGTTTGTTACGTAGAGTGGGCAGTCATTTATCGTGACTTGCTGGTTGTTAGATTTTATTTGTTGCAGTTTGGAACAAAGATCGAGGGTTTTCAAGCTTGGTAGTGTAGTATTCATGCTGAGATTCGGAACTAGAGGTTGATTCAACTAAGCTTGAAGTTTAGCTCCGAAATTGTAAATGACGGGCTCATAGATTAGGCTCTACGTTTAAACCTTGATGGAGCTATTTTTGATAATTTTTCAGGAGCTCAATCGCCTTCAAGGTTGGTCGAGAGTAGGTGTGGGTATTCTGGTTTGGCAGACTAGAGGCCAGGAAGAGATGGCAGGTTGTTCAATAAGGACCATGGCCAGGCTCTCTTGAAGAAGTTTGGCAGATATTCAAGGCCGACATGAAGCTTGGATGGGTGAATATTGAGATTCATTGCTTCTCAAGTGACTAATGCTTATTTTAGATTGGAGATTGAATTTGTATTGGCAGCAAGATCCTCTTCCTAACTCAAGTTCATCCAGTCGAAGTCCTTGATGCAAAGTTGGTGGGTATGCTGTCTGCAGAGTGGAGTAGAGAAGTTCGACCGGCACTTATGATTGGCCACTGGTTAAGGTTGGACGGTGCTAAGGTCCCATATTCATGGGGTAACTGCTGCTTTTTTTGGGTTGGGAATCAGAATTAGTTAGGTGGCAAGTTGTTTCCACCGTTCAAGCTTGCCTAGCCAAAGTTCGCAATGTGGTTTGGTAAAGTCTGCTGTCATCAAGAGGAAACTGGAGGAATTATGATTGAGAAGGTTTGTCGATGTGCAGCATTTGAAGGTCAATCTTCTGGAATCCACATGGACCAGGGAATCAACTTGGCTAAGGTTCCAACCTGGCTATCACAACTATAGATGGCACTACCAAGGTCGGACATTCAGCTAGACTTTGACGAGAGCTATTTTACCCGCAATACTTTTCCCCCTACTCCCAAGTTTGAAGTTTGGACGAAGGGAGTACCAATGTTTGAGACCGCCAAAGTCCTTTCTGGCTTTCTACCTTCGGGGGATGAAAAGTTCTAGCCCATTCGAATCAGCATAGAAACCACGTTATTACTGAATGACCCAAAACAACCTTGATGTTCAAAACTCCCCCTAGCACGGAGCTCGAATGTACGGTGCCATAAAAGTTTTGTTAGACATCTACTGCTGCCATGATGAGATAGACATATGGAAGCACGAGGTTCAACATTACTGATCTGCAATCATAACCACCTTGAAGCCCGTTGGACTATTTAAGCATGTTCTTCTCCTTTTCTTCCCCTATTCTAGTTCTTCTTCTTTGTTTCTTCTTCGCCTTTCATCTTCCTCAAGTCCGAGCATGCTATTCTATTCCTTTTATGGTCTCTTTGATTCTTGATGCGCCCTCCATCCTTCCTTCATCATTTCGGTAGCACCACCAATCTCTTCATCTGATTTACATTAGCATTCTAACTCTTCTCTCGTATTTTCTTGATTTTCTTTCATTTTCCATCCTTTAGGAGTTTTTAGGGGAGAATTAGTTGTTCTTCCTTTGCCTATTTCTTCTAATTTCCAATGTATTTTCTCTAATTTTGTTTGATCTAAAATGACTTCTAAGATATCCTGGTCTAGTGGTTTTAGGAGCCTGTCCGACCTGAGCTCCCTAAATCCCGATCCTAGGGATGGAGCTGAGCTTAGAGATGACCTCATCCAACTTTTGTCCCAGAAACCATTCCTTATTTTCTTTCCTCTACAGATCTTTCTCTAATCTGGATTCAGTACGCAGTCTCTCCGAAGTACGAATTGGACCTTCCTATGTCAAACAGCCAACCTTGTGCCCCTCCTCCAAGTTGCTTTTGTTTGTACACTGAGGCTCTCCATACTAGATTATGACTTCCAATCCTACCTTTTGTGATTGCCCTTTTTCATTTCTTGAACATATCTCTGGCCTCTGACATCCCAAAGTCCTTTAGATTTATTATAGGATTTCTTACTCTTCGTCTTTCAACTGAGGTCCATTCTATAGTTTCTTTGTTCCGAACCATTTTCACTCTTAAGTGCCATCCTTCTACTATGTACTAGTGGTATTTGTCCCCACAGTTTGGTAAGAAAGGGTTGCTCAAAAGTGTCCATTTCTCTATTCATAATTGGAAGGAAAAGTTCTTCTTTATGTCCAGCCCCTCCATAGAGTTAGGGCTTCTTTCATGGGGCCAATTAAGGGATTAGGTCCGTTTAGCCCCTGGGCTAGAGAGAGAGGACCTCGACTTTGCCATAACATTGAAAAACTATAGAGCCCCTCTGTTGCTTGAATTAGTTCATAACTAGACTTTATACAACCTTGACTTGAGCCTATTCAACCTTGAAGGTGAATACTTTGTGCTTTCTTTTCTTGCTCCTTTATCTTTTCTTCTAACTTCGGCTTACCCACTATTACAGAGATGACCCTTGAAGAGCTAAACTGACTGACTAAGGGGTTTCGCACCCAGAAGAGAAAGGAAGGTTCCTCCTCCGGGGAGGCATCAAAATGAGTCAAAGTTGGAGACCTAAGCTCGGCCATTCTATCCCAGGTAGCTCCTACTCAAGAAGTTGTCACACCCCCACCGAGCTTGACTTTCCCTACTGAGACCGTTGCCTCTGTGCCACCTGAGAAGAGAAAGGAGGTGGAGTAGAGGAGGAAGAGAGCCGCTGCCAAGAAAGCCCAAAAAAAATCTGATGGGTCCATCAGCAATAGTGCTGATCTGGGCTGGGGCTTCCTTGATGACTGGGAGGTCATCCGCCCTTTATAGAGGGATGCATCCTTATATACATAATCGAGAGGATGCTCCAAACTGATGACAAAGAGAAGATGAGAGACTCTTATGCGGCCTTTTTAGAGGTGCCTACTTTTCTCTTTAATTTGAATACATGCGCATTCTCCAATGATAACTTATAATTTGTTGTTAGTAATTGAGGCACCACTTGTTTACCAACATGGAGGCGATCAACCTCCATAAGATCGAGGTTTCAAGGGAAAATCAAGAATGCTGAGACTACCCAGGAGTAGGCTAAGAATGCCAGGGTCAAGACCGAGTGCCTGAGGAAAGCCCATTCTACTAAGATTGAGAATCTTTAGGAGGCACTCAAGAAATAAGAGTAGGCATCAGCCACACTGAAGATTGCCTTGGCCTTGGAGGAGGAGAAGAGAAAAAGGATTGAAGCAGAGGTTGGTGTAGAGGGGGAGAAGGCCATCAAGTCTTTTAGATCTTTGAAGGAGATAGAAGACCTCAAGATGGCCTTCGCCAATGAAGCTTTTCGTAAGAGGTTTGAAGTTTGCTAGAAGAGGGTCACAGAGAAGTTCCCCGAACTAGATCTCAGCTTCCTTTTGGGAGAGTCTTCTGAAGACAAGGCTGAACTTTTCATGGCCGGAGTTGATCTTCCTTATGCTAAGCCTACAATCGCCAAACCTGTTGAACCTGCCCCTGCACCTGCTAAAGGGCCAACATTTGCAGAGGCCACCCCCAAGCTCTTCTGCTGCTCCACCACTAGAGGATGGTGACCTCAACTAATTATACTTTTTCTTTTTCTTTCACATCTCATGTACTTAAAAATGTTTACTTAAATGAAATTAAATTTTCTCTTTTGTCATACTCCTGTGTGTTGCGATATGCTTATATGTCAGAGCTTCACCTGTAAATACTTCCATCAAGCACAGTCTTTGGCCAGAGCAACATTGCTGGCCTAAGCCATTCTCCTGAAGGCCCATATCAAAAATTTGAAGAAGAAAGTTCATCATGTTACCAATAAATTGAAGAAGATAGAGAATGAGCTTCAAAAATCAATGATAAATTATGTTGAAACCACAGTCGAAATCAACCATCTTTGTCAAGCATCCAAACAATCCTTCGGAGAATATACTGCTAATAAGTATCACTTGTCTGAAGATCTCAAACGGATGAAGAAGCTTGCTAGCAAGAGGGCCTGGACTTCCACCACTAAAATTTGCTCTCTTACGTCCAAGCTTCGATTGGCAAAAGAGAAGATCAATCAGTTAGAGAAGGGCTCGGCCTGGGCTCAAAGCCAAGGGGAATACACCTAGGACTGGTCAAAAAGGTTTTCCAACCTCCAAAAATAGCTTCACGATGCCGAGGTTGCCTATGATACCTACCAAATTGGCTAGTTCAGGCAAATTGACAAGCTGAAAAGAAAGCTCAAGATGGCCAATGAAGAAGTGACTTGGCTTCGAAAGCAACTAGTAGATAGAACTTAGGCCGACCCGAATGCAAACTCAAGTGAAACTGCTTCTTTGAGAAATACCCTCAAAAATCTTTTGGAGTTATATGATAAGAGCAAGGCTAAACTTGTTCAACTCAAAATTCAGAAGACCTACGAGGGAAATGCAATGAAGGATGCTGAGGACGAGTCTACCATCTTATGAAAAAGACAGAGGGAGGCCAAGGATGATGCTAGAAGAGTTTGGAAGCTATTGATCAAGAGCTTAGAGGCGAGGAAGGAGCTTGAAGAAAAAGTAAATGATTTGAAGCTCTCTCTTGTAATGGATAGGCTTGGCAGTCCAAGTCTGAATAGGACTTCGTCTCCCTTTCTTTTTCATTTTCTTTTGTAGTCGGTGTGGAAGACATTTGTACTGAACTTTTATATTAATGAAATCATACTTCTTTCAATCATTCTTCTATATCATGCTTGGACTGAATTTTTGTAGTTTACTTAGTTTCTAAGTCATGTTTGATGTTGGTGTTGTTATGGAGTGATGATCTTGACCTAATATCACATAGGCATGTCCCCCTTGTTTACAAATAAGGGTCTTTCAAATTTGTTTAGAAATTAACCTTCCTCCCAATTTAGAAATCGAGAATTTTTATGTCCCTTGTAAGTATCTTCACCCATGTCAGGATGAGGTCCTCCTTCTATTCCTAACGTGATTAAACTTGTATTTGAGAACTTAAAGCCTTCAATCCCTTGTAAGGGTCTTCACCTATGCCAAGACGAGGTCCACCTCATATTTCTGACGTGGAATAGCTTTTACCTTTGTTAGGATAAGGTCCACCTCCTGTTCCTAACAAGATTGCCAGGATACAAAGGGGCTATTAATAGGGCCTCTCCCCGTTACCTCCTATTTAAAAATTCAAGGCCTACAATCCCTCGTAAGGGTCTTCACCCACATTAAGATGAGGTCCACCTTCTATTTCTAACAAGATTGCCGAGATATAAAAGGGCCGTTGGGAGGATCTCTCCCCATTACATCCTACTTAAGAATTGGAGGTCTTTAATCTCTCGTAAGGGTCTTCACCCATGTCAGGATGAGGTCCACCTCTTATTCGTAATGTGGGATGGCTTTTACCCTTATTAGGATAAGATCCATCTTCTATTCTTAATAAGGTTACCAAGGCACAAAAGGACTGTTGAGAGAGCCTCTCTCTGTTACCTCTTGTTTAAGAACCAAAGGCCTTCAATCTCTCGTAAGGGACTTCACCCATATAAGAATGAGGTCCACCTCCTATTCCTAATGTGGGATGGATTTTATCCTTGTTAGGATGAGGTCCACCTCTTATTTTTAACAAGATTGCCAGGGCACAAAATGATCGTTGAGAGGGCCTCAACCCATTACCTCCTATTTAAAAACTGAAGACCTTTAATCCCTCATAAGGATCTTCACTTACATTAGGATGAGGTCTATCTCCTATTCCTAACATTGGATGGCTTTTATTCTTGTTAGGACGAGGTCCACCTCCTGTTTCCTAATAAGTTTGCCAGGGCACAAAAGGGCTGTTGAGAGGTCTTCTTCTTGTTACCTTCTATTTAAGAACCGAAGGCCTTCAATCCCTCATAAGGGTCTTCACCCATGTTAGGACAAGATCCACCTCCTATTCTTGATATGGGATGGCTTTTATCCTTGTTAGGATGAGGTCCACCTCCTATTCCTAATAAGATTGCTGGAGCATAAAAGAACTATTGAGTGGGCCTCTCTTCATTATCTCCTATTTAAGAATCAGAGGCCTTCAATCCCTCATAAGATTCTTCACCCACATCAGGATGAGGTCCACCTCCTATTCCTGACATGGGATGGCTTTTATCTTTATTAGGTTGAGATCCACCTCCTGTTCCTAGCAAGATTGTCGGGGTACAAAAGGATCATTGAAAGAGCCTCTCTCCATTACCTCTTATTTAAGAACCAGAGGCCTTCAATCTTGCTTCATTTAAAAATAAAGATTGGCTTGGTTATTTCCTTGCACAACTTAATTTGCACAAAAGACAAGAATGTCAAGAATAAAGAATTTTTATTGAAATGTGGTTATCGATAGTACATTTATAGATTTTTCGCATTCCAAGATTGAGGTAGTGTAGCTCCTCCAAGCTTCTTTATGTGGTAAGTTCCTGATCAGATAACTTTCTCTACTTCACACGAGCCTTCCCAGTTTAGAGTAAGCTTGCCTTGATTTTAGGGTTGAGAAATTATTGCCTGACGTAGCATAAAATCATCGACCTTAAACATTTTGCTCCTAACCATTGAATTATAGTATAGAGCCACTTTTTGCCTATAGACCGCCATTCAAATTTGAGCTTTCTCTCAATTTTCTTCTAGTAGATTAAGATTTGTCTTGAGATCCTGTAAATTGCTTTATTCATCAAAATCTTCAACTTGCGCTGAGGGAAGTCCAAGGTTAACCAGAATGATGGCTTTAGTTCCAAATGCCAGAGCAAATAGAGTTTTCCTAGTAGGCAACCTTTGAGTGGTTCTGTAAATTCAGAGCACATGATAGAGTTTGTCTATCCATGTTTCTTTTGCCCGCTCAAGTCTTGCTTTTATCCCTTATAGCAAAGTTTCTTTGGTTACTTTGCTTCACCATTCACTTGAGGATGGGCCACAGATGTGAAATGATTGGAGATGTTCAAGTCCTCACAGAATTTAGCAAACTTTATCCTTGCAAACTAGCATCCATTATTAGTGATCAAGGTTCATGGTAGGCCGAATCTGCACACTATTGATTTCCAAACAAAGTCTTGCACTTTAGCTTCAGAGATCTTTGCTAAGGGTTCGGCCTCAACCCACTTAGTGAGTAGTCTACTGCTACCGAGAAAAATTTTGATGTCTGGGTGCCATAAGAAATGATTCGAGTATATCCATTCTCCACTATGCAAATGGCCATAGAGTGCTTAGGGGTGTGAGTTGGGAAGCTGATTACCTTTGAACATTGGTATTTCTTTGACATCAGTCATATTTGTTTACACAATCAATAGCATCTTGTTGCATGGTTGGCTAATAATATCCTTGTCGGAGCAATTTATATGATAATGATCTAGCTCCAAGGTGGTTTCCACATACTCCTTCATGAACTTTCCTCAAGGCATAATTAGCTTTAGATAGTCGGAGGCATTTGAGATGTGGCAAGGAGTAAGACCTCTTGTATATCATGTTCCCATATAAAATATAATGGGGCGTCTAATTTCTCAACTTTCAAGTTTCTTTAGGATCTCTGGAAAGGATACCATCTTTAAGATATAGAATTAATGGATCGATCCAACTAATCTTAGGATCCACCTACATTACTATTTTGGATTCTTCTGAATTGGGGTACTGAAGAACTTCAAAGAGAACTTTCATGGACAACTCATTCGAGCTAAAGTAGCCAGCTTGGATAGGAGGTCAGCCCTAGAATTCTCTGCTCTAGGGATCTGCTGAATGTCAATAATGCTGAAGGCCAAAGTTAAACTTTTCACTTTGCCCAGATATTTCTTCATACTTTCCTACTGAGATTCATAGCTTTCATTGACCTACCCCACCACTAATTGTGAGTCACTAAAGGCTTTCACATGGTCTATCCTGAGTTCTCTAGCTAACCTCAATCCTATGATCAAAGCTTCATATTCTGCTTCAGTATTAGTTATAAAGAACTCAAAATGTAGTGTATACTCAGTAACAACTCTTTTTAGGTTGATAAGAATTAAGCTTGTGTCTTTTTTAGAAGCATTAGATGAACCATCAATATATACAGCCCAAAAATCTTCAGGAAGGTCCACTTTCTCTTCAAGGGATTTCAGCTACAAACTAAAAGTGCAAACATCGTACTGTATAGATTTGGCTGAATCTGGGTATTGAAAAATATGTTCTAAAGCCAATCATCTAAGTTGTAGATGATTGGAATTGATATATAAATTATCAAACAATAATTATTATTTAGCTTATTCATCATAAAAGTTCTATCTTCCTTAAATGATCTCCTAAATTATGATGAAGTCCTTAGAACCACACTTAATCGATAAAGAAGGATTTATTAGATGGTTCTTAAATTGTTTATGACCAAATGATAAGTTATTAATTAGGATAATAATTTATCAAGTATAGATCACTGTATGTCTTATGCGTTGGTTGTCCTCATAACCAAGTGGTATGGAGACACTGGTATGGCATGTCGGTGCGATGTAGGATATATTTACACTAAACATGACTAATATAGTACTCTACTATCAAGAGTAGCTAGCTAAGATCAATGGGTATAAGTGTCCCTTTGACCTGAGATCACCATGATGACTTGTAAGCAATTCACTATATTTTGGTGCTAGACTGCCTGTATTTTTAATATAAGTTTGAAAAATTTTTATGTACAATCAAGTAGTTGTAGAGTCAGTATATGAGTCAAGATGGGATTGACCACTCCTGATTAACTTTAGGAAGAGAATATCTTGCTGTATTTTAATTTAGCAAAACCTAGGCTTGGATAATCCTCATGAGGAGTCATAAGATTTATGAGATTTTGAAATACAATATAGATGACTTGTATGAGTGTCGATAGCTAACTCGAAGTCATCTTGAGCATTATTGATCAAAGGGATGAATTATACAGTAACCATAGGCTAGGATTCTAAGAATGTTGCTTTGCATATGTTCGACTTATCTAGACGTCGAATACCATTCATACATGATCATTTTGATTGGTACAAAAATTAATTCCTATGCTACCGACTTAGAATCAAACCTATGGAGTCACACACAATAGAGATTGTAACCTTATTAGATGGTTGATCAATGATTTAGAATCATTCTAAGGTTAAACAATCAATACGATTGATGTTTGACCTAATGTAAGTGTTGTAGGAGGATCGATTAGCAATTGGATTGCTAATTAGCTTAATTTGATTGAGAAATCAAGCTGAGATTTAAATTAGATTCAATTGAAATTGATTTAGACTTAATTGGATTAAGTCTAATTGGTTTAAGGATAAGCCAATTGTAAGGAAGAACAAGTCCCAGTTTAACTAGGACTTAAGTGCACCTAATTTCTAATTTGATTAAAAATTATACATGATTTAAATATAATTAAATCTAATTTAATTATGCTTCTAATTAAATTAGATTTATTTTTTAATTAGGTAACTCAAATCTAATTTAAATAAGATTTAAATTGAGTTCGACCAAATCTACATTGGAGAGTCCTAGTTAGACTAGGACTCTTCCCTTGACCGTTATGCCACCTAAGAAAGATCCCACACCCATTATAATTTTAATTCTAAATTATTTTTAAGTTTCTCCATGCCTAAGAGAGGTTCTCCATGCCCTTTACCAGGTGTTTTTGGATTTTTATTTGATTTGGTCGCATAAAGAAAGTTGTTAAGACTTGGACTCTATTTAATAGAGTCCTAATTCTCCAAAACACCTCCTTTCCTTATGAAATTTTTTCTCTATGATTTTCTTTCTTTTGTGTGCTTATTTTTTTTTATTTTGTACATGGTTTTCTTGTCTTCACACCAAAAAAATATAGGAGGCGTCGTCCAAGAGTTGGGCACCTCCTAAAACTTCTCCCTAGAGTCCATATAAGACTAGGTTTGACCTAGTCTTTCTTATCTAATTGGGGCGCCTCCTATGAGATGCTTTTGGACATAAAAAAATCCTAAAAAATTCATGAGAAAACTAGAGGAAAAGAAGGAGGAGGCATGGAGGTTTGGGGCACCAATATTGTTGGAGGAAAGGTTTTATTAAGATATCAAAAGTTGATGTCTTGTTGTGACAAAGGTAAGAGAGAAGATTGTCTTCTCTTAGGAATTTCTTTCAAGTCTATTTATTCCTTATTTTTATATTATTTTTCTATAAGAAAAATCTAATAGAGAGAGGAAGAGGGCATGGAGGATGAGTGCTCCAAGGAGTTGGAGCATGGTGGTCCTCTTTGGACATGATCAGATCATGTCCTGATGAGAGAAGAAGAAGAGAAGAAGGTCTTCTCTTAGGGTTTCTTTGAGAACCCTTCTTCTTCAATTTTGGTAAAATTTTTTTATTAGAAAAATCAAAGAGTAATAGATCTAGAAGCATAAAAGAATTCTAGAGAAGAAGGTCTCTTCTTGTCTTGGCATAGAAATGTTTCAAGACATCAATGGTTGTTGTCCTATTGATGTCCTGAAGGAGAAGATCTATCTTTTCTTAGGAAAATTTTCTTAGCCTTTTTATTTCTAATTTTTGTAAGATCCAAGGATTGGATTTTTTTCTTAATCCTCCTCATATTCATCATCTCTTGGAGTGTCCAAGAGATCCAAAGAATTTATTTTTGATTAACCATCAGGAGGGATCTGTGAGAAGCTAGCACTTCGAGTGGATCTTCGTTCGATGAACCTTCAATCTGTGCTATAGCCTTGTATGGACTATCAACATAGATCAGACATGAGTGCAGCTCTAAGCAATAAGAATAATAATAAAACTCAACTACAGTATTCTTGACCCATGCAAAGGTAAGAGATTGGATCTTTTCTTGACCTAGATATGATCTAGGGTTTGATCTAGAACTGTTCTAGATCTAGGTATTAATTTGATCAATACCAACTATTTTTATTTTAATTTTTAGATTTATGTTTGCATCATGATATGTTATTGATCTTGGATGTAGGGTTTAGTGATTAGATCACATGCATATTATAGGTTAAATTATTTAATCTATGTCTTCTACTGCTTGTAAATTCAAAAAAGTTTCGAAATGTATGTATGAAATCCTACATGTTTACCAATAGTGGTGTCAAAGCATCTAGGTTCATTCATGATATGATCATATTTGTATTAGAATAAATCTAAAAATAAAATATTAAAGATTGCACATACTGACATAAGATTGTCTAGTTGTAAGTTTAACCCCTTACAATGAAAGCTTATCTTAGTATATGCTAATCTAATTTTTATGAATCATGAATAAGTTAGATATGATCTAAATAATTTTATGATTTATTTTTTTATTTTAAATTTAAAATTAAATAGATATTAAATCTATTTTAGATTATTTAGATTAGATTTAAATAATATCGGATCGTACATACTAATTATAAGGTTGTCTTGTTGTAAGGTTTACCCCTTATAGTGGAGAGGTTGTCCTAGTACATGCTTTCTAAATCATAAATAAATTAGATAAGATCCAAAATAATTTATGATTTATTTTGAAATTTTAAATCTAATATTAATTAGTTTATGATCTAATTTTGATTATTTAGATATGATCTGAATAATATGTGTTTCATGTTTAGGTCTACTTTCTTGTTTCATATGTTTGATATGTAGTTGTTAGTTTGAATCTAGTTTGTATATATATGACATATATGCCTTGTAGAAATTAAATTACAAACTTACTTTCTACAAAACCCTAGATTCAAAATCCTAGGACATGGTCTAACTAATGAAACCAATCAGATCTAAAATCATAAAATGAATATGATTCTTTATAAATTATTTACAAAAATTAAAAATATTTCAAATGATTAAATCAGAATGTAGTTCTAAGGTTCCAAACCCTAATCCGTAAGCCTTGAACTTAATTGAGAATTATGTGAATGTTTAGAATCTAGCTTTGTGATTTGAAGATCCTAAGATAATTTTATAAATCATGGGTTAAAGGATAATGGGTTAGCTTTGATCAGGTCATTAACTGGATTAGACCTTGGGTTAGATTAAATATAGTCTAAGTTAAGAAATTGATCAAACCTAATTAATAGTTAATTAGAATTAGGTCATTTCTTTTCTATAGATAAATTCAATAGTTGTAGTTGATCAAAGTCTATACATCTAACAAATGGATACCGATCGTGGCTCAATGGTCAAGCTCAAGTCTTTAGGTAGATCAAATCAAAACTGATAAATCGATTGGTGTCTAAGATAAGTCTGGTATTTTGAAACAGGTGGTTTTTAATTGACAACCCGCTTACGTAGCCATTTTTGATGGTGTCTAAGGTAAGCTTTGGCAGACCCTCCTTATTGAAAAATGTGTCCCAAAGCCAGTCATCAGCTTATTGACAATTATGCTATATTATAATTATAATTAATTTATTAATTAATAAAATATATTTTTGATATTTTCATCATAAAGTATTCATCTTTTAATGAGCTTCATTATTGTGATGAAGTTCTTAGGACTATTTAGCTTCGATAAAGAGAGAATTTATCGATTAGTTTTTAAATCTATTCATGACCAAATGATAGACTGTTAATTAAGATAACAGCGTCTATCGAGCATAAGTCATTATATGCCATATAGATTGGTTGTCCTCTTAATTAAGTAGTGTGGAGATATTGGTATGGCATACAGGTGAGATGTATGGATATATCATCATTGAATGTGACCAACTTTAGATCATTCTGCTGTCAAGAATGTTTCTAATGGGATATAGGTAAAAATATCCCTTAGACTTGAGATCACCTCAGTGACTTGCAAGCAACTCATTGTGCTTTGGTATCAGACTAACTAAATTTCTAATTCAGTAATAAAAAGCTTCTAGGCACAGTCATGTACTTGCAAAGTCGGTGTATGATTAAGATGGGATTGACCACTATAAGAGTTGGAGAAGAATGTATCACTATATTTCAATATAGCAAAACCTTGACCAGGATAATCCATTAGATGGATTTGATATTCTAAAATATAATATAAACAACCTGATCAAAGTTGATAGATGAACTCTAAGGTGTCCTATGAGCATTTTGGTCAATGAAATAACTTATATGAAAATTATATCCACATGGGTTCTAAGGATGTTGTTCTACACATTCGAGCTATCCGACCGTCGGGTAACATTTCAAGATGGTTACTTCGATCGATATAGAAATCTATTTTTATGCTATCGACTTAGATTTGGATCTATGAGATCACACATATTAGAGCTCACGACCTGATTGAATGATTGATCAATGATTAAGAATCATTCTAGGGTTAAATGATCAATATGATTGATGTTTAGCCTAGTGCAAGTGTTGTAGGAGGATCAATTAGCAATTATATTGCTAATTGACTTAATTTGATTAAACTAAAGCACTAAGATTAGGTCTAATTAAATATAATTTAATTAAATTTAATTTAGACTTGATTGGATCAAGTTCAATTGGCTTATTGGATAAGCTAAGTGCAAGAAAAAACTAGTCCTAGCTCAACTAGGACTTAGGTCAACCAATTTTCTAATTTGATTAAAAGATTAAATCAAAATTAAATTTTATTTAATTAAATATTTATTGTGTTATGGTCTAATTTAATTTAGCTGACTTGGTTTTGATTTAATTTGGTTTAAGAAATCACTTTAACCAAGTCATAGATGGAATCCAAGTAAGACTAGGATTCCAGCTTTTGCCACCTTAGCCCCTCACGCTCCATGCCCTCTTTCTCTTTTATTTTGTGTGACAAAAACCTCTCTCTCAGGCCTTCTCATGCACGTCCTCCTCTCCTCTCTTTCTCATATGAAAATTAGGTAGTGGGCCAAGTCAAAGAAGGGAATTTGTTTTGGTTTCAAATCCTATGAGATAGTATTTTGAAAAAACAAAACTCCTCTTCTCATGTGTGTCGCCCTCCTCCCTATTTTCTCTCTATTTGTGAAGGTAAAAAGAAGAAGGTTTTGGGTGATTTTCTCATATGGTCCATGCCTAAAATTTTGGAGAGGACGCCCAACCATTTGACTGAAGAAAAAAATCTGTTTCCCGGGTCAGGTTTGTTCAGATCTGATTAGATTAAGAGAGATATTTCAAAAATTTTCTCTTAGATCCAAATAAGATTTGAGATTTTTTAGATCTAATTTTATTGATATGATAAAATAAAATAAAAATAAAAATAAATTAAATTAAATCTAACTTAATTATGCCTTGTTATGGGTAATCCTATTACACTGTGATGATCCCGATGTTTACCTGAGGTTCTGGATATAGCCACGCAAGCGCCTGGCCTCTACCAATATCCACTCAGGTAGGATCTAGAGATCTTCTTCTTCTCAATCTATACTCCAAAGATCAGTTCTAGATCTAATCTTGATGATCTTCAAAAGAGCGTTTGAAGATTGGGTGTTGTCTCTTGCAGTAGTGCTGCGTTCTTGCATTCTTGTCGTCTTTTTCTTGCTTGGATCGCACCAAACTGAAGTCCAAAACTTTTGGGCATGGAGAGGAGAGAGAGAATCTAAAGGAGGCATGGATAAGGAGAGAAAGATGGGCTATGTTGCATGGGAAAAGGGCAGAAGCTCTCAATCTTAGGCGCAAATAGGGTTTATATAGATCTTGCTGCACCATGCAGTGCCACATTATCCTGGCCAATCATGACTCTTTGTGCAATCAGATCTAAATCTGATTGGTAGGATGACATCATCTAATCCAATCAGATTAGAGTCTCTCACAAACCTCCTTAGGTGGTGCTAAGACCGATCAAAGAAGAGTCTTTGGCACCACCCAAGTAGAGAGCATGAAGCAACTGGAGTCCCATCCGTATGGGACTCCAATCTTTATCCTCTTTGGATGCATGCCTCCCTAGGCATGCAATCCCTCCCTTTTCTTCTTTTAGCAGAGGGATAAAGCCTCATCTACTCTTCTATGGGTGCATGACACATGGGCAGTTGTTTAAGTATCAAAGGTCAACATTTGACCAAAGTCAAAGAACAAGATTTAGCAGGTGATGGAAAATAATAGGTGTTGTCTCAAATTTATCTCATAAATTAAGACAACACTATTCTGACTTGGTCCTACCGGATGGTAGGTGTTGTCTCAATTTATGAGATAAATTTGAGATAAATTTGTTCAAATTAAGACAACTCCTCTTCCCATGTGTGTCGCCCTCCTCCCTATTTTCTCTCTATTTTTCAAGATAAAAAGAAGAAGGTTTTAGGTGATTTTCTCAGATGGTCCATGCCTAAAATTTGGCTCAATTTATGAGATAAATTTGTCTCAAATTTATCTCATAAATTAAGATAACCCTTTTCTAACTTGGTCCTACCCTTTTCTCAGGTAATTGAGACAATCATTAAAAGTTGTCTCAACTGAGCCAAATTTATTTGGGCTCACTCAGAAACCTTTACTTGGTCCTACCATGAATCACCATCCTCATGATCATCCTACGATTGAAAGCATTTTATGAGTTAATAATGAAAATTCATGTCTTAAATTTTCAACTCTTGAAAATATGAACTATTATTGCCATTAACTCAAGGGATGTATCACAGACACTTTCAAATACACACTATGATAGAAAATAACCCATTTTATTATTTATAGTCAAAATTATAATTCTGTCCTTAGGTGTGTATTACAAGTGTTAGCCAATTCTATCTTCTAGGGCACACAAATCTAACAAACTCCCACTTGACCTAAAGCTAATTGGCTACAATTCTAAGTCCCATCTTCTTAATATGGGTTTCGATCTTCTGCTGGTCCAACGGCTTTGTGAGTGGGCCTACCACATTATCTATAGAGTTCACTTTCTTGACCTCGACATAACCATTCTCGAGGTAATCATGGATGAGGTGGTATCACCGCTCGATCTGCTTGGATTTCTGCTGAGACTTTGGCTCCTTAGCAAGGGCTATGTTGCTTTATTATCGTAGTAGAGAGGAATGGCATCTGATGACATCATTTTGATTTTTGTGGCAAATTTTTTATACTAGAATGCCTCCTTTGCAGCTTCTGATGCGGTGATGTACTCTGCTGCCATGATGGAATCTGCTATCACTGTCTACTTGGAACTCTTCCAACTAACAGCATCATCATTACACACAAATAGACTCCTAGATGTCGACTTTCGATCATCATATTGAATATAAAATTCGAGTCTATATACCCCTGGACCTGAAGTTCTCCATTACCAAAAACCAATAACATATCCTTAGTTCTTTCAAGTACCTAAGGATATATTTCACAGAAGTCTAGTATTCTTCGTCTGAATTCGATTGATATCTGCTCATGACACTCACAGCATGGGCTATATTAGGTCATGTACATAACATGGCATACATGAGGCTCCCTATTGCTGAAGCATAAGGGAACTTGCTCATGTGTTCTATCTCCTCAGGTGTGCTAGGGCACATCTTCTTGGAGAGATGAATGCCATATCTGAAGGGTACCAAACCCCTCTTGGAGTTTTTCATGCTAAACCTCTTTAGCACTTCCTCTATATACATCTTTTGTGAAAGACCTAGCATCCTACTCGGTCTATCTCTATACACATTAATTCCTAGAATGAAGGATGCTTCTCCAAGGTCTTTCATGGAGAATTTTTTTGATAACCATATTTTAACTGTGGTCAACATGGGAATGTCATTCCCAATATGGAGGATATCATCCACGTACAGTACGAGAAAGACAATAGCTCTCCCACTGATCTTTTTGAAAATACATGGTTCCTCCTCATTTTTGATGAAGTCAAATAATTTGATCACATCATTAAAATGAGTATTCTAGCTCCGAGATGTTTGCTTAAGTCCATATATTGGACTTTTGCAGCTTGCATATTTTATGATCAACATCACTGGATGTGAAATCCTAGCAGGCTGTTCCATATAGATATCTTTCCTCAAGGTATCCATTTAAGAATGTCGTTTTCACATCCATTTGCCATATTTCATAATCAAAATAGGCTGCAATAGCAAGCAATGTGCAGATGGATTTTAGCATAGCTACTGACGAAAAGGTATCCTGATAGTCAATGCCTTTGCCCTGACTATAATCTTTTGCCACTAATCTAGCTTTGAATGTCTCCACATTTTCCATCTGCACCAATCTTTCTCTTGATAGATCCATTTACACCCAATAGGTACTATACCTTCTGGTGGATCTACCAAGGTCCAGACTTGGTTTGAGTGCATCGAGTCAATTTCTGACTTCATTGCCTCTAACCATTTCTCGGAGTCGATATCCGATATTGCCTCGTTATAGGTTTTGGGATCATCACCATGAAACACCATTACCTATGAGGAACATTTTCTCTACTTTCTCTAAAATAGTACCTAAGTATCTCTTCAAGGAGGATGGAAAACTTTTTTCGATCTACGAGGTGGAGGAGGTAGTGATTGTATTGGCTCAACCTAATTTGGTTCCATTGGGTCCTTAGCTCGTTGCTACTTGTGAGACTTTCTCCTCAAGCTTGATCTGCTTTTCCAATGCCGCTATCTTGAATAAACTATTTTTCAAGAAAGATGGCATGTCGACTCACAATCACATTGTGGTCTTCTGGAATGTAGAAATAATATCCTAATGACTCTTTAGGATATCCTATGAAATCGAGCTCTAAAGGACCTAAACTCTAACTTGTCCGCTTGTTGTCTTTTGACATGAGCCGGACAATCCCCAAATTCTGAGATGACTCAGACTTGGTTTCTTACCATGCCATATCTCATACGGTGTGGTAGGAATGGTTTTAGAGAAAACCCTATTCAGTAAATATATTGCAGTTAACAGACTATGTCCCCAAAGAAAATTAGGAAGGTCTATGAAGCTCATCATGGATCGGATCATATCTAATAGGTCTGGTTCCTTCATTCTGAAACCCCATTGAGTTGAGGTATTTTAGGTGGAGTCCATTGAGAGACTATGCCATTTTTCTTGAGATAGTCCAGGAATTTTTGACTAAGGTATTCACCTCCTCGATCTGATCGAAGAACCTTAATGGATTTTTCAGTTTGCTTTTCTACTTCATGTCTGAATTTTTTGAACTTTTCAAAAGCTTCAGACTTGTGTCTCATAAGATACATGCACCCATACCGAGATAAATCATCGATAAAGGTTATGAAGTAGACAAAGTTGCCTCTAGTCCGGCACATCAAATGGGCCGCACACATCAGTATGTACTAGGGCAAGTAGATCCGTGGCCCTTTCCCCATGTCCTACAAAAGGGAGCTTAGTCATTTTGCCATTAAGACATAATTCACAATTTGGATATGACTCAAAAGTCAACGAACTCAATAGCCCAATTTTGTCCAATTTGTTAACCCTATCTTCTGCTATATGACCTAGCCTTAGGTGCCATAGATACCTATCATTTGGACTATCCCTAGGTCATTTTGTTCCTATGGCATTCACATTTTGCTCGATATTAAAGATAGATACATCAATATGTAACTGATAAAGATCATTAATAAGGAAACCATTTGCAATTTTATTTTTTTCATAAAGAATGTTACAATGGTCCTTAAAAAAACTAATTACATAGCCTTCTTGTGCTAAGCATGAAACAGAAATCAAATTCCTGCTTGCTGCAAGCACATAATAACAGTCCCTTTTAAGTACTAAGTCTAAACCAGATGGTAGTCGAAGAGGATAGGTTCCCACGGTCACAGCAGCAACTCTTGCTCCATTTCCGACATGTAGGATCATCTCACCATCCCTCAGCCTCCTGCTATCCTCAAGATCCTACATGAAAATGCACAAATGAGCACTAGAACCAGAGTCAAGCACCCAATTGGATGCTGAAGAAATCATAAGGTTAGACTCAATAACGAGCATACCTCCAAAAGGATCTGTCTCCTTATTCTTCAGGGTGGCCTAGTATATAGGGCAGTTCTACTTCCAGTTGTCGTCTGTGTTACAATGGAAACACTTTTCTTTGTCACTGTCTTCTTCTTCAACTGTACCTTCTTCTTCTTTCCACCTTCCATCTTTTGCCTTTTCATAGACTTCTTCTTTCCAAAAGATTTTCTCTTAAAAGAAGTCCGTTCTATAGCAAGTACTGAGCCTTTAGAACCTTTCATAGAAAGCTCAGCAATAACCAGCATGTTCATAAGTTTGGCTAAAGTACTCTGATGTTTATGCATATAGTAGTTCATGATGAATTGGCCATACGCATCAGTCAAGGATTGCAGAATTATGTCATTCTGTAGATCCTAGTCTAATTTCACTTTAAGCTTCTCAAGCTCTTCCAAGTCCTTGATCATTATCAGACAATGATCTTGGACTGACTACCCATCATACATTTTAGCTTTAAAAAGTAGTTTAGTGACTTGATACTTGGTTGCCCGACTCTGTTCATCAAACAACTCTTACAGGTGAGCCAACATTTGGTAGGCAGTCTTGATATCTTCATGTTGGCACTGAAACTCATCAGACATTGAGCCCAACATGTAGTTTCTGACCTTGTTATATTCATCAGACACTCTCTGTTCAGTGGATGAACGGCTGGTAAGGTGGAAAGATCCTGGTCCAATACATAGTTAACTTCTTAGAACCCGAAATGATTTTGAAGTTTCAGAGCAAATCCTTGTAATTAGGTCTGATCAGTCTATGGGTGTCTAGGATACGGACTAGTGGGTTGGATGCAGACATTTTCTTATGGAGAGTCAAAGTTTTTAGTTAGATTTAGTAATTAAAACTTGACCAATTTATTTAGGATTTTAATTTTTAAATAAATTAGCTCCCATTATTTTCTCGGATCCCTATACTTTCTTCGTAGAGATGTGAAAATCTCCATGATTAAAAATTTTTAGTGGATGGTGCAGTCCCACCAACTGACTCATCACCTCATCTAATAGTTATTAGTGATGGGTTAGCCAATGAGTGAACAACTCTTGTTCAATGATTCTCTAATCATGGTGCACCCATGCTTGGTCTCTAATTCATGAATCTCATCCGTGCCCGGAATATTGATTCCACTCCTTAGTTAAGTCAGACCCACCATTTGCATAGATTGGATTCCTAATTGGGTCTCTCACCATATCCAAAATATTGAGCCCAATCCATCCTCCAGTCCGTAGCATCCAATGTCTAATAGATATGGTTGTGACTTTCTAGTGCAACTGAACCACTGTGACCAACCAAGAACAATCAACCCCGGAAAGGGCCCGCATATCTACAATGGTGGAAGACCATAGACTTAATATTTTCTTAGGAAGATTTGATTTAGGTCTCTTTAAACTTGACTTGATATAGTCATAACCATTATGACTAACCTAGTGGCATGGATTAGCTCAAATTATTAGCCACCTCAAATCAGGATTGAGTCGATAAATATGGTCACATAAGTGAGACTGATGGAAGGGATATGCCATTAACTCGATAAGAACGCATTCGAGTCAAGTAGATCCTAATTAAAAATTAGTCGATCGTATCTGCTAAACTTACCCTAGACAACAAATTATTGAGCTAGAACCAATCGAATTAGCCTACAATCCATACTCTAACTATTGAGCCTAATTAGGTCTTAACTTGATCAATCACTCATGTGACTCGACCTTGACCCAGACTTAATCCTATTAGGTTGGTCAATTTAAGCACTCTTGATCCCATCTAACCAACTCTTGATTCAGTTTGATCAACCGCTTAGACCTAATTGAGCTACCCAAGCCCGAACCCAATTTTATGAATATGTCTTAGATCTAAAAATTCTTAATTTTAGATCTAATATATTTTATAATCTTAATTCTTAATTAAGTTTAGGATTCATAAACAAAACATGTAAATAAAATCCTAGGATTTCAGGATCTAGGGTTTTGCAGAAAATAAGTTTTAGATTTTTGATTAAGGACGAACGTATAGCACCCTTACACATTATAAGAACACCTCATCGAATGAGAAACGATGACCTTTAAATCCTTCTTTGTTCTTATGACTGGACGGCCAAGGGGAATGCCTTAATTAGAAATATGATGAATCTATAAAACTAGTTAGATCTACATCATATATCTCATATATAAAATTGATCTAACTTAAAAATATGTTTTGCATATATCTCATGTATCGTATCATACATGTTTTTAGATCTAAATTATCTCATAAATATCTAAAATATAAAATTTAAATTTGATCATATCAAAATAAATTCTATTCTAGATAACTTTGTAGAACTATTCTACAACTAGTCTAGACATGCATCTATCATATCTCATATGAACAAAATTAAATAAATTTATTTTTTATTTTTTAGATCTAATTATAATATTTATAATATTAAAAAATAGTAAATAAATAGATAAAAAATTATAATTAATCAAATTAAAACTATGATCATCCTAGACTATACATAGAATAATTCTATTCCTAGTCTAGTCATGCATCTCATACATCTTAAATCTAGATTATTTAATTTTCTTAATTTTTGTTTTAGATCTAATTACATCTAATATAACATCTAAAATCATCTAATTATTAGATCAAAATTATATTAAAATTAGATCTAAATAATTATGGAATCTAGCTCTAATACCAGTTGAAGAAAAAACTATTTCTCGGATCAGGTTCATTCAGATCTAATTAGATTAAGAGAAATATTTCAAAAAATTTTTCTTAGATCGAAATCAGATCTGAAACTTTTTAGATCTAATTTTATTTATCTAATAAAATAAAATAAAAATAAAAATAAAATAAATTAAATATAATTTAATTATATCTTGTTATGGATAATCCTATTATCCTTTGATGATCCCAATGTTTGTCTGAAGTTCTGGATGTAGCCACGCAAGTGCCTGACCTTTATCGGTATCCATTCAAACAGGATCTGGAGATCTTCTCCTTCTTAATCTGTACTCCAAATATCAGATCTAGATCTGATCTTGAAGATCTTCAAAATATCTTTCGAAGATCGGGTGTTGTCTCTTGCAGCAGTGCTGCCTTCTTGCTTTCTTGTCGCCTTTCTCTTACTTGGATCGCATCAAACTGAAGCCCAAAACTTTTGGGCATGGAGAGGAGAGAGAGAATCTAAAGGAGGCATGGAGAAGGAGATAGAGGGGCTATGTGGTGTGGGCAAAGGGCTGAAGCTCTCAATCTTTGGCACAGATAGGATTTATATAGACCCTACTGCACCATGCAATACCACATCATTCCGGTCAATCATGGCTCTTTATGCAATCAGATCTAAATCTGATTGGTGGGATGATATCATCTGATCCAATCAGATTAGATTCCCTCACAAACCTTCTTAGGTGGTGCTAAGACTGGTCAAAGAAGAGTCTTTGGTGCCACCCAAGTAGAGAGCATGAAGCAACTGGAGTCCCATCCATATGGGACTCCAATCTTTATCCTCTTTGGGTGCATGCTTCCCTAGGCATGCACCCCCTCACTTTTCTCCTTTTAGTAGTGGGACAAAGCTCCATCTACTCTCCTATGGATGCATGACACATGGGCAGTTGTCTAAGTGTCAAAGGTCCACGTTTGACCAAATTCAAAGAACAAGATTTGGCAGGTAACAAAAAATGGCAGGTAGTATCTCAAATTTATCTTATAAATTAAGACAACCCTTTTCTAATCTGGACAAGCTCTAGTCAGACCAAGTAAAGATTCTTGAGTGAGTTCAAACATATTTGGCTCAGTCAAGATAACTTTTAATGATTGTTGAAGGAGAATATTAGGCTCAATCATGTGCTAGCATGATTTTCTTGAACCTAATTGAATCTTATTCAAATCAATTGAACTAGATTAGTCCAATCGATGATATCTAGATCCAAACTCTTATTTGTGTGATCCAAATAGGTTCAATTTCATATGGTAATGGGATATGTCATGATCTCTATCATTGCCATTATCGAAACACATTCTGATGGATCAGAACTTTTTTGATTCAGACAACTAGTATGATCGATCATCTAAATCATTCTAATTGTTCCCAAAATCCACCAGTGACACCTAGCAGCATATGGTGGCAATCCATCAGAATTGAAAATTAACCTCTCGGTGCAGTTATCTATGTGATTAAGTTCTTCTATCTTGAGCTCCGATCGGAATAGGGTTAAGGTGATCTCATCAATCTCTAATTTTCATCATATGAATTAATCATTCGATTCAAGTTCGATGTGAAAACTTTAATAGAAACTCTTTCTATCATTTCACTCTGCCATAGCCATGGGCTTATGAACTTGATTCTCATCATCATCATAGGACTGCTCCTTATCTACCGAGGTAGATAGATCCCCTGTTGGTGCAATCCAATTCCTATTGTGAACATGCTATAGCCAACATACACCTTAGGAATCCGATTGGCTAGGAGATCGAGTTATGGTGTAGTCAAACTATAACACTCTCAAGGTGAACTGCCGATGCACCTTAGGTCAAAGAACCAGACACACCACTGTAGCTTCGAGTCAGTCATTGGCGAGAAGGTAGACTTCCTCATGACTACTCGAGGTGGTCAAGCTCAGTGCCCTCATTCTCTAATGAGTACCTATACTCTCACTCTGATGACTCTACATCATAGAATCAAGACTCATCTATCCTAAAGAAGCAATCATACACCAACCTTTCAGATCAATCACCATCCTCATGATGATCCTACGGTCGGGAGCGTTTTATGAGTTAATAATGAAAATTCATGTCTTAAATTTTCAACTCTTGAAAATATGAACTATTATTATCATTAACTCAAGGGTTGTATCATAGACACTTTCAAATACACACTGTGATAGAAAATAACTCATTTTATTATTTATAGTCAAAATTATAATTTTTTTCTTAGATGTGTATTACAAGTGTTAGTCAATTCTGACTTCTAGGACACACATATCTTACATTGACTTGCCCAAATTGGACATTCCTTATCTAGTTTTTGACCTAGATAAGGAGTCCTCTTTTTCTATATATTTAGGATGAATTTTGGGCTGATTTTTTTATGAGGTTATAGACCATTGAGATAGAGCTTTGGGCAGTGTGAAAACAAGGGAGAGAGTGTCCTTGGGCATTGGGGTTTCATAAACACCAAACTAGGTGTCTAAGTGAGAACAAAGAGAAGAAGAAGAGTGTCTTCTTCTTGGGTTGCTGTGTTCACCTCTTCTCTTCCTTCTTCATTGAGTTTTCTAAGAGTGTCTCATATTTAAAACCTCCTCTCCTCCTTCTCCTCTTTGAAAGAGTCTAAATCTAGAAAAACAAGGCATCTGATCGACCGTCAACGAAGGATCAGCATAGTACTAGCATACTGTGCTGATTTTCTGCATATGGACTTCTGATAGTGATTTATGGGCTCATGTGGATGACTCCTAGTGGTCGGATGCATATGCAACTCGTAACTTCATTCTCAAGCCTAGATCAGTAAGTTAGAATGTCTAATTTGTACAGATAATAGATCTGATCTATTATTTTCATACCTACATTAGATGTAGTGTATATACATGTTGATGTGATCAACATATTTTAGTTTCTTCATTATATTTTAATTTTTGATTTAATGACATGCCATGATCATGTAATAGGTCGCTAAATCTAGGATACTCTTTGATATTTAAAATTAATTTTGAAGCCCTGAAATCCAAGATCTGGTTCCTTCAATTGGTATCAGAGCCTAGGTTGATTATACATGATTATGTGTGCATGTTTAGATTATCTCTTAGATTAGATCTAATTTACAATCTTCTTATTAAATCTAAAATTAAAAATAATAATTACATAAATTGATATAAGATTGTCCTGCTGTAAGATTTATCCCTTATAGTGGAGAGGTTGCCCAAGTTCATCTAGATCTATCTTTAATCATAAATTTATTAGATGTGATCTAATTTTATTTATGATTTAATAGATTTAAAATAGTTTTAGATCTAAAAATAAAAGTTTTAGATCATACAAATTGATTATAAGATTGTCCTACTGTAAGCTTTACCCCTTATAGTAGAGAGGTTGTCCTAGTACATGCTGATCTAAAATATTGATCATAAAATTTTAGATTATATCTAAGAGATTTTATGATCTGATTAAAAATATTTTAATCTAATTTTAATTATCATAAATATATTAAATTTCATTTAATATAATTTATGATTGATTATAGTTGAAACTATTTTAATTACATGAAGGTTTTTAGATTAGATCTAAAGTAGTTTCATGCTTATCTTACTTGCATATTGATTATGAATCAAACATGCAACTTGGTTGATAGAACCTTATTGTAAAAATATTTTACAAATATAAAAATTATTTTTGAAAGACCGAATTCCAACCCTCAGTCCAAAACATAATTAAGAATTAAGAAGTAATTTGATTAGGATCTAGGATTATGAATTGAAGATCCTAAGACATAAATCATAACACATTGGGTTAAATGGGTTAGTTAGTGGGGAATAGATCCATCAATTGGGTTAGACCTAGGGTTAGATTAAAGATTGCACTTAATTAGATAATTGACTAAATCTAATCAATTATTGTCTTAGATCAGATCAAGGATTCTCTAGTTCATTTAAAATAGTTGTAGTTGGTCAAGTCCATATCTTTAATAAGATCCAAAATGGACTTGATTCTTGGCTACACGATCTAGCATGAATTGTTAGGTTGATCTAATTAAAACTTATTAAACTAGTTGGTGTCTAAGATAAAGTAGACCGTGGTCTTTAATTGGCAGACCAGTTACCTAGTCATTTCTGATGGTGTCTAAGGCAAGCTTTGGCAGACACTTCCACTGATCAAACTTACCTAACGTCTTGGTGAAATAATGTTTCGATCGGATCATTAGACTATTTGAGTTGACCCATGTTAGCTAGGTAAATCAATGTGACTAATTTAGGTACTCCTAGACTAGCCTATTAATGGTCTCCCTTAAGCTGACTTTGTGAAGTCAGTGGGAGGATCATGACAAGCTAGCTCATCTGACCTTCTCTCATCTTTAAATTAGATCTTTTAAAATTCTTAGGTCCCTAAAATAAAATAGTTATTGTGATAACTAGATCATAGCCTTCCATTAAGTGGATGATAATGGGTCTATTAGTTGGATAATCATTAGAGGCCCAAAGGCCTAGTGTTTATCGGCTAATAGAATTATCATTCATTATATGATTTCTTAGCTGCATTTTTCTAAATGGTGGTTAGGTTAGACAACTAAAGTTGGGCCTAATCATTCATTGGTTAGATGGGCCAAGTATGATCATGTTAATGGTTGGACCTAATCGAACATTTTTAGTGGAGGCCAAAGCCTACTGATTAGGGATTGGGAAATAATTTAATTACTAAAAAATATTTGGAGAAATAATTTGTTATGAACATATCATTAGATGTACATGGGTAGGCTAACCAAAGTTGAGCTCGCGTGTAATCTATGTAGATTCTAGTATCCACTAAGAAATTAGGATAATTTCTCGAATTTGAGGTAGAGGCTATCAATTTGAATAAAATAGTAGGAGAATCTTTTGATTAATGTCCAAATCTTTAGGTTTAATGAATCAATTACTAATTAGGTTATGATTTATTTTTGTGTAGATATGGCCACTTTCCTATTGCTCCGATCATTATTGGACAATGATAAGTTGGTGGGACACAACTTTGGTAGCTGGTACCAAAAGTTAAAGATAGTCCTAGAGCATGAACGGATCCTATATGTGCTGACGGATCCTGTACCTAAGAAGCCAGCAGTCAATGCACATGAAAAAGTCAGAAATGCTTACCAGAAGTGGCTTAGTGATCGGATCACAGTGCACTGCATCATGCTGGCTGCCATGAGTATCAGTTCAATCGTAGATTTGAGATGGCTCAGCCAAAGGACATGCTTCAATTATTGGAGGATTCCTTTGGCACACCCGATAACATGAAGAGGCACGAGAGTAGTTGTGCCATCTTCAACACTAGGATGCAGAATGGTGCCTCTATCACCGATTATATATTGTACATGATCGAGTTGATAGAGCGATTAAGCAAGCTTGGCTTTTTCTTACATAAATAGCTTGGGAAGGATGCTATACTGAACTCGCTGCTCAAATCTTTTTTTTCCATTCCTCACTTATTTTAGAATGACAAAGCTTGAAGTAGACTACCATGGGTTACCGGGGTTGCTTCAGAACTTTGAGAAGGATCACCAACTCCATAAGGAGTCAGTGAACTTAGTGAGAGGCTCAATTTTTGATTCTCGACCCTTTAGAAAAGAAAAGAAGAACAAGAAGAAGAAAGCCAAGAAAGTGCATGTTTAGGCTAGGGCATCTGTTAGGGATAAACCCCACTCTCGCCGAAGTCTAGTCTAATGCATAGCCTAATGCAACTGGTAATCACGAAAGAGCTTCGATTGAAAATTCTTCCTCCAGCGATCGAAGCCCAGCCGAACTCCTTCAAGCAGCCAAACTCCTCCAACGGTCAAACCCCTTCCAAACTCCTGCAGCGGCTGAACCCCTTTCGAACTCCTACAGTGGTCGGACTCCATCTGGACTTCTCCATCAGTCAGACTCCTTCTGGACATCTCCACCAATCGAACTCCTCCCAGACTTCTTCGATCAGATCTTTCCATCAGTCAGACTCCTCCCAGACTTCTCTTTCAGTCGAATTCCTCCAGGAGTTGAACTCCTTTCGGACTTCTCCTTCAGTCGGATTTTCCTTTCGAATGTCTTCTTCAATCAGATTCCTCCAAGAGCTGAACTCCTTCCGAACTTCTCCTTTAGGCGAAATCCTCCAAGAGCCAAACTCCTTCCAAACTTCTTCTTCAATCGGATTCCTCTAGGAGCCGAACTCCTTTCAAACTTTTTCTTCAATCAGATTCTTCCAGGAGCCAAACTCCTTTGGAGCTTCTCTTTCAGTCAGATTTCTCTAAGAGCCGAACTCCTTTCAAACTTCTCCTTTAGTTGGATTCCTCCAGCAAATTATTTCCAGATTTTAGCTAGCATTCCTTCTAGATGATCTCCTCTAGCTGTGTTCCCTTTAAGAGTCTGAACTCATTTAGAATTGATATATGTGAAAGTTCTTCATCAACCAACACCTGCTTCCTCTAAACTTTGACTATTAAATTTCGACGAATCGGCACATCATGATAGACGACACCTCTCTCTCCGTAGCAAACTCCATACGGCCCCAAGCGGCCCACTGTCGGACTGTTATGGCTGTCACTATTAGTTTGCTATAGGCAATACCTCTCTCTCTATAGCAAACCCCATGCGGCCCCAAGTAGCCCACTACCGGATGGTTATGGCTGTCACTACCAGTTTGCTACAGGCTGCGTCTATAAAAAGAGACCCTCTAGATACGTTTTCTCTAAGCACTCTTCTCCTTCTCCAAAACTCTATTGAGTTCATTCCTGAGCACTCCATTCCTATGGGCCAGAAGAGCTGACTTGATCAATGGAGGATCCTGTTGGAGCCACCACCACCGACTTCGGGCGAAACTTTGTTTTGCAAAACACCAACGGTGATCTCTTCTTCCTCAACTCCAGCTCGATCCAGCATCGATCAGATTTTGCATGAACAGGATTGGTACTAGAGGAAGGGCCCTCTGTTCCTGAGGTACCCTTGTTCTTAAAGGAGTGCTCAATCGATCCTATGAATCTTCTTCTTCAAGGTTCATCTCCATCCTCTCCCTCAATCTCAAGAAATGCCTCCAAAGAAGGTGACTACCCAAAGATCTATCGCTTCTACTGCTAGATCCAAGCTAGACCCATCCATTTCCGCTCCAGCATCGATGCTTCAACCTCCTCCTCCATCAGCCATCATGATAGATCCAAAGCAGTTTAACCTACTGATGCAGTGGGTTTAGGGCCTCACCAAAATGGTGCAGGCCATGCGGCAACCTTCAATGCTGGTTCCATTAGGAAACCACCATCGAGATGTCAGAAATCGATTCCAAGGAGGAGCACTTGGGCTAGCACACCCGTCACTCCTGAAAAGGGAAAATAGAGAGTAGAGGATCCTTGATTGGATCATGATTCTTCTTCGGAAGAGACCTTCTCCATCTATAGTTGGAAGCCTTCTAAGATCTACAATCAAGATGACGTCCTCGATCAGATACTGCGGAAGATAGATCGATGGATTGAGAAACTCCACCATGTCGCCCCGACTCGTGAAAGGAATATGCCCTCAGGCCAATCAATTTTTTGGGTTGTTCTTTGTCTTCCAAACTCATGTAATGACATTTTAAAATAAATAAAGACATTATTTCATCATATGCAGTGTCTTATTATTTATTTAAGATTATGATGAACCTCATAAATTATGGCTATAATTTTAGGATTATGATGAGATCATACCAGTGAGATCTAAAGCCTTAAAATCCTAGTTTAAACATTCCTATTCGATGGAACATTAAGTTGGGGATCAATGTTTCTGGTAAGACTAGAACATCTTTTGTATGCTCAATTGAGAGGGTGATTGATCTCACAATCACTTATGTATGGCACTAATACAAGAATGTGAGTGCTCTTTAGGGAATGAGTTCATTGAATTGATCCAAGTTGAGAATATCTAATGGAGTCTTATCTACATGTCAATAGATGGTTCTCATAGTGGAATTGTGCATATAATTCTTTGACCTAAAACTACTATAGAATCTTATATATATGAATCTATATTTTGGTTCATACTCATTCATGACTCAATCATATATGGGATGATCTGGATATGGTAGATTATATATGAAGGTTGTAAGTAGATTAACATGGATCGATCACTCCTGGTAAGAGGAAATAGCATCCTGCCTGCTTCAAACAAATGATGATTCAGAAAGACATTGATCAAAGCATGATGAAAATTAAAAATGATTTCTAATGTTTCATTAAATGAATCATCATCATAAGATTGAAAGAAAAATAAATATGATATTGGGTTTGACATATTTCCATACCCAGAGTCAAATTCGGGATGTAGGATGATCGAAGGATCTAGTTGCATGATAACTTTCCACTAAAGGATATTTTTGATAGTTTCATCAAAATTCTACATCTTCCGAGAAGTCATGATATGTTGCAAGACATCAATCATGTCTTGTGGGTTTGATCAAATTAAAATTTTAATTTGATCATTAAATTAGAATGTGTTCTAATTGGTCAAACATGGAAGACTAGTTTTGACCTAAATCGGTTTAGTTGAGTTCTAACCTGATTAGGTCAAATCACACCTAGACCCACTACTAGCTAGATGTGGAACCCAATAGGTCACACAGAAAGAGAATTGATTAAGGATCTAATTGGACTAGACCATGTTTGCAAGATGAACATGCTAGCACATGTAGCAAACCCTAGCACCTAGATTCGAATTGGATTTGAATCAGCTTTCGATTTGGGCTAATTAAAGACCAATTTGAGCTAGATTGGATTTGGTCTTGAATTGGATTAATCTAAACTGATTGGGCTTTACTTGGGGCATCACATACCAGAATCTCATACACCAGAGAGTCTCTCTCTTGTGCGTGGGAAGTCTTTCATGCACAAAGAGTTTTTGGCCCATGAGATTAAGTTGGCGCTTACCTTCTTTTACTTTTCCTCTTTCTTCATGTCGCATATTTTTTTAAATGAGCATGGACATCAGATATGGGGCACAAAAGTGTCCTTCTGTAGATAAAAAACTCCATTTTCATTTTAATTTTTGTCGCCCAGGACTCTTTATCGCCCAAGACTCCTTGCCGCCCTAGACTCCTTGCCGCCCTCTCTTCCTAGGTGCCTCTTGGACCAAGTCAAAGTGCTTTGGGACTTTAACTATTCAAAGATTATCTCCACACCTTCTTGCTGAATGGGCATCCCATTTTAAAGCCATTGGATGGCCTTTTTATCTGATCTAATCGATGAAAATGATGGCGCAAAGAATGAAAGTCTGCGACTCTTCATAAATAACTTATGTAGAATTAGTTGAGAGTCCTTTTGCTTTAAGGCACCTCTTGGACTAAGTCTACATGTCCTTATTATCTGATGAGGTGTGAGATTGGCTGAAGGGACATGAGAAAATATTTTGAAAGGGTGTGAGAAAATGTGTTGGCACTCTTACGTACATTATAAATAAGGGTGCACACCAAGAGTCTGGGAGGGGTGAAATTGATCTTTCTTTCTAACAAGAGTTTCCTCTTTGTCCAATTTTCTTTCTTTCCTTCTCTTGTTCAGACCTTATCCTTATAAAGATAAGAAGTTATCTTAAGACAAAGAGATTAAAAAGAAAAATTAAGAAGATAACGAAAAAGAAAGATAGATAAGGAGAGGCAAGGAAGGTGACATAAAGGCTAAGGAAGGTCTTGCCATTTTAATTAAAGTTCTTATTATTAGAATTTTAATTATATATAAATTAGAGGTGCTGGTGTCTTGATCAAGTCTCCATGTGAATCAACGTTGGAGGGTGAACACGTGAGCACCTGGTGGAACCCCTGACAGACTGCTGCCGACAATTAGGAACAATTTAGGGTTTAGCGATAAGAGGTATGTTCTAATACTTTGTTTTATATTACATATGCATGTTATTGATTTAATTGCTAATAAGGTGGTCCTAGGGTTCGGGTTTGGTTTGTATGATTTCATAATTTTGCTTTGAAATCCATGCTTCCACCCTGTACACCATTCCTATCAGTGGTATCAGAGCAAGCCTTATTAGGTTAAATCATATAATACTTTGCTTATAATATAATGGCATAAATGAAAAATATGATATAATCTTTTTATTAACATGTTATTTAAATTATAAAATCATATTTTTATTTATCATAATAAGATTATGATGTATATATTATTTTGTAAAGGTTGCCCTGACATAGTGTAAGGTATTCACTATGTAATGATGATTGTCCTCGAATAATTATACATGTTAATATATATTTTATCATAATTGATGCTTTTATGCATTTAGTTTGATTTAAAATGTGCATCGAGACTTTTTAAATCCCTCTTTAAAATTATATTAAGTTGTAGTGTAATTAATCTATAGCTGAATCAGTCGGGATGTCTAATTGATCAATCGGTGTCTAGGATAAATGGTTCATGATTGGTAAAGAGAACATGATTTTTTAATTGGTTCCATTGTCTGACCTGGCCAATTTATTGGTGTCTAAGAAAAGCAACGGAGGGACTCCACTTCTCTCCCACTTACCTGGCGATTCGATTAATTTAATTCTAGATTAAAATGCTTAGTATTATATTCACTACATTAAGGCCTTCCTTCATACCAGGTTCTTATTATGTCCAGAACCATATTAGTTTTGTTGTGTAACCACAAGATCTATCATGGGGAATGATGTAATATTAATCTAGTGCATTGAGATGCTTACAGCATTTTGAATATACTGCTTTGTTGTGTAACCACAAAAGTAGTTATATTTCATTTTGACTGTATAGAAATGAAGGGTTCTATTTAAACTAAAATATTAAAGTTTGTTGTGCTAACACAAGGCTATTAATGTTTTAGAGGCAAAAGTTTTTTTTTGAGAGTTGCATAAAATGCAATTGGAAAGAGTTTCCTACCTTTGAACTTATAACAGGTTTGTTGTGCAACCACAAGACCTTTTATAAGAAATTAGGATCTTATTCTCACTAAGAAAATCAATTAGAGGGTTATGATTTTTTGATTAAACAATGGAGACATAATTAAATTAAAGTCCTAATTTAATTATGTTTGTCATCATGAGTTGTTTGCTTATGTATTGTTCTTTATTATGTAGATTAAATGGCTTCTTCACTTTCATTGCATTCAATTTTGGATTCAAATAAATTGACTGGTCAAAATTATGTGGACTGGCTGAGAAACCTAAAAATAGTACTCAGTCAAGAAAAACTCTCCTATATTCTTGATGCCCCTGATCCTAAGCCATTAGGAAAAGATGCCACAGATGAAGATAAGTCCACATACAAGATGTGGCAAAATGATTTTCTTACTATCAAATGCATCATACTTGCCTCTATGAGTAATGAATTACAGAGGCAGCATGATGGCATGGACACTCAGTCCATATTGCTCAATTTAAAAGAACTTTATGGAGAGCATAGTAGAACTGCTAGATATGAGATATCTAAGCAATTATTTCATGCAAGAATGATAGAAGGAACATCCATACAAAATCATGTTTTGATGGTAATTGACCTAATCACTCGATTAAGTCAATTAGGTTTTGTTATGGATGGAGAGTTAAGTCAGGATTTGATCCTGCAATCACTCCCTAAATTATTTTCTCAGTTTATCGTAAACTATCATATGAACAAACTAAATTCTTCCTTGCCTGAGCTATTAAATATGCTCAAGACAATAGAAAGCCATATCAAAAAGGATAAGGCTCCTCTTCTTCTTGTGGATGGGATCTCCAAGAAGAAGGCAGGCAAAAAGGGTTCAAAGAAAAGGTTGAATCCTAAAGGTGGTATAAATAAGAAGAAAAAGGGGAAGAAGGTCTCCAGACAGACAATCTATTTTCATTATGGCAAAATAGATCATTGGAAGAGAAATTGCAAGGCTTACCTTGCAACCGTGAAGTCTGGTGCAAATAATGCACCAAAAGGTATGTATGAGATACATACTATATTATCATTAAATTCTTTCATTTCAAATTCTTGGGTATTAGATATCCGACTGTGGTTTTCATATCTGCAAATCTTTGCAGGGGCTGCAGAAAATTAAGAGTTTGAAGAAAGGTGACTTCAAGCTCTATGGTGCTGGAGGAGAGTCTATCCAAGCAGAAGCTGTAGGGACAAATATATTGAAGTTACCTTATGGGAAAGATCTTAGAGCTTACAAATTATTATTATATGCCTAAGATCATTAGAAATATTATATCTATACCCTTGTTATTAAAACAAGGTTATAGTCTTAATGTAACGAGCGAAGGTTGCTCGATCAAATATTCTAATGAAAATATTTGTTTTGGCATATTTAGCAATGGTTTGTTGACTCTATGTTTGGATGATAATATATTTCATATTGATGAAAATAGAAAATGTAAGAGAGATGACATAAATAATACTTTACTTTGGCATTGTCGATTAGGTCATATTAGTGAGGCTAGGATTAACAAGTTATACAAAGAAAAGTTCTTTGGTCTTTTTGATTATGAATCATTAGGAACTTGTGAATCATGTCTCATGGGTAAAATGACTAAGACTCCATTTAGTGGACATGGAGAAAGGACAAAAGAATTATTAGGACTTGTACATACGGATGTATGTGGTCCTATGACAACTCAAGCCAGAGGAGGATACTCTTATTTTATAACATTCACTGATGATTTATCTAGGTTTGGATATGTGTATCTTATGAAACACAAATCAGAAGCCTTTGATAAATTTAAAGAGTATCAAAGTATGGTCGAAAAATAAACTAGACAATGTATAAAAATTCTTCGATCTAATCAGGGAGGAGAATACTTATCTAGTGAGTTTCTAGACTATCTTAAAGCAAAAGGGATTCTCTCTAAATAGACACGTCCTTATACACCGTAATTAAATAGTGTAGCTGAGAGAAAAAATCGTACCTTATTAGATATGGTACGGTCCATGATGTGCTTCACTGAATTACCTATTTTCTTTTAGGGTCATGCCCTGGAGACTGCAATTTATATCTTGAATTAAGTACCTTCTAAATCTATATCTAATACTCCATATGAGATATGGAGAAGTAAGAAATCCAATCTTAAGTATTTTAAGATATGGAGGTTGTCCAGCATATGTCAAAAAAAATTTTGGACATAAGCTTGATGCTAGATCAGACAGATGTCTATTTATCGAATATCCTAGATATAGTATAGGATATTTATTCTACCATCCTACTGAACAAAAGGTATTTGTAAGTAGGCATTTTCATGAAAAAAGAATTTATCCTAGAAAAGGGCAGTGGCAGAAATATTGAACTTAGTGAAGTTCAAGAAAAACAAATAGAAATTTCTCAACCAAATAATCACATAAAAGAACCAAAACACATAACTCCTATCCTAGGTCTGAAAGAGTACAACATACACCTATGAGGCATGGATTCATTATTGAGAACAATGAAGCCCAAGTCATTGAGAATGATGAACCTCTGACCTATACGGAAGTAGTCAAAAGTAAGAACTTTGACAAATGGCTGGCTGCCATGCAAGCCAAAATGGACTCCATGCACACCAACAAAGTATGGACTTTGGTGGATGCTCCAGAGAATATAAGTCCTATTGGATGCAAATGGATTTTTAAGAAAAAGATTGGAGCAGATGGTCAAATTGAAACCTATAAGGCCAGATTGGTGGCTAAGGATTTTAGGCAAAAATAGGGGATTGATTATGATGAAACATTTTCACCTATTGCCATGCTCAAATCTATTCAGATTATGCTTGCCATAGCAGCATACCATGATTATGAAATATGACAAAAGGATGTAAAGACTGCCTTCCTTAATGGTTTCCTTGAGGAGGAGGTCTATATGTCACAGCCAGAGGGATTTGAGTCAAATGAAGAGACCAAATCAGGTATGCAAGCTTAAGAGATCCATTTATGGATTAAAGCAAGCATCAAGGAGTTGGAACATCCATTTTGATGTAACAATAAAAGAGTTTGGTTTTATCAAGAATGTGGATGAACCATGTGTGTACAAGAAAACTAGTGGGAGAACCATAGTCTTCTTGGTTCTGTATGTAGATGACATACTCCTCATTGGGAATGATATCCCAATGTTGCAATCAGTCAAATTATGGCTATCAAATAAGTTTTCCATGAAAGATTTGGGAGAAGCATCCTATATACTAGGAATAAAGATCTATAGAGATAGATCTAAGAGGATGCTAGGCTTGTCCCAATCTAGGTACATTGACTTAATACTGAAAAGATTCAGTATGGATGGGAGTAAAAGAGGTTACTTACCCATGAGTCAAGGCATACATCTCTCTAAAAAGATGTCTCCAAAGACACCTGAAGAGAGAAATAGAATGAGTTCTATTCCTTATGCTTCAGCTGTTGGATCAATAATGTATGCCATGTTATGTACAAGGCCTGATGTTGCTTATGCCTTAGGCATTGCAAGTAGATTTCAAGCTGATCCAGGAGAGGATCATTGGAAAGCTGTGAAAAATATTCTTAAGTACTTAAGAAGGACTAAAGATATTTTTCTAGTATATGGTGGTTCTGATCTTAAACTAGAAGCATATTCTGACTCTAGTTTTCAATCAGACCTAGATGATAGCAAATCCATTTCAGGGTATGTCTTTACTCTGAATGGTGCAGCAGTGAGTTGGAAGAGTACTAAGCAGCCAACTGTAGCTGATTCAACTATTGAGGTAGAATATATAGCTGTAAGTGAAGCCACCAAGGAAGCTATCTGGATGAAGAAGTTCATCACTAAATTGGGTGTTATTCCTAAAATTAAGAATCCAGTACCACTTTACTGTGACAATACTGGAGCTATTGCTCAAGCAAAGGAACCTAGGTCTCATCATAAATCCAAACACATTCTGAGATGCTTCCATCTTATTCGTGAAATTATTGAAAGATAAGATGTAGTCATAGAATGAGTTGACACAAAGAATAACATAGCAGACCCATTCACTAAGGCTTTACCACTGTAATTGTTTGATCGTCACCTTGATTGTATGGGATTAAAATTTAAGGGTGATTGGCTTTAGTGCAAGTGGGAGATTGAAAGAAATATGCCCTCAAGCCAATCAATTTTTTGGGCTGTTCTTTATCTTCCAAACTCATGTAATGACATTTTAAAATAAATAAAGGCATTATTTCATGATATGCAGTGTCTTATTATTTATTTAAGATTATGATGAACCCATAAATTAAGGCTATGGTTTTAGGATTATGATGAGATCATACCAGTGAGATCTAAAATCTTAAAACCCTAATTTAAATATTCTTGATCGATGGAACATTGAGTTAGAGATAAATATTTTCGGTAAGACTAGCACATCTTTTGTATGCTCAATTGAGAGGGTGATTGATCTCACAAT
Source organism: Cocos nucifera (assembly GCA_006176705.1). Classification (NCBI taxonomy): domain Eukaryota; kingdom Viridiplantae; phylum Streptophyta; class Magnoliopsida; order Arecales; family Arecaceae; genus Cocos; species Cocos nucifera. The sequence continues at coordinate 336,881 of QRFJ01001277.1, forward strand.
CACTTATGTATGATACTAATATAAGGATGTGGGTGCTCATTAGAGAATGAGTTCACTGAATTGATCCAAGTTGAGAATATCTAATGGAGTCTTATCTACATGTCAATAGATGGTTCTCATAGTGGAATTGTGCATATAATCCTTTGACCTGAAACTACCATAGAATCTTATATATATGAATCCATATTTTGGTTCATACTCATTCATGACTCAGTCATGTACGGGATGATCTGGATATGGTAGATTATATATGAAGGTTGTGAGTAGGTTAACATGGAATCGATCACTCCTGGTAAGAGGAAATAGCATCCTACCTGCTTCAAACAAATGATGATTCAGGAAGACTTTGATCAAAGCATGATGAAAATTAGAAATGATTTCTAATGTTTCATTAAATGAATCATCATCATAAGATTGAAAGAGAAATGAATATGATATTGGGTTTGACATATTTCCATACCCAGAGTCATATTTAGGATGCAGGGTGATCGAAGGATCTAGTTGCATGATAACTTTCCACTGAAGGATATTTTTGGTATTTTCATCAAAATTTTACATCTTTTAGGAAGTCACGATATGTTGCTAGACATCAATCATGTCTTGTGGGTTTGATCAAATTAAAATTTTAATTTGATCATTAAATTAGAAAGTGTTCTAATTGGTCAAACTAGGAAGGCTAGTTTTGACCTAAATTGGTTTAGTTGAGTTCTAACCTGATTAGATCAAATCACACCCAGACCCATTGCTGGCTAGAAGTCAAATCCAATGGGTCACACACAAAGAGAATTGATTAAGAATCTAATTAGATTAGACCATGTTTGCAAGATGAACATGCCAGCACATGTAGCAAACCCTAGCACCCAGATTCGAATTGGATTTGAATCGGCTTCCAATTTGGGCTAATTAAGGACCAATTTGAGCCAGATTGGATTTGGTCTTGAATTGGATTAACCTAGACTGATTGGGCTTCAGTTGGGGCATCTCATACCAGAATCCCACAAGCTAAAGAGTCTCTCTCTTGTGCATGGGAAGTCTTTCATGCGTGAAGAGTTTTTGGCGCATGGGATTAAGTTGGCGCCTACCTTCTTTGACTTTTCCTCTTTCTTCATGTCACATATTTTTTTAAACGAGTGTGGACATCAGATATGGGGTGCAAAAGAGTCCTTCTGTAGGTAAAAACCTCCATTTTTATTTTAATTTTTATTGCCCAGGACTCTTTGCCGCCTAAGACTCCTTGCCGCCTTGGGCTCCTTGCCGCCCTCTCATCCTTGGTGCCTCTTGAACCAAGTCAAAGTGCTTTGGGACTTCGACTATTCAAAGATTATCTCCATGCCTTCTTGCTGAATGGGTGTCCCATTTTAAAGCCATTGGATGGCTTTTTTATCTGATCTAATGGATGAAATGATGGTGCCAAGAATGAAAGCCCGTGACTCTTCATAAATAACTTACGTAGAATTAGTCCAAGAGTCCTTCTGCTTTAAGGCACCTCTTGGACTAAGTCTACATGTCCTTATTATCTGATGAGGCATGAGATTGGCTAAAGGAACATGAGATAATATTTTGAAAGGGTGCAAGAAAATTTGTTGGCACCCTTACGTACCTTATAAATAAGGGTGCGCACTAAGAGTCCGGAAGGGGTGAAATTGATCTTTCTTTCTGACAAGAGTTTCCTCTTTGTCCAATTTTCTTTCTTTCCTTCTCTTGTCTAGACATTATCCTTATAAAGACAAGAAGTTATTTTAAGACTAAGAGATTAGGAAGAAAAATTAAGAAGATAAAGAAAAAGAAAGATAGATAAGGAGAGACAAGGAAGGTGACATAAAAGCTAAGGAAGGTCTTGCCTTTTTAATTAAAGTTCTTATTATTAAAATTTTAATTATATATAAATCAGAGGTGTTGGTGTCTTGATCAAGACTCCATGTGGATCAACATTGGAGGGTGAACACGTGGGCACCTAGTGGAACCCTTGACAGACTACTGCCGGCAATTAGGAACAATTTAGGGTTTAGCGATAAGAGGTATGTTCTAATACTTTCTTTTATATTACATATGCATGTTATATGATTTAATTGCTAATAAGGTGGTCCTAGGGTTCAGGTTTGGTTTGTATGATTTCATAATTTTGCTTTAAAATCCATGCTTCCGCCCTATATACCATTCCATCGAACTTCAAGCTCTCCTAATTTGAAAGCTACGATGGAACCTTTGATCCGATCGATCACCTGGAGGCCTTCCGAATCATATTGCTGCTCCATGGCGCACCAGACGCCATCTTAAGCCGAGCTTTCCCTTCTATCTTAAAGAAAGCAGCAAGAAACTAGTACTCGGCATTGAGCATAGGTACGATCTTCTTCTTCGATCAGATGAGCCATCAGTTTGTGGCTTACTTCATCAGCAGCCGACGTCCACGTTGAGGTTCAGATTTTTTGATTAATATCAAGCAGAAGGAGAAGGAATATATGCAAGCTTATGTCACCTGGTTTAATGCTGCTGCATTAGAGGTCTAGAACTTGGACTAGTCTATTATAATTGCCGCACTCAAGGGCAGCCTTCAGAAGAACGATTTGCTATTCTCTCTAGAGAAGAAGTACCCCAGGAACTTTGCTGATCTGCTAGCTCGGGCTGAGGGATATGCTCGAGGGAAAGAAGCCTTCAAATTGAAAGATGAAATCCATAGAAGAGCGGCAGGCGAGCAAGTCTAATAAACTCACAACTGATAGAGGGCCGAATGAAGTTTATCCATGCTCATGGACTCCCCCCAAGCGTAAGTGAGCTCGAACTCCTCCTCAAGCTTGTCGTTAAAGAAGCCCCGATAGAAGAGCGTGAAGAAGTTTTTCACATAGTAGAAGAATTACAATCTTCCTCAAACAAGCACAATCGAAGCAAGTACTATTTGTATCATCATGATCATGGCCACGATACTGAAAAATGCATTCAGCTCCATGACAAGATCGAGGAGCTCATCAAGAGAGGCCGACTGGGTCGATTCCTCAGATGCTGATTTGAAGCAAGTGAAGATCGATCGAGGGCACTATCGCAACAAGAACCACCAAGAAGGAAGTTACAATAAGGAGATCGACTACCTCTTGGCATCATCAACACTATCTCTAGGGGACTTAGTGCTTCGACGAGCTGCCATCTCTCGATCTCAGAGCCAAGGGAAGCTTGCCCAAAATTAGGAAGACCCATATGAATTAGAGGAGGTCGTCTGACCCAAAGCTTATCACCTAAAGGAGCTCAGAGGAACAATGCTCCCATGACCTTGGAATTCAAAAAATCTAAAAATATGCTACCAATAATTTTTCTCTAATAAAATTCCTCCATTTTAACATTATTATTTTTTGATGCAAAAATTATGATGATAGGAAAGAAGTAATCGAAAGTGGCCATGTTAGGAATAGGAGGAAAACCTCATCCTAACATGAGCAAGTCAAAGACCTCCGATTATTTAAGATAGGAGGAGGGGAGAGGCTCATTCAACGGCCCATCCATACCCCTATTGCCATATTAGGAATAGGAGAAGAACCTCATCTTAACATGAGCAAGTCGAAGACCTCTGGTTATTTAAGATAGGAGGAGAAAAGAGGCCTATTCAATGGTCCATCTGTGCTCTTAGTGCCATGTTAGGAACAGGAGGAGAACCTCATCCTAACATGAGCAAGTCGAAGATCTTTGATTATTTAAGGCAGGAGTATGGAAGAGGCACATTTAACGGTCCATCTATGCTCCTAGTGCTATGTTAGGAACAGGAGGAGAACCTCGTCCTAACATGAGCAAATTGAAGACCTTCGATTATTTAAGATAGGAGGATGGGAGAGGCCCATTCAACGGCCCATTTATGCCCCTATTGCCATGTTAGGAATAGAAGGAGAACCTCGTCCTAACATGAGCAAGTAGAAGACCTTCGATTATTTAAGATAGGAGGAGGGTAGAGGTCTATTCAATGGCCTATCTGTGCCCCTATTGCTATTTTAGGAATAGGAGGAGAACCTCATCCTAACATGAGCAAGTTGAAGATCTCTGATTATTTAAGATAGGAGGAGGGGAGAGGCCCATTCAACAGTCCATCTATGTCCCTAGTTCCATGCTAGGAATAGGAGGAGAACCTCATCCTAACATGAGCAAGTCGAAGACCTCCGATTATTTAAGATAGGAGGAGGGAAGAAGCTCATTCAATGGCCCATCTGTGCCCCTATTGCCATGTTAGGAATAGGAGGAGAACCTCATCCTAACATGAGCAAGTCGAAGACCTTTAGTTATTTAAGATAGGAGGAGGGGAGAGGCCCATTCAGTGGCCCATCTGTGCCCCTAGTGTCATGTTAGGAACAGGAGGAGAATCTCGTCCTAACATGAGTATGTCGAAGACCTCTGGTTATTTAAGATAGGAGGAAGAGAAAGACTCATACAATGGCCTTAATGTGCCCCTACAGTTCATTAGGAATAGGAGGAGAACTATGTCCTAACGTGAGAAAAGTCGAAGGCCTCAATAATTTTAGACAAGGTGAGAAGAGAGGCCCCGATAACGGCCCTAATATGCCCCTATAGCCTGATTAGGAACATGAGGAGAACCTCATCCTAACGTGAGCAAAGTCCAAGGCCTCATTCATTTTAGACGAGGTGAGAAGAGAGGCCCTGACAATGGCCCTAACATGCCCCTACCGCCTATTAGAAATGGGAGGAGAACCTCGTCCTAACATGAGCGAAAGTCAGAACCTCGTAGGCCAAAGACGTGGAGAAGGAAGAAGTTCGATGGAGAATCCTAACACGTATTTTTCTATGACAACTTGACTACCTCAAATACGAAAGGCAGAAGCTTATCCTAGTCGGCAAGAGAGATCCTAGTTTGACATCCTCAATAGGCCCGACATCTGCAACGAGCTCGGCATCCACAACAAGCAATAAGCACGGGAATTCAGGATTGGAACTCTTCTCCAAGCTTCACCCTCAATAGGAGATAAGATCTCCTTCAACCTCAGTTGGAGATAAGATCTCTCCTGAGCTTCAACTTCAACGTCAATAGGAGATAAGATCTCCTTCAACCTCGACTAGAGATAAGATCTCCTCCGAGCTTCAACATCAACCTCAATAGGAGATAAGATCTTCTTCAACCTAAGCTGGAGAGAAGATCTCCTTCAATCTCAACTGGAGATAAGATCTCTCCCAAGCTTTAACTTCAATGTCCATAGGAGATAAGATCTCCTTCAACCTCGGATGGAGAAAAGATCTTCCTTGGGCTTTAATGTTAACGTCAACAGAAGATAAGATCTCCTTCAATCTCGATTGGAGATAAGATCTCCCCGAGCTTCAGCATTAATAGAAGATAAGATCTTCTTCATCCTCAGCTGGAGATAAGATCTCTCCCGAGCTTCGATGTTAACCTCAACAAGAGATAAGATCTCCTTCAACCTCGGTTGGAGATAAGATCTCCACCGAGCTTCAACGTCAACCTCAATAGGAGATAAGATCTTCTTCAATCTCCGCTGGAGATAACATCTCCTTCAACCTCGACTAAAAATAAGATCTTTTCTAAGCGTTAACTTCAACGTCAACAGAAGATAAGATCTCCTTCAATCTCGGCTGGAGATAAGATCTCCCTTGGGCTTCAACGTTAATGTCAATAGGAGATAAGATCTCCTTCAAACTCGGTTGGAGATAAGATCTCTCCCAAGCTTCAATGTTAATAAGAGATAAGATCTTCTTAAACCTCGATTGAAGATAAGATCTCCCCCGAGCTTCAACATCAACCTCAACAGGAGATAAGATCTCCTTCAACCTTGGCTAGAGATAAGATCTCCTCCGAGCTTCAACATCAATCTAAACAGGAGATAAGATCTCCTTCAACCTTGGCTAGAGATAAGATCTCCTTCAACCTTGACTGGAGATAAGATCTCCCCCAAGCATTAACTTTAAACGTCAATAGGAGATAAGATCTCCTTCAACCTCGGTTGGAGATAAAATCTCTCTCGAGCTTTAACATCAATAGGAGATAAGATCTCCTTCAACCTCAACTAGAGATAAGATCTCCCTCGACCTTCAACGTCAACCTCAACAGGAGATAAGATCTTCTTCAACCTCGGCTGGAGATAAGATCTCCCTCGAGCTTCAACATCAATCTCAATAGGGGATAAGATCTTCATCAACCTCGATTGGAGATAAGATCTCTCTCGAGCTTCAACCTCAATGGGTGCAGAGCCCGAAAAAAAACTTTGGTAGTCCTCTTTTTGTACTCCCTTCTTTCAAATTTCGAACTCGAAAGTGGGGGGACTATTATTGGGGATAAATCCCACTTCCGTCGAAGTTCAGTCTGATGCTTAGTCTAAGGCAATTGGTAATCATGGAAGAGCTTCGATCAAAAATTTTTTCTCCAGTGGTCGAACCCCAGCCAATCTCCTTCAAACAGTCGAACTCCTCCAGCAGTCGAATCGCTCCCAGACTCCTTCAATGGTCGAACCCCTTTCGAACTCCTATAGTGGTCGGACTCCATCCAGACTACTCCATTAGTCGAACTTCTTTTGGACTTCTCTATCAGTCGAACTCCTCCCGAACATCTCCTTTGGCCAGACCTCTCCATCTGTCGGACTCCTTCTGGACTTTTCCTTCAATTGGATTCCTTCAGGAGTTAAACTTCTTCCATACTTCTTCTTCAGTTAGATTCCCCTTTTGAACTTCTCCTTCAGTCGGATTCCTCTAGGAGCCAAACTTCTTCCAAACTTTTTCTTCAGTCAAATTCCTCCAGGAGCCAAACTCCTTCCGAACTTCTCCTTTGATCAGATTCCTCCAGAAGCTGAACTTCTTTCAAACATCTCGTTCAATCAGATACCTTCAGGAGCCAAACTTCTTCCGAACTTCTCTTTCAGTTGGATTCCTTTAGGAGCCGAACTCCTTTCGAACTTCTCCTTCAGTTGGATTTCTCTAGCGGATTACTTCCAGATTTTAGCTAGCATTTCTTCTGAATGATCTTCTCTAGTCGTCATCTCTTTAGGAGTTTGAACTCCTCTAAAATTGATATATGTCAAAATTCTTCATCAACCAATGCCTACTTCCTCTGAACTTCGATTATTAAATCTTGACGAACGTGCACATCACAACAGGCGATACCTCTCTCTCTATAGCAAACCCCACGCAGTCCCAAGTGGCCAACTATCAGGTGGTTATGGCTATCACTATCAGTCTGCTACAGGCTCCATCTATAAAAAAAGACCCTCTAGATATGTTTTCTCTAAGCTCTCCTCTCCTTTCCAAAACTCTATTGAATTCTTTTCTGAGCACTCTATTCCTGTTGGCCAGAAGAGCTAACTTGATCATCAGAGGATCCTGTCAGAGAAACCACCACCGACTCTGGGTGGAACTTTATTTTGTAGGCCACCAACGGTAATCTCTTCTTCCTCAACTCCAGCTCGATCCAGCATCGATCAGATTCTACACCAACAACATCTATGCAATGGTAGACCAGGAAGATCAAGCTTGATAAGAGTTAAGCTAAATGCTTCTTTTGCAAGAAGTGGGTTCACTAAAAGAGAAATTGTCCTCAGTACATTTCCTCTCTAGATCCGAACAGGCAGAGAAAGAAGCAAGCTATTGCTAGGCAAGGTATTTATATGATAACTCCTTATAATTTCTCTATTTATGATATTACTGACTAGGTATTGGATATCGGTAGCCCTTATCATATTTGCAATTCATTGCAGAGGTTGCAAGTCAATAGGAGATTTGAGCAAGGCAAAAGATTCTTGAACATTGAAGATGGAAGACCAGTTCCAATTCTAGCTTTAAAAATCTTGAAACTTATATTTGAGTCCCATACCATTATTCTTAGTGATTGTCATTTCTATCCTAGTTTTTTTTTAAAGGTTATCATTTCTGCCTTCTAGCCAAAATTGATTATAAAATTTTAATAAAGAAACAAGTTTATAATATTATTATGAATGGTGTTACTATTTTCTATGGATATTTGAATAATGGTGTGTATATGCTATCACAATCTGTTAATGTAATCTATTCAACTAGCAAGCACCCTAGATTAGATAGTGTTTTAGATGTCTATTTATGTCATTATAGGCTAGGTCATATAAACAAGAATAGGATAAATAGGTCGACTCAAGAGGGAATCCTTGAAATTAGTGATTGTGAATCACTTCCAACCTATGAGTCATATCTTCTTGGTAAAATGATCAAGTCACCATTTACTAAAAAGGATGAGAAAGCCATTGAGCTCTTAGGTCTAGTACATACTGATGTATGTGGACCATTGAGCATAAGTGCCAAAGGTGGATATTTCTACTTCATCACTTTCATAGATGATCTATCCAAATATGGATATATCTATTTGATAAAACATAAGTTAGATTCATTTGAAATGTTCAAACGATTTTGAAGTGAAGTAGAAAAATAAACTAGAAAGAGTATTAAAACTCTTCAATCTGATCGAGGAGAAAATACCTTTTTGATGAGTTTCTCGTATATCTAAGAGAATATGAAATTCTCTCTCAATGGACTCCTCCAGGAATATCACAGCATAATGGTGTGTCTGAAAGGAGGAATCTGACTCTATTAGATGTGGTCCGATCTATGATGAATTTTTTCAGCTTGTCGATATTTTTTTATAGATATGCACTCAATTCAGCTTGCTATCTATTAAATAGGGTTTCAAGTATGTCTATAGTTAAGACTTCATATGAGATATGGATAGGACGTAAGCTAGCACTTTCATACATTAGGATTTAGGGGGGCTCAGCTTATGTCAAATAATTAGTTATAAATAAACTTGAACCTAGGTCTGACAAGTGCATATTTATAGGGTACCTAAAAGAGACCAAAGGATACTATTTCTACTATGCTGATGAACAAAATGTGTTCATCAGCCTTAAGATAACCATTTTGGAAAAGAAGTTCCTTGGTGAAGGAACTATTGCCTCTAAGGTTGAACTTGATGAAGTTTAATAAGTAGAAAAATCGACACCTATAGCTGAACCTGAGTCAAATTTGATTAGATCAAATCTGATGCCTAGTGTACCTGCACCACTAAGATGATCTGGTAGAATACCGCATCATTCGGATAGATACAATGATTTCTTGATCTGGGATGGTGATCCTACTGAACTCAATGAAAATGATGAGGATTCGATCACCTATATGGATGCTATGCAGAGACTCGATTATGAGAAATGGCTTGAGGCCATGAAATCCAAAATGGAGTCCATGAAGGTTAATGATGTGTGGACATTGGTTGACCCACCCAAAGGGATTAAACCAATTGGGTGTAAATGGGTCTTCAAAAGAAAAAGGGGCACAGATGGAAAGGTAGAGACCTATAAATCCCGTCTGATTGCCAACGGGTATCCTCAACATTATGGTATAGACTATGATGAGATGTTCTTTCCTATGGCAATGCTCAAATCCATTCGGATAGTGCTTGCGATAGCTGTCCATCTGAACTATGAGATCTAGCAGATGGATGTGAAGACAACTTTTCTAAATGGAGAGCTGATCGAAGAGGTATATATGATACAAATTGAGGAATTCACATCCATAGATGAGTCCAAGATGTGCAAGCTTCAGAGATCCATTTATGGATTAAAGCAGGCATCTCGAAGTTGGAACATGCATTTTGATAAGATGATCAAAACGTATGGCTTCATTAAGAATGGAGAAGAGCCCTACATTTATAAATGGATAAATGGTCCAGTAGTGGTATTCCTTATCTTGTACGTGGATGATATTCTCATAATCGAAAATGACATTTTTGCACTGTAGAGAATAAAAGTCTGGTTGTCATCATAATTCTCCATGAAGGATTTGGGTGAAGCATCCTACATCCTTGGGATGAAGATCTATAGGGATAGATCTGAAAGATGCTTGGGTTATCCTAGTCCACATACATAGATACCGTACTGAAGAAGTTCAGCATGGAGAATTTCAAAAAGGACTATCTTTCGATAGGCCATGAAATTTCTCTCTCTAAAAAGGATTATCCGACAACTCCTAAAGAGAGAGAGCGTATGAGTAGAGTCTCATATGCTTTGATAGTGGGATCTATTATGTATGCCATGACATATACGAGATTAGATGTAGCATAGTCACTAGGAGTAGTGAGTAGATACCAGTCTGACCCTAGAGAAAACTCTTGAAAAGTGGTCAAAACCATCCTTAAGTATTTGAGAAATACTATGGACCAATGGTTGCTTTATGGCAAGTCAGATCTGAAACTTGTGGAGTTTATAGACTCCAACTTTCAATCTAACCATGATGATAGTAGAAGCATGTTGGGATATATCTTTACTCTAAATGGTGGAGCCATTTGCTGGAAGAGTTTCAAGCAGCATACTATGGCAGACTTTGTTTGCGAAGTAGAATACATCATAGGATCAGATGCCGCAAAGGTAGCTGTATGATTGAGGAAGTTTATCACCGAGCTCGGAGTAGCATCCTTCCTAGATGGTCCAGTCCTGCTCTACTGTGACAGCACTAGTGCCATAGCTTAGGCAAAGAAACCAAAGGCACACCAGTGGATGAAGCTCATCCTGCATCACTTCCATCTAGTCTGGAAGATCGTGGATCGAGGTGATGTCGACCTTCAGAAGGTCGATGAAAAGGAGAACCTGACTGATCCCTTCACTAAAGCCCTGATGATAAAAGAGTTCGACAACCATAAGTCAAAGATGGGTATTAGATACAGTGCAGAGTGGCTTTAGGATAAGTAGAAGTTGTTGAAAAATGTGTCTCAAAGCCAGTCATCAGCTTGTTGATGATTGTGCTATATTATAATTATAATTAATTTATTAATTAATAAAATATATTTTTGGCATTTTCATCAAAAAGTATTTATCTTCTAATGAACTCTATTATTGTGATAAAGTCCTTAGGACTATTTAGCTTCGATAAAGAGAGAATTTATCGATTAGTCCTTAAATCTATTCAAGACCAAATGATAGGCTATTAATTAGGACGACATCATCTATTGAGCATAGGTCACTGTATGCCATAAAGGTTGGTTGTCCTCTTAACCAAGAAGTGTGGAGACATTGGTATAGCATATAGGTGAGATGTATGGGTACAGTCAAGTCATTGAATGTGACCAACTCCAGAGCATTCTGCTATCGAGAATGTCCCTAATGGAATATAGGTATAGGTATTCCTTAGACCTGAGATCACCTCAGTGACTTACAAACAACTCATTGTGCTTTGCTACCAGACTAACTAAATTTTTAATTTAATAATGAAAGGCTTCTGGGCATAGTCAAGTACTTGTGAAGTTGGTGTGTGATCAAGATAGGATAGACCCTCTAAGAGTTGGAGAAGAATGTATCACTATATTTCAATATAGCAAAACCTTGGCTAGGATAATTCATCAGATGGATTTGATATTTTGAAATATAATATGGACAACCTGATCAGAGTAAACAATTGAACTCTGAGGTGTCCTATGAGCATTTTGATCAAGGAGATGAATTCTATGGAAACTATATCCACATGGGTTCTAAGGATGTTCTACACATTCGGCCTATCCGGCCATTAGGTACCATTACTAGATGATTACTTTGATTGGTATAAAAATCTATTTCTATGCTACCGATTTAGGTTTAGACCTATGAGATTATGCATATTAGAGCTCATGATCTAATCGGATGGTTGATAAATGATTAAGAATCATTTTAGGATTAAACGATCAATACGATTGATGTTTAACCTAGTGCAAGTGTTGCAAAAAGATCGATTAGCAATTAGATTATTAATTAGCTTAATTTGATTAAGTCAAAGGATTGAGGTTAAATCTAATTAAATATAATTTAATTAGATTTGAATTGAACTTAATTGGATCAAATCCAATTGACTTATTGGATAAGCCAAGTGCAAGGAAAAACTAGTCCTAGTTCAATTAGGACTTAGGTCAACCTAATTTTCTAATTTGATTAGAAGATTAAATCAAAATTAAATATAATTTAATCTAATTTAATTAAATTCTTTATTGGATTAGGGCCTAATTTAATTTGGTTGACTTGGTTTTGATTTAATTTGGTTTAAGAAACTACTTTGACCAAGTCATAGATGGAATCCTAGTAAGACTAGGATTCCACCTTGCACCACCTGAGCCCCTCATGCCCCATGCCCTCTTTCTCTTTTATTTTGTGTGACAAAAATCTCTCTCCCAGGCCTTCTCATGCACGCCCTCCTCTCCTCTCCTTCTCATAGGGAAACTAGGTAATGGACCAAGTCAAAGAAGGAAATTTGTTTTGGTTTCAAATCCTATGAGATAGTGTTTTGAAAAAACAAAACTCCTCTTCCCATGTGTGTTGCCCTCCTCCCTATTTTCTCTCTATTTTTCATGATATAAAGGAGAATATTTTGGGTGATTTTCTCATATGGTCCATGCCTAAAATTTTGGAGAGGGCGCCCAACCTTTGACTTGCCCAAATTGGACATTCCTTGTCAAGTTTTTGACCTAGAAAAGGACTCCTCTTTTCCTATATATTTAGGGTGAATTTTGGGCTGATTTTTTAATGAGGTTACAGCCCATTGAGAGAGCTTTGGGGTGTGTGTAAACCAGGGACAGACGGTCCTTGGGTATTTTGGTTTCATAAATACCAAACTAGATGTCTAGGTGAGAGCAAAGAGAAGAAGAATAGGGTCTTCTTCTACGATTGTTGTGTTCACCTCTTTTCATACTCCTTCTTTTAGCTTTCTAAGAATGTCTCACATCTGAAATCTCCTCTCCTCCTCCTCTTTGGAAGAGTCCAAATCTAGAAGAAGAAGGTGTTGTGGTATCAACTCGCTCTGATATAAAATTATTGGGATATAAACTACTCTGATATCGCTTGTTAAGGATCTAGTACCAAATTATTATAGTAGAAAGAAGGAAAAAATAAAATAAAAAATAATCACATACTTGGATCAACCTAAAGGCTTGCCTCTATGGAGCATGCAAAGCTTCACTATAAAAGAAAAAAATAGGCACAAGAGGAGAACACCCACTCTCAACTCACCATACACAAATCTCTCTCAACTAGAAGCTATTCTCACAAAAGCTCTCTCAGAATCTCAAGAGGATCCACAGAAGCTACAAGATACTCTGCCCTCATAGCCTCCTCGTCAGATGCTATGCACCTATTGCTTCTCTCTCTCGTGGGCTGCGCGTACTCGACACTCTGCCAAGCTCCTCTCGACGACTGCCTGAGATTCTTGTCGTGCCTCTCATACCACACGCACCATATTTTTTACTCCACAGCACCTCAATCCTTTAAATAGGATGAGAATCCTCTTCTCAGTAGTTCACAAGAGTCCTAATAGGGCTCATTATCCTAATATGAGTCGAACATGTCCTTGATGGATTATTGGAATATTTTCCAACCTTTAGATCAGGACCGCAACCCTCCATGGCCACTGGATCTTGTGGTCCATGCGCAACTCTTGTAGATCCCTTGGATTAATCACAATCGAAGTCCAAACAAAAAAAATCCCATTGTGTTTTGTTCACCTATGTCGAACCGACTAGGTCAGGGGTCGAGCTAGCTCAACTACATCTCGCCTAGACTCCTACTATCTGTCTGCCTAAAAGAGCTAGCTCAACGTGGTTCAAGCCAACTCGATCTCAATCCGAGTCAAGTCGACTGTGTATCAGAGCTGGCTTGACTGCTATGCTAAAAATTGATTTTCTTCTTACTGTGGGTCAAATTCAAGACATTAAATTCTAAAAATCTCCACCTAGACTCGACATTTGACCTCCACCTAACTTTAAGAGTTGGTGATCTATCTTGCTACCATGCCCTAGGGCATGCCTACTGATCATGGATGGGCAAACATGGGAGTCGAGCCAGGCCACTTGATCCCACCTCTATCATGGGCTGTGTCCACTTTGACCACTGATCTGCTCAGAGAATTCTCCTGTAATAATAGAAACATCACTCTATGATGCCGCTTCTCATCCTCCAGAGTCTCCCATCTTGTATCCAATCCATCGCCACCTAGAGCTCCACCTTGCACTGCATTGTCTCTAGCTCCTAAAGCTCCACCTCGTATTGGGCTTTCTGTTAGATGGTAATATCCTTTTATCTTCTTCTTCTCCTCCAATATCACTCTATCATCATGCATGACCTTCAGGATTCCGTCACCAGCTACCTACCTATAGCCCTTTAAATACAATCTGCTTTATGAGATAAGATTTTGCCTAAAATCGACTTTGTATCGGACCTTCAATCTTTCTATTGCACCATCATGTGTCTTCCAGCTGACCATCCCGATGCCTTTGATCACATAGCTCGATCCATTTGTTAGGCAAATAGTGCCATCACTGCTCCCTAGGAAATTAAACTACTTCTTTCTACAACAGACATGATATGTGCATGCAGAATCTAAAATTCACTACTGGAAAGAACTAGATACCTCGTTAGATATCTTTAGGACATCATTCTCTTACTCACTACTGACTGTCACTATGATAGCCCTCGTCCGTTCCTTGAGTTGTAGGCAATCCTTGACTCGATGCACCAACTTATCGCACCTATAGCATCTGATCTTGCTAAGATCCCTTATCTTGGACCTAGATCATCCTCCTCGCGATTCTTTGTCGCTCCATCTGCTGCCTCCTGCTTCTCTAGAAATCGTCAAAGCTGAGCTGCCACCATCTGAGCTCGAAGCTATGTTCTTACTTCTGAGAACCTCATTCGGGAGTATCGCTGTAGTGACCTTGTCCATCTTGATGGTGCTCTTTTCCACTATAAGAGCAGTCACCAAGGATTCATACGAAGGAGGGAGTGACGCTACCAAAACTAATGCCCTGGTCTTCTCCTTAACTTTTTTACCAATGCTAAGTTGGTCATTGAGGATCTTCTGAAAGTTGGATAGATGCTCCCGCACACGCTCTGACCTTCATCTATTTGTAGCTGGTAGAACTGTCTCCAAAAGAATAGCATGTTGGTGAGCGACTTCATCATATACAACTCCTCGAGCTTCGACCATAGCACCATCAAAAAAGTCTCGCCAAGTATATGGATCCCCACATCAACCACTAGGTAAAAGCAAATCATGCTCACCGCTTGCATCTAGATCCACTTCCAATCCTTCACCTCTATGGTGGCTGACGTCTCGTCATACAAGAGAGTGTCGATCAATCCATGTTGGATGAGGACATCCTTTATCCTTACTTGCCACAAGAAGAATTTATCCTTTTCATCGAGCCTATCGATCTTCACCTTGATTGTACTTATCTTCTCCATATTCTTCAATCTTTAACCACTACTATAATCTATGCTCCAATACTATCTGGTTCTGATATGAATTATTATAGTATCAATTCACTTTGATACAAAACTATTCGGATATCAGCTACTTTGATACCGCTTGTTAAGGATCTAGTACTAAATTATTGTGGCAAGAAGAAGAAAGAAATAAAATAAGAAAACAATCAAGAATGTCGATCAGCCTAAAGACTCACCTCCATGAGTCATGCAAAGCTTCACTATAAAAGAGAAAAAAGGTACAAAAGGAGAATACCCACTCTCAACTCACCGTTCATAAATCTCTCTCAACTAGAAGCTATCCTTATAAAAGTTCTCCTAAAATCTCAAGGAGACCCACAGAAGCAACAAGATGCTCTGCCCTCACAGCCTCCTCACCGGATGCTATGCACATGTTGCTTCTCTCTCTCGTGGGATGCACGTACTCGATACTCTACCAAGCTCCTCTCGATGGCTGGCTGAGACTCTCTACATGTCTCTCATGCTACATGTGCCATCTTTTTTTCTCTATAACACCTCAATCCTTTAAATAGGATGAGAATCCTCTTCTCAGCAATTCACAGGAGTCCTAATAGGACTCATTCTTCTAATATGAGTTGAACATGCCCTTGATGGAGTCTTGAAAAATTTTCTGACCTTCAGATCAGGAACGCAACCCTCCGTGGTTGCTGGATTCTATGGTCCATGCACAGCTCCCATAGACCCCATAGATTAATCATAATCTGAGTCCAAATAGAAAAAATTTCATCGTGTTCTGTTCACCTCCATTGAGCTGACTCAGTCAAGGGTCGAGCTGGCTCAATTGCATCTCACCGAACTCCTGCTATCTGTCTGCTTGAGAGAGCCAGCTCAATTATGGTTCGAGCCTGCTCGATCTCAATCTGAGTCAACTCGACCGCATATTAGAGCCAACCTGACTGCTGTACTGAAAAATGATTCTCTTCTTGCTGTGGGTCAAATTCGAGGAGTCAAATCCTAATAGGAGGCATCTGATCGATCGTCAAAGATGGATCAGCATAGTACTAGCATACTGTGCTAATTTTCTATATCAGAATTTTGGATCATGATTCGTGGGCTCGTATGGATGACTCGTAGTGGCCGGATGCATGTGCGTCTTGTAACTTCATCCTCAAGTCCAGATCAAAATGTTAGAACATCCAACTTACATAGATAATAGATCTAATCTATTATTTTGATACCTACATTAGATGTAGCATATATACATGTTGATGTGATCAACATGTTTTAGTTTCTTCATTACATTTTAATTTTTGATTTAATGACATGCCATGATCATGTAATAGGTCGCTAGATCTAGGGTATTCTCTAATATTTAAAATTAATTTTGATTAATTTTAGTCTTCTACTACTTCGTCTTGAAAAGTTTCAAGATCTAGCCCTGAAATTCTAGATCTAGTTCCTTCACTCTCACCGATCTCACTTATCTGACCAATGGGGTTAATCAAGTCTTGATTAGGTTGCTCATTGATTCATGCTAGCCCATGTCACATAAAAAATTAGTTAGACTGATTTTATTCAGTGAGACAGATTTAGATGTCCACGGACCAAAATTGACCATAGTCCTTATCAATGACTTGAGAAGTTAGTGGGAGGACTTGTCTTGGTGAAGTCAGTGGGGATAAATTGGTCCATGTCCTTTCTATCTTTAAATTAGTAATAATTTAAATCCTCTAAAATTATTAGGTTCTTAAAATGATAAAGTTATGGAGATAACTAAGTCATAGCCTCCCATTAAGTTGGATGATAATGGATCCATTAGCTCAAAAATCATTGGAGGCCCAAAATCCTGGTGCTTATTGACTAATGGAATTATCATTCATAATATGATAACATGGAAGTATCTCTCTAATGGTGGTTAGGTTGACGAACCAAAGTTAGACTTAATCATTTTTTGGTTAAATACATCAAGTATGATTATGTTAATGGTTGGACCTAATCGGATCCTTGCAGTGGAGGCCAAAGCCTACCGATTAGGTTTCTGGGGCAAAATTAAATTACTAAAAGTTATTTAGATAAATAATTCATTAAAGAACCTACCCATATATGTACATGAATTGACCGGCCAAAGTCGAGCTTGTGTGTAGTTTATGTGGATTCTAGTACCTACTAGAAAGTTAAAATAATTTTCCAAATTGGAGGTAGAGGCTACCAATTCGAATAAAATAGTGAGAGAACATTTAAACTAAAGTCCAAGTTTTTAGACTTAAAATAATTCATATACATTAGATCTATATTCTTTTTTCTCACAGAAAAAGGCTAAATCCTAATTGTTCTAATCACTGTCAGACAGTAATCACTTATGGGATCCAACTTCGATAATTAGTATTGAAAGTTGAATTTGGTTCAGCAGCACCAAAGGATTCGTGCTTGGGCTTATAAGTCCAGTCAAAACAAAAGGTCTATGACTAACCACATTTAGGTAGAGTGCTTCTATTGTTAGAAGCAGAGTCATAGGAAGAAGTATTGTTCTGAATATCTTGCTTCCCTTGACCATAACAAGCTAAACAAGAGAAAGAAACAAAGAGATGCTTATCAAGGATGTTATATGATAACATCTTGAAATTTTTCTGTTTGTAATTCTACTTGGATATCGGTAGTCCTATACAATTTATTACAAGGACTACAAGTAAGCAGAATATTTGAAAATGATGAGAAACACCTGAACATTAGGGAAGAAAGTTTTGTTCCAATCCTAACTTTAGAAATTATCGAGCTAATTTTCAAATGTTGTCATTTAGAGTGACTGTCTCTATTGTCCATCGTTTATAATGAATGTGATCTTTGATGGCCTCTTAGCCAAAGATGATCATCATTTATTAATAAAAGAAGATTATGGTGACATCATTGTGAATGATGTTACAATAATATGTGGACAATAAGAAAATGACATATACACAGCCAGTTAAGTGTAATGTACACATCGAATAAATTTTTAAGTTAGATAATGTCAAAGATACTTATATTTCATTATGATAATAGATGACCTATCTAGGCATGAGTGTGTCTAGCCTGAATCATTTAAAATATTCAAATGATTCAATAATGAAATAAAAAAATAAATTAGAAAAGATATTAGAATCCTTCGATCAGATCGAGGAGGTGAATACTAATCCAATAAGTTTTTGATATATCTAAAAGATAATAGGATTATCTAACAATGAACTTCTTCCAGAACACAGTTATCAAAAAGGATTAATTGATCTTTGTTAGACATAGTTTGATCCATGATGGGGTTTACTAGTCTGTCTGCTTTAGGATTATGCTCTTGTGACTGTTTATTTCACTCTAAAATTTATTTTTAAAAAATCTATTGCAAAGAATCCATATGGGATATGGAACAAGCATAGACCTTGACTCTCTCACCTTTGGGCTTAAGGTTGTTAAGCCTGCATCAAAAGTTTGCACATAGATAACTTGAAAACTGGTCCCATAGGTGTATGTTTATAAGGGATTATTAATTTTACTATGCTGAAGAGCATAAGATGTTCAATAGCAGTAAGGCATCCTTTTTAAAAAAAGGTTTCTTAGAGAAGGAACTGATGCCTGTCAAGTTGAACTTGAAGAAGTTCGACTGGTAGAGTGAACTAACATAATCTAGTAAACCTACAGAACTAGATTTGATTAGATCAAATTCAGAACCCATTAAAATGGCATTTTAAGGAGATCCGGTAGATTACCGTACTAGCTAGACAAATACTTCAGTATCTTAGTTTGAAATGACAATCCTATTAAGCTCGATGAGAACAACAAGGATCCGACCACCTATATGGAAGCTATGCATAGGTCTGACTATGAGAAGTGGCTTAGAGCGATCGAACCAAAATTAGAGTCCATGAAAATAAATAGTGTGTAGACACTAGTTGATTCACTTGAAGGGATAAAATCCATTGGGTATGAATGGATTTTAAATGGATTAGAGTAGCGCAAATGAGAAAGTAGAGACTTATAAAGCCCATTTGGCTATTATCTCATAGTTGAAACATACGTCTTTGTTATGAATAAAAGAAAATTCTGTATTTATAAATAGGCAAATCATTCTATAGTGTTATTCTTTGTATTGTCCATGAATGACATTCTCTTAACTGAAAATGATATTCCAACATTACAGAGAATAATGATTTTGGTGTCATCTTATTTCTCCATATACAAGATCAGACATGATATACTCACTAAAAATAGTGAGTAGATGCCAGTCTGATCTGGATGAGAACCATTGAAAGATTGTATAGACAATCCTTAGGTGTTTGAGAAATACTAAGGTCAAGTGATTCATATATGGAGAAATTGACGTAAAACATGCAAAATATTTTGATTCCAGTTTTAGTCAGATAAAGATGATAACAAGAGAGTGTCGGATCATGAATTTATCCTTCTAGGAGGAGCAATCTGCTGGAAAAGTTTTAAGCAAAAAAGTTATAGCCTGTTATATTAATGAAGAGTACATAGTGGCATCTGATGCTGTCATGTAGGTTGTCCAGTTGCTAAGGTTCATTAGTAGGTTAGGAGTGGCACCCTCTAATGATGGTCTAGTTCTATCATAGCACTGGAGCCATAGCTCGGACTAAAGAATCGAATGACCAGCATACTCTGCATTGCTATCACCTTTGATTTTAGATCAAGGTGAAGTCGACCTTTAGAAGATCGATGGAAAAGGAGAACTTGACTGACCCATTTGACAAAGCCTCAAAACTAAGGAGTTCTACTAGCTTAAGTGGAAGATAGGATATTTGATATTATTCTAATTGATTTTAGTCCAAGTGAGAGTTATTAGAAAATCTATCCTAAAGCCAATCATCTGAGTTGTTGATGATTGAAATTGGTATGTGAATTATCAAACAATAATTATTATTTGATTTATTCATCATAGAATTTCTATCTTTCTTAAATGATCTCTTAAATTTTGATGAAGTCCTTAGAACCACAGTTAATCAATAAAGAAGGATTTATCATATGGTTCTTAAATTATTCATAATTAAATGATAAGTTATTAACTAGGACAATAACTTATCAAGTATAGGTCACTGTATGTCATATGCATTGGTTGTCCTCATAATCAAGTGGTGTGGAGACACTGATATTGCATGTAGGTGGGCTGTAGGAGTATATCTGCACTGAACATGGCCGATGTAGCACTCTGATGTCAAGAGTAGCTAGCTAAGGCCAATGGATATAAATTTTTCTCTGACCTGAGATCACCAAGGTAACTTGCAAACAATTCATTGTACTTTGATGCCAGACTATCTGTATTTTTAATATAAATTTGAAAGATTTTTTGATACAGTCAAGTACTTGCAGAGTCGATGTATGAGTCAAGATGGGATTGACCACTCCTGATTATCTTTAGAAAGAGAATGTCTTTCGGTGTTTCAATTTAGAAAAACATAGACCTAAGTAATCCATGTAAGGAGTCACAGGATTTGCGAGATTTTGAAATACAATATGGATGAGTTGTATAAGTGTCGATCACTAACTTGAAGTCATCTTGAGAAATATTGATCAAAGAGGTGAATTATATGGTAACCATAGGCCAGTTACATTCGACCTATCTGGACATCGGGTACCATTGCTAGATGGTCATTTTGATTGGTATATAAATTAGTTTCTATGCTACTGACTTAGGTTCGAACCTATGAAATCACACATATTAGAGATTGTAATCTAATCAGATGGTTGATCAATGATTTAGAATTGTTCTAAGGTTAAATAATCAATACAATTGATGTTTGACCAAATGTTAGCGTTGCAGGATGATCGATTAGCAATTGGATTGCTAATTAGCTTAATTTGATTGAGCAATCAAGCTATGATTAATTCTAATTAAATTATATTTAATTAAAATTAGTTTGAACTTAATTGGATTAAGTCTAATTGGTTTATTGGATAAGCCAATTGCAAGGAAGAATAAGTCCTTGTTTAATTAGAACTTGAGTGCACCTAATTTCTAATTTGATTAGAAATTAAATCTAATTTAAAGATGATTAAATCTAATTTAATTAAGCTTCTAATTGAATTAGGATTGTCTTTTAATTAGGTTGACTTAAAACTAATTTAATTAAGATTTAAATTGGGTTTGACCTAATCTATATTGGAGAGTCCTAGTTAGACTAGGACTCATCCCTTCATCCTTGCACCACCTAAGAAAGATCCCACACCCATTATATTTTTAATACCAAACTTTTTTAAGTTTCTCCATGCCTAAGAGAGTTATCCACACTCCCTACTAGGTGTTTTTGGAATTTTCTTTGACTTGGTCAAACGAAGAATATTGTTATGACTTGGACTCTCTATTTGATAGAGTCCAAATTCTCCAAAATACCTCCACTCCTTATGGAATTTTTTCTCCTTGCTTTCCTTTCTTTTATGCACTTATTTCCTTTGATTTTGTATATGGTTTTTTGGTCTTCACACAAAAAAAATATGGGGGGAGGCATCCAAGAGTTGGATGCCTCCTAAAACTCCTCCCTAGTGTCCATATAAGACTAGGTTTGACCTAGTCTTTCTTATCTAATTGGGGCACCACCTATTAGATGTTTCTAAACATGAAAAATCTCATAAAATTCATAAAAAAAACTATAGGAAAAGGAGAAGGAGGTGTGGAGGTTTGGAACACCAAGATTGTTGGAGGAAAAGTTTCATTAAGAATTCAAAAGTTGATGTCTTGTTGAGACAAAGGTAAGAGAGAAGTTTGTCTTCTCTTGGAAATTTCTTTTTAAGTCTTATTCTTTCTTATTTTTGTATTATTTTATTGTAAGAAAAATATGAGAGAGAGACAAAGAGGGCATGGAGGATGAGTGCTCCAAGGAGTTGGGGCATGGTGGTCCTCTTTGGACATGATCAGATCATGTCCTGATGAGAGAAGAAGAAGAGAAGAAGGTCTTCTTTTAGGATTTCTTTGAGAATCCTTCTCTAATTTTTGTAGGATTTTTTCATGAGAAAAACCAAAGAGTAATAGATCTAGAAGCATGAGAAAATTTTAGAGGAGAAGGTCTCTTCTTATCCTAGCATAGAGATGTTTCAGGACATCAATGGTTGATGTCCTGAAAGAGAAGATCTGTCTTTTCTTATGAAAATTTTCTTAGCCTTTTTATTTTTTGATTTTTGGGAGATCCAAGGATTGAATTTTTTTCTTAATCCTCCTCATGTTCTTCATCTCTTAGAGTATCCAAGAGATCCAAAGTATATATTTATGATTAACCATCAGTAGGGATCCGTGAGAAGCTAGCACTTCGAGCAGATCTTCATTTGATGAACCTCCAATCTATATTATAGCCTCGTGTGGACTATCTATATAGGTTGGATGCATGTGCAGCTCTAAGAAACAATGACAATAATAGAACTCAACTGTGGTATTCTCGACCTACCAAAGGTAAGAGATTGGATCTCTTCTTGACCTAGATATGATCTAGGGTTTGATCTAGTGCTACTCTAGATCTAGGTATTGATTTGATCAATACCAACTATTTTTATTTTAGTTTTTAGATTTATGTTTGCATCATGACATGTCATAGGTCCTAGATGTAGGGTTTAGTGATTAGATCACATGCATATTATAGGTTAAATTATTTAATCTATCTTCCACTACTTATAAATTCAAAAAAGTTTCGAAATATATGCATGAAATCCTACATGTTTACCAACACTGGGATGGTGCACTCTATCATAAAATTGGCCAATTTTTGTGCTTTAATTGATGGCCGAGGTTGAAACTTGATCTCAAATTCTACGAGTTCAATTTATTCTTCTGGAAGTGTCTAGCTGATGAAGAATTGCCTTTATTGGTTGGTCTATGAGGATTGTTATGGTATGCTACTGGAAATAAGGTTGAAGTTTCCTGTCTACAATCAATAAAGCATAGCTTAGCTTTTCTAACTTGGTATACCTAGTTTCTACAACTCTCAGAATCCAATTTATGTAGTAAATCATCTTCTAAACATTCACCTCCTCTCTGATTAGGATAGTTCCAATGGGCACAGGAGATACTACCAGGTACAAAAATAACTCTTCGCTAGATTCGAGCTTAGCAAGGAGAGGAGGTGAGCTGAGGTAGCCCTTTAACTCTTCAAAGGCTTGCAGACATTCTAGGGTCTAACAGATGTTCTTTGATTACTTGAGCACCTGAAAGAAGGGGATGCAGCATTCCATCGAGCTTGAGATAAAGCGATTCAAAGCTGCGATCTTCCTCATCAGGCATTGAACTTCTTTTTTTTGTCTTGGGGTGGTCATTTTTTGGATGGCTCAAATCTTTTCTGGGTTTGCCTCGATGCCATATCTTGAAACCATGAATCCTAGGAACTTCTCTGAAGTCACCTCAAAAGCATATTTGGATGGGTTTAGCTTCATTTTATATCTCAGGAGGGTATTGAACGTCTCTTCCAAGTTGGTAATGTGATTTATTGAAGATTGACTCTTGACAAGTATGTCATCCAAGTAGACCTTCATATTGCAGTCGATCTGATCCTTGAAGATCTTATTCATCAGGTGCTGATAGGTTGTACCTACATTCTCGAGTCCAATGGGCTCCTATAATAATAAAGAGCATGGTCAATAATAAAAGTAGTTTTCTCCTCATTCTCAGATACCATCCAGATTTGGTTATAGCTCGAGAGGCATCTATGAAGGTGTGGAGCTCATGGCCCATGGTTGCATCCACCAATAGATCAATTCTGGGCAGTGGAGGCAGGCCTTGTTTAAATCAATGAAGTTTATGCACATTCTCTACTTGTCATTCATCATCTTGTTGAGAACCACATTTGCAATCCAATCCGGATAGGATACCCTCTGGATGAACTTGGCTTTGAGGAGCTTGTCTACCTTGTTTGCGATGCATAGGAAATGTCTAGGATTTCTTGTAGCTATTTTGAAATTTTTTCAAAACTAGATCAGCAAAACTAATAAATTAATCATATTAATTTACTAAAATATATAAATAAATCTTAGATCTAGGATCTAGTGTCATTATCTATGCATGCTAATAAATCTAAATTTAAATATTAAATAAAGATAATGATGTTGATCGTATCAATATCAAACCAAGACTATATTTAATCTAGTGGGAGAAAGAGATCGAATCTCTTTTACCTTTCGCAAGTCGAGAACTCCACTTGCTGATCCAAGGTTGAGGTCATTACTTCAAGCTAGACATACATCCGACTTCTACAGAAAGTCTTCATGAAGCCTCGATTGTTGATCCGAAGTCCAGCGACCGAAAATTATCATAGTATGCTAGTACTGTGCTGATCCTTCTTCAATGATTGATGGAGAAACTCTTTCTTTGATCAACATGGACCTTCCAAAGCACTAAAGAAGAGATAGGAGGATCTAAAAGAACTCCTTTTCCTCACTTTTTTCTCTCAAAAAGATTGTAGAAAAGGATCTAAGAGAAACCTTAGAGAAGACCTCTCTTCTCTCTTTCTTTTCTCTCACCTAGATATAATAACTTGTGTCTTTACAAAGCACTATGCCCAAAGCCCCTTTGCCCCCAAGCATTCTACTCCCAAGCAATCACTCTTAGAACTAAAACCCATAGAAATTCCATGCCCTAACTCCCTTTAAATAAGAGTTATGATAGAGTCCTTGTTTAGGTCACAATCCTAGAAAGGCATGTCTAAATTAAGCAAGGATTGGGGTGCCCAACTCTTAGGTGCCATCTCATAATTTTTTGGCATAGAAATCCTATAAGTTGTGCACAAATGTCTTATATTTCTCACAAAAAAATTAGAGGGAAATCAGGTGGGTTGGCTCTTCAAAGAGATAAGGAAAGGTGATGTGTCAAACTCTATGCAATAGAGTCCTAGGTCGAAACAATTTATTTGTTTTGACCTATTCTACAACTAATTTCCTCCTATAAATATGGGAGGCACAAAAGGGGTATGGAGGCTATGTAAAAACAAAATTTTTCATGCAAATTCTAAGAGAATTGGTGTGGGGGTGTGTGGAAAGCAAGGTGGTGCAAGATGGAAGAGTCCTAGTTACACTAGGACTTCAAGTTTTGACTTGGTCTAACTTATTATTTGAACCTAATAAAATAAAAAATTATGCAATCTAATTAAAGCTTATCTTAGACTAACTAAGAGCTCAATTAAATTAAATTAAATTAAATTTAAATCTAATTTAAATTATAATCAAATTAAAAATTAGGTGCACATAAGTCCTAATTGAACAAGGACTTGTTCTCCCTTGCAATTGGCTTATCCAATAAACCTATTGGACTTAATCCAATCAAGTGCAAACCAAATCTAATTGAATCTTTTCCAATCAGCATTGATCTCAGTCTTTTGGTTTAATCAAATTGAGCTAATTAGCAACCAGATTGCTAATCGATCCTCCTGCAATGCTTGCACTAGGTCAAACATCAATCGTATTAATTTTTTGATCTTAAAATAATTCTCAATCATTGATCAACTATCTGATCAGATCGAGATCTCTAATGTGTATGACCCCATAGGTTAGAAACTAAGTTGGTAGCATATGAGCAATTTTTTCTGTCAATCAAAGTGACCATCTAGCAATGATACCCAACGATTGGACAGGTTGAATGTGTAAAGCAACACTCTTAAAACCCATATGGATATGTTTTTCATATAATTCATCCCCTTGACCTAAATGCTCATAGGATAACTCATGATTTAATTGTTAACTCTGATTAGGTCATCCATATTGTATTTTAAAATACTAAATCCATCTCATGGATTACCTTAGCCAAGGTTTTGCTAAATTGAAATACGATGATGCTTTTTGTCCAAATTCTTGGAGTGGTCAATCCAAACATAAATGCTCACCGACTTCATAAGTACTTTACTATGTCCAAAAATCTTTCATTGCTCAATTTGATATTCAAGTAGTCCGACACTAAAGTACAGTGAGTTGCTTGCAAGCTACCATAGTGATCTCAAGTCTAACGAATACTTATACCCATATCCCATCAGAGCAATTCTCGATAGTAGAATGCTTCGAAGTTGGTTATGTTCCATGATGATGTACCCCTATATCTCATATGTATGCCATACCAGTATCTTCTTACTCCTTGATTAAAAGGACAACCAACTTATATGGTCTACAATGATCTACACTCGATAAATATTATTGTCCTAGTTAACAACATATTATTTAGTCATGAATAGTTTAAGGACTAATCAATAAATCTTCTTTTTATTGAAACTAAACAGTCCTAAGAACTTTATCACAACATGGAGTTCATTACAAGAAGTAAAGTTATGATGAAAAGTTCTAGAAAAAAAATTATTTAATAATAAATCATTTATAATTATAAAATAGTACAATCATCAATAGACTGATGATAAGCTTTAGGACACATTTTTCAACAACTTCCACTTATCCTAAAGCCACTCAGAATAGTATAATATCCATCTTCGACTTATGATTGTCGAACTTCTTTACCGCCAAGACTTTATTAAAGGGGGTGACTAGGTTCTCCTTTCCATCAATCTTTTGAAGATTGAGGTCATCTCGATCCACGATCTTCGAGACCAAGTGGTAGCAGTGTAGTATGTACTTCGTTCACTGGTGTGCCTTCGGTTCTTTTTTCAGAGCAATGACACTAGTGCTATCATAATAGAGTAGGATCGGACCATCCAGGGAGAATGCTACTCCAAGCTTAGTGATGAACTTCTTCATCTATACAGCTTCCTTCACAGCATCGGATGTCGTAACATACTCTGCCTCGTATATAGTTTGCCATAGTGTGTTGCTTGGAACTCTTTCGGTAGATAGCTTCACCATTTGGGATAAAGATATAATCGAACATGCTTCTACTGTCATCATGGTCAGATTGAAAGCTGAAGTATGTAAACCCCGTAAGTTTCAAATCTGACTCACTATAAACAAGCTACTGGTCCTTAGTAATTCTTAAATACTTAAGGATAGTTTTCACCACTTTCTAATGGTTCTCTCCTGGATCAGATTGGTATCTACTCACTACTCCTAGTAAGATGCCACATTTGATCTTGTACATATCATGGTGTACATGATAGATCCCATTATCGAAGCATATGGGATTCTACTCATATACTCTCTCTCTTCAGGAGTTGTCGGACAATCCTTCTTTGAGAGAAAAATTTCATGGCCTATTAAAAGATAGCCCTTCCTAAAATTCTCCATGCTAAACTTCTTCAGCATAGTTTCAATGTACATGGATTGGGATAACCCAAGCATCCTTTTAAATCTATCCCTATAGATCTTCATCCCTAGGATGTAGGACACTTCTTCCAAGTCCATGGAGAATTGAGATGACAACCAAACTTTTATTTCTTGCAGTGTGTGAATGTCATTTTCAATTAAGAGAATGTCATCCATGTACAAAATAAGAAATATCACTATCGAACAATTTGCCCACTTATAAATGTAGGGCTCTTCTCAGTTCTTAATGAAGCCTTATATTTTGATCACCTTATCAAAATATATGTTCTAACTCCAAGATACTTGCTTCAATCTATAAATGGATCTCTGAAGTTTGCTCACCTTGGAGTTGTCTATAGATGTGAACCCCTCAAGATGTATCATATACACTTCATCGGTCAGCTCTCCATTCAAGAAAGCTATCTTCACATCCATCTCCCAACCTCATAGTCCAAATAGGTAGCTATTGCAAGCATTATCTGAATAGATTTGAGCATTGCCATAGGAGAGAATGTCTCATCATAGTCAATACCATAACATTGACAATATCTCTTGGCAACTAGATGGGTTTTATAGATCTCCACCTTTCCATCTGCGCCCCTCTTCCTCTTGACAATCCTCTTACACTAAATGGGTTTAACTCCTTCAAGTAGGTCAACCAATGTCCATACATTGTTGACCTTCATGAACTCTATCTTAGATTTCATGGCCTCAAGCCATTTCTTGAAATCAGGTCTCTACATAGAATCCATTTAGGTGATCGGATCCTTATCGTTCTCATTAAGTTTGATGGGATCACCATCTCGGACCAAAAAACCATAGTATCTATCTGGCTGATGCGATATTCTACTGAATCGTCTTAATGGTGTAGGGGGCTTCGAGATTGATCTAATCATATCCGATTTAGGTTCGGTTACTGGTGTCGGTTTTTCTATTTATTGAACTTTCTCACGTTCATACTTAGATGCAACAATTACTTCGCTAAGAAACTTTTTTTCTAAAAAGATTATCCTATTGCTGACAAACACCTTTTGTTCTTCAATATGGTAGAAATAATAATCCTTAGTTTTCTTAGGGTACCCTATAAACAAACACTTATTAGATCAGGGTCCAAGTTTATCTGTATGCAAAAGTTTGATAAAGACTGGACAACCCCAAACCCGAAGGTGAGAGAGTGTAAGCCTATGCATAGTCCATATCTCATATCGAGTCTTTGCAATAAATTTACTTAGTATATTGTTCAACATAAAACATGCAGTCATAAGAGCATAACTCCAAAATAAAACAAACAGACTAGCAAACCTCATCATGGATCGAACCATGTCTAACAAGGTTCGATTCCTCCTTTCCTATACACCATTATGCTGTGGTATCCCTGGAGGACACCATTATGAGAGAATCTCATCTTTTCTAGATATGTCAAGAACTCGCTAGATAGGTATTCATCTCCTCGATCTGATCAAAGATGTTAATATCTTTTCTAGTTTATTTTTCTACTTTATTTTGAAATTATTTGAACATTTCAAATGAATCCAACTTGTGTTTTATTTGATAGATATATCCATACCTGAATAGGTCATCTATGAAAGTGATAAAATAGAAATATCCATCTCTAGTACTTATACTCATAGGTCCACATACATCAATATGTACTAGACCAAAGAGCTCGGTGGCTCTTTCATCTTTTTCAGTAAAAGATAACTTGGTCATTTTATCATGAAGACAGGACTAACAGATTGGAAGTGATTCACAATCATTAACTTTAAAGATTCCCTCTTGAGTCAACCTGTTTATCCTATTCTTGTTAATGTGACCTAGCCTATAGTGCCATAGGTAAATATCAGAGATAGTATCTAATCTAGGGCATGTTTTAGAAGTATACATTATACTCATAGGCTGTGATAAAATATAAATTCCATTTCTTTGTTGTCCTTGCATTATCGTAACATCATTCATAATGATATCACAATAATCTCTCTTTATTGACAAATGATAACCATCTTTGGCTAAAAGGCTAATAGAGATTATGTTCATCAAAAAAGAAGGACAATAATGATATTTATCTAAGGAAAAGATATTAATATTAAAAATAAGCTGAACTATTCTCATAGCTAGAACTGGAATAGATCTTCCATCTCCAACATTCAGGAATCGCTCATTATTTTTAAATTTTCTACTAACTTGAAGTCCTTGCAACAAATTACAAATATGAACTAGATTTTTGGTATCCAATACCCAGGTAGTAGCATCACAAATAGAAAAATTATAAGGTATTATCATATAACATCCTTGATTAGCAACTCCTTGCTCTTTTCTCTTGTTTACCCTATTGGGATTATGGAAAGCAAGGTACTGAGGATAGTTGCTCTTTCAGTGCCCCTGCTTCTTATGGTAGAAGCACTCTACCTAATCTAGATTAGTCTTGAACCTTTTATTTAGACTAGGCATGGAAGCCCCAACACAAACCTCTTCATGTTGTTGAACAATATTCAGCTTTCGATATTTGTTATCAAAGTGGGTCCCATAAGTATATTACTATCTATTAGGGATAGAACAATCCCCACCGAAGTCCTTGGTCAGAATTCTTGGCCATCGATCCCCCTCATGCTGAAATTCATCGACCTTCTCGATGGCGAGTTCGCACTATAGAGCTTCTCGAAAGCACATAGAAGTTCGGCAACACAATCTTGAGCAATAAAGGAGAACTACTATTATATTAACCTTGCCTTTTGACTAAAAATGAATGATTGGCTTAAGCCCTAGTCGCACTCCTTTCGGATGAACTCCTCCAGTCGCACTCCTTTCGGATGAACACCTCCAGTCGCACTCCTTTCGGATGAAGTCGTCCAGTCGCACTCCTTTCGAATGAACTCCTTTAGTCGCACTTCTTCTAGACAAACTCCTCCAATTGCACTCCTTCTAAGTAAACTCATTCCAGTCGGTAGGCAAACTCCTTTTAGTCAATCTCCATCCAGTCAAACTCCTTCTAGTTGCCTAAAAGGATCTCATCATCCAAATGAATTCAGCTCCCAACTAAACACAAACCAACTTACATGCGGATGATCTTAGAGAAGTTCGAACTCCTCTAGAACTATCATGATTTGAGGTCCTTCACTACCAACATCCATTCCATCTGAATCTCAACTATTAAATCTCAATAGACTGGCACGTCATGAAAACAGATACCACCCTTCATAACAAACTCCACGTGGCCTCGAGCAGCCCACTACTAGATTGTTATGGCTGTCAACATCAGTTTGTTATACGCTCCATTTATAAAAGAGACCCTCCAGATACGTTTTCTCTTAAGCACTCTTCTCTTTTCCATGACTTTGCTTCTTTATTTTCTGAGCACTCCATTCTAGTTGGCTGGAGAATTAACTTGAGCATTGAAGGGTCCTATTGGAGCCACCCACCTTTGATTTGGATTTTGTTTTGCAGGTCCTGTCGGCAGCCTCATCTTCTCAACTCTAGCTACCTCTGACATCCACATAGATTTTTGCACCAATAGGATTGGCGCTAGAGGAAGGGTCACTAAGTCCTTGTTCTAAAAGGTATGCCTAGATGATTATACTTCCCTTCTTTTCTCTCTTAATTTCTTGAGTCCACTTTTATTTAATCTCCTCTTACTCCAAAAATGCCTGTGAAGAAGACAACCACTCAGCGGTCTACTGCATTCGTGCTAGATTTGAGTTGGATCTGCCAGCTCCTACTCCAACACCAGCACCTCAACCCCCTCCATCGACGGCCATGGTGGACCTAGAGTAGTTTAACCTATTGATGTGATAGGTTTGAGGCCTTACCAAAATAGTGCAGGCTATACAGCAACCACCGGTGGCAACCTAACCAAAGAATCCCTAATTAGAGTTTCAAGAACCTACCCCAAGAAGGGCAACTTGGATCAACAAGCCCATCACCTCCGGGAAGGGGAAGTAGAGAGCAGTGAGTCCCTATTCTGATCATGATTCTTCTTCAGAAGAGACTTTTTCCATCTATAGTCAATGGCCCTCTGAGATCCACGATCGAGATGATGGTCTTGATCAAATGCTTCAGAACATGAATCAGTGGATTGAGGAACTTCGCCATGCCACACCAGCCCATCATGATGACATCTACATCAATCCTCCCTTCTCTACCAATATCATAAAAGAGCCTATCCCATCAAACTTCAAGCTCTCCCAGCTCGAGACCTATGATGGGACTTCTAATTCTGTTGACCACCTAGAGGCCTTTCGAATGATGATGCTGCTCCATGGTGTAGCAGATGCCATCCTGTGCCGAGCTTTTTCATCTACCCTAAAGGGAGCAGCAAAAAACTAGTACTCGAGCCTTAAATCAGGTATGATCTACTCTTTTGATCAAATGGGTCATTAGTTTGTGGCCCATTTTATAAGCAGCCAAAATCCAAGACGAGGCTCGAACTCTCTCATCAACATAAAGCAGAAAGAAGGAGAATCCATCTGAGCTTACATCAGTCACTTTAATGCTACTGTGTTGGAGTCTAGAGCTTAGACCAGTCTATGGCTATGGCCGCACTAAAGGATGGCCTTCAGAGGAATGATCTTCTATCCTCCCAAAAAATAAAGTAGCCTAAAAATTTTGTAGATATGCTGCTCGAGTCGAAGGTTATACTCGAGCAGAGGAGGCCTTCAAGTTGAAGAATGATGAGGCTGTAAGAGAGCGACAGGCAGGTGAGTCTAGCAAACCCACATCTAAAAGCAAGCTGAGTGATGCTCGATCATGCTCTCAAACTCCTCCCAAGCGTAGATGAGATCAAACTCCCCCTAGAGCTCATCGACACGAAAGCTCGGATTGAAGGGCCTGATGGAACTCCCCTCCTAGAAGATTCAAAAACTATGCTCCCTTGAATGCCTCAAAGATGCAAGTGTCGATGGAGATAAGGGAGCGGCTCCTAGGGCTGGAGAGAATGCGAACTCATCCGGTCAAGTGCAATCCCAACAAGTACTGTCTCTAGCATCGTGACCATGGTCACGATACTAAGGAATACATCCAACTTCAGGATGAGATTGAGATATTAATTAGAAGAGGTTGATTGGATCGATTCATCAAGCACTGATTAAAGAGAAGAGAAGATCATCCAAGAGCTCCGCCACAACCTGAGGCATTTCAATGGGATGAGCCGCAAGGAGACCGGCCTCCCCTTGGAATCATCAACACCATCACTGGAGGGCATCAATGAGGGGAGGCTAGTGCATCGGCAGAGCTAGCAAAGAAGAAGCAGACTGAAGAGCCCATCTCTTTTACTGAAGAAGATGCCCCGGGAGTTCAGTTTTCACATAATGATGCGGTTGTATTTACTTTAAATATTACTGATTATGATGTAAGTCATGTTTTAATTGATAATGAAAGCTCTACTGATATCTTATTTTATGATGCTTTTTTTAAAATATCTATACCTGATAGTAGAATAGGGTCGATGAATTCTCTACTGGTAGGATTCAAAGGTGATGCGGTGCTAGTAGGAGTAATAACATTGCCTATGGAAGCAGGCCAATACCCAAAGCAAACTAGAGCTCAAGTCAATTTTTTGGTGGTGAAAGCACCCTCCGCCTATAATGTGATCCTTGGCCGACTTGGTTTGATTATAGTCCTGGCTATGGTTTCAACATACTATCTAAAAATAAAGTTCACAATAAGCTATGGAGCTGGAGAGGTCAGAGAAGACTAGACACTAGCTTGGCATTATTATAACATTGCCTTACAGGAAGGAAGGCAAGCAGATTGTTGTCCAATAGATGGGCTTGATGCCCGTGATGATTTTTTTGAACAAAGAGGGGAACCCATCAACGACCTTGTGGAGGTCCCTTTGAATGACGGAAATAAGGAGCATACTATGAAGTTTGGCTCCATTCTGAAGAGAAAAGTCAGAAGGCAACTTCTCACCTTCTTATGGAAGAATGCAGATGTCTTTTCCTGGGTGCCTACGGATTTGCCCGGGATTGATTCAGAGGTCATGGAACATCATCTTGGAATGGATCTTAAATGACAGCCAATGAAACAAAAAAAATGTAGTTTTGTACCAGATGTTAGATATGTGTGCCCTAGAAGCTAGATTGGCTGATACTTGTAATACACTTCTAAGGATAAAATTATAATTTTAACTATAAATAATAAAATAGATTATTTTCTATCACAATGTGTATTTGAAAGTGTCTGTGATACATTCCTTGAGTTAATGGTAATGATAGTTCATATTTTCAAGAGTTGAAAATTTAAGACATGAATTTTCATTATTAACTCATAAAATGCTTCCTACCATAGGATCATCATGAGGATAGTGATTGATCTGGAAGGTTGGTGTACGATCACTTTTTTTGGATAGATGAGTCTTAAGTCTATGGTGTAGAGACACCAGAGTAAGAGTATAGGTACTCGTTAGAGAATAAGGGCACTGAGCGTGACCACCTCGAGCAGTCCTGAGGAAGTCTACCTTCTGGTCGATGACTGGCTTGAAGCTACAATAGTGTGTCTGGTTCTTTGACCTGAGGTGCATCGGCAATTCATCTTAAGGGTGTTATAGTTTGACTACACCATAACTCCATTTTCTAGCCATTCAGAATCCTGAGGTGTATATTGGCTATAGCATGGTTATTGTAGGAATTGGATTGCACCAATAGGGGATCTATCTACCTCGGTAGATGAGGAGTAGCCCTATGATGATCATGAGAATTAAGTCCATAGGCCCATGGCCATGGCAGAGTGAAATAATAGAAAGAATTTCTATTAGGATTTTGACATTGGACTTGAATCGAATGATTAATTTATATGATGGATATTAGGATTTGATGAGATCACCTTAACCCTAATCCGGTCGGAGCTCAAGATAGAGGAACTTAATCACACAGGTAACTACACCGAGAGGTTTGCTTTTAGTTCTGATTGGTTGCCACCATATGCTGCTAGGTGTCACTGATGGATTTTAACAGAAATTAGAATGATTTGGATGATCGATCATATTAGTCGTCTGAATCAGAAAAGTTCTGATCCATCGGAAGGTATTTCAATGATGTCGATGATAGAGATCATGACATATCCCATTACCATATGAAACTGAACCTAACTCAATCATAAAAATAAGGGTTTGGATCTGGATATCATCAATTGGATTAATCCAGTTCAATTGATTTTAATAAGATTCAATTAGGTTCAAAAAAATCGTGCTAGCATGCGATTGAGCCTAATGTTCTTATTTAACAATCATTAAAGCTTGTCTCAACTAAGCCAAATATTTTTGGAATCACTCAAAAACCTTTACTTGATCTGATTGAAGCTTGTCCGGATTACAAAAGGGTTTTCTTAATTTATGAGATAAATTTGAGACAACACCTCCCATTTTTCGTCACGTGCTAAATCTTGTCTTTGGACATTAGTCAAATGTTGACCCTAGACACTTAGACATCTGCCAATGTGTCATGAACCCATAGGAGAGAACCTGGGGACTTGTCCCCATGCTAAAAGGTAGATAGGAAAGGGGCACATGCCTAGGGAGGCGTGTGCCTCATGAGGATAGAAGATGGAGTCCCATACAGATGGGACTCCAGTTGCTTCATGGGATTAAATTATGTGGCGCCAAGAAGACTTATTTGACCCAGTCTTGATGCCACCTAAGGAGAGTTTTGAGGGTATCTAATTTGATTGGATCAGATGATGTCATCCCACCAATCAGATTTAGATCTAATTATATAAAGGGCCATGATTGGCCAGGATGATGTGGCACTGCATGGCGCAGCAGGGTCTACATAAACCCAGTTTATGCCTAGAATTTACTTTATCTGACTTTAGCCCATGCCACATAGCCCCTCTCCCTCCTTCTCCATGCCACCCTCTAGTCCTCTCTCTTTTCTCCATGCCCAAGGGACTTTGGGCATGAAGAAGGTGCAATCCAAGCAAGTCAAAGGCGCCAAGAAAGGAAGAAGGCAGCACTGCTGCAAGAGACAACGATTGTTCTTCAAAAGCTATTTTGAAGACCTTCAAGATCAAATACAGATCTAATTTTTGAAAGATTGATTGAGAAGGAGAAGATCTTTAAATTCTACCTGAGTGGATACCAATAGAGGCTAGGCACTTGTGTGGCTACATCCAGAACCTCAGACATACATCAGGATCATCACAAGATAATTGATTACCCAAAACAAAGGTATAATTAAATTAGATTTAGCTTTTTATTTTTATTTTATTTTTATTATCAAATTAATAAGATTAGATCTGAGGTGTCTCAGATCTAATTAGAATCTTAGAGAAAAAATTTTAAAATATTTTTCTTGATCCAATCAGATCTGAACAAATCTAATCCAGAAATTAGATTTTTTT